>OW386293.2:133920123-134453123 GCA_936432065.2 Rutpela maculata | reverse complement strand
AATTTGAATCTGTATTAAATACTCTAAAAAATATTGCTTACTGCAGAAATATAAATCAACGTCTATTAGGACACCAGAGAGAAGATTTATTTCATTGCTAATGGGAACAAGTGCTAAACATTAAAATAAAAAAAATAAAAAAATTGTTGCGAGCTATGGGACTAAAAAATACACTGATTAAAAGTTCCCAGATTCAAAATCACTTTTAATAGATATTATCAGTTGATATTAACAACAATTAATATTAAAACACATATTAAAAATTCCATAGCAACACTTATTGGTTGCTTCCATCATTTTTGGCATTTTCTACATCGGTGGAGAGGATAGTAGGAGCGAATGGTGGGAACAGTAAAAGATGGTCTAAATTTTTTATTGGAAAGGCTTCATTAAATTATGACTAATTTCAAACAACACTTATGGAAGTAGAGGCTACTGTGAATTCAAGACCACTTATATGTGTGCACGATGGTCCTGATAATTTGTTAATACTGTCACCACCTCATTTTTTTATTGGAAAGGAGAAATTGTTTTCAATATAGACTCAATAAAATCTGAAATAAAACAATGAATTAAAAAACTTTTCGAAACGATGATCCTCAAATTATCTCCAGCAATTGAGGTCAACTCTTCACTAGTGAGATCAATTTTCAAAGTTGGAGATGTGACTTTACTTCATGACCAAAACATACTTCGAATATTGTGGCAAAAGGCACAAGAATTATCTATTCTATTAACTATCAGTTTGAATAGCTACTGAGGTGGTTTTCTAAAATGTCCGCTAAATTTTCGAAAAAAATTGATCTCTTGGAAAAAGGAACACTTGCTATTAATATTAAAAAACATTCATTCAAATAAAAATTCATGACAATATTAAGTTAACATTGTAAAAAAAAATAATACCCATTGCTTCGATTATAATAGAGTACGAATATGTTTAAAAACTGTGTTCTTTTACCCGACATAATGCAAGATTAATCACTGCCATCATGTTGCACGACCATTTTCTACTTAGGAAAATATTTATCTTGAATTAAACCATAAAAAGCAGCAACAGAGTAATGCTGATAAACGACGAAAATGTTTATTTTGCGTTCGTGAATTATTACTGCAAAAACGCATTTAATTTGAGAAGTTAAATAAACACCATTTGTATCAAGTTAAACGTTATTCTTGTGGGTGCATATTATAATAAAATAATAATAATCTTTATTTTATATGTATTTGTTGGTACAATAACAGTACACATGGTATGTCAAACAATGTAGATATACAGGGTGTCCAGTTAGTATCTCGGAAGATTGTGCAAAAACGGCTAACTTTATAAAAAAAACTTTCTTAACAAAAGTTTCAATGTTTTATCTCTACTATAACGTAAAAAACCGCTGCCCAAGGAATCACTACTTCCACATTCAGAATTTTTTATCTAAGTCACTCACAACGAAAAAATTTTGTAAGTGGAAATAATTGTTTATGGAACTTTAATAATATAATATTTGAAATCCTCTACCCCAAAAACCCATAAAACGATACCCCACATCGGTAGCGGGGTGGGGGTGGTGAAAGGGGTGGTAGTGGGGGTGGATGAAGTAAAAAAAACATTTTGAGGTTTCTGGTTCTTGTACACTAGGGTGGACTGAAAAACACGAAAATTTGAATTTACAGGTGGCCCACTTACTAACTTATTACTATGTATCTAAAACTAATTCGGGTAGATTTTTAGCCAAATCGGTGAATATCTAGATGGCCCACCAGGGCCTTGAAAATGAAAGAAAGGGACAATTTTTCGATTTTTAACATTTGTTAAATTGACATTTGAAATTTTTTTTGACTCTTTATTAATGCCTAAATGCGTGTAGCAAAAGTTTTTCGAATAAAATATTTTTCAGTTCCAGGGAAATTAGAAATTTGTCACTAAAACGTAGAATTCGACGAAAATAAGGTTTTCTGTATAAAATTTCTAATTTCCCTGGAACTGAAAAATATTTTATTCGAAAAACTTTTGTAACACGCATTTAGGCATTAATAAAGAGTCAAAAAAAAATTCAAATGTCAGTTGAAAAAATGTTAAAAATCGAAAAATTGGCCCTTTCTTTCATTTTCAAGGCCCTGGTGGGCCATCTAGATATTCACCGATTTGGCTAAAAATCTACCCGAATTAGTTTTAGATACATAGTAATAAGTTAGTAAGTGGGCCATCTGTAAATTCAAATTTTCGTGTTTTTCAGCCCACCCTATTGTACACACTCTAAATCACAATTTTTTTTCATCCCCTTTAATAATGGGGGGGTGGTAATGGGGTGGCTAATGCCAAAATTTTTTTTGAGACCTCAGCTTCTCTTATATACACTAAATACCAATTTTATGGACTCTTGCCTGCTTGATTTACCTATTTTCCCCAAATTTACCCCAATTTACCCCCCAACTCTTCGACGGAACAAGATGAAAATATAATCTAGTTCTAGATCTCGTTAAAGTACATATGTGTACCAAATTTCTAGTCAATATCTCAAACGGTTCCAGAGTAAACGTGCGCACAGAAAAAGTTACAGACAGACAGACAGACCGACAGACAGATAGACCGACAGACAGAAAATTTTTTTTTTCGCTCAAACTTAAAATCTCGACGTTTCATGACATTCTAAGCCTATTTGAACAATAACAATTTTTAAAAAAATTTTTGTCGTTACTATACATCCACTGGACGTGGAAGTAATTATTTTCAATTATACAAGTTATCACAAAAACGAGTTACACAAGAAAGTATAATTTCTTAAAATGAAACACCCTGTATTTTTACGCTAGTTAAGCCTCCAAGTGTCCTGTTATTACACCTTAAAATTGGATGCAGCGTTGTCAAGTTATGATTTTTCTTGTTTTTTTTGGCCATTTACAAACAATTTTTTGACTGCCATATCTCCGCGATTTATTAATTGCTATTTCTAAAAATGTAGAATGTTATTTGATAATGATGTATTTACTGAAAAACGTTTTTGATATAAATTATTATTATACCGGGTGTCCAAAATATTTGTTTACATTTCTTGATATCTAATTATTTTTCTCAGTTTTTTAAATATAATACCTATAATTTTTTTTACATAGATGAATAAAGCATACAATTCCCCACATTTTAATATAATACACTTTATTTTTATTTCAAACGGTTTTTAAGATATGATTATTTCAAATAATTTTGCTTAAATTAAGGTGCCCTTTATTTTAGCATTAAAATCTAGTATGGCTTTGGTCTCTTGTTTTACATTTTTTTCAATTTTTTTAAATGGAATGCGTATAAATTTTTTACATGGATGAATAACGCATACAATTTCTCACATTTTGATATCATACACTTTCTTTTAATAATTATGAACGGTTTTTGAGAAATATTTTTTTTCACGATATGGAAACTAGCCTAACAATTAGTCAAAATGTCCAGCATTTTGAGCCACGCAACACTGAAGTCTCTTGGCAAATGAACGCCTTACATTGTATAATATATCAAGGTTTATACGATTAAAACACTGACGAATCCTTTTCATCATATCTTCTCGAGTCGTTGGTTCTACTTTATAAACGTCTGACTTCACAAATCCCCAAAGAAGAAAATCCATTAAAGTTATGTCGGGTGACCTAGGCGGCCATGAAATGGGACCTAACATAAGTTAGTAAAATAATTAATTTCCTATAATTACCTTTTTATTAAAATATCAGACCTCCTCTTTTTATCCCCTCTTAGGAAACTGGTTACTAATGGCCTGACGAACATTTCTACTAAAATGTGGTGGTGCACCATCAAGTTGTAACCACATATTATTTGTAATAGAATCAGGATATTCCTGATTCTCGAAAATTTGTGGACACGTATTTTGCATAAAATCCAAGAAGACTGCTCCATTCACATTTCTGTCAAAAAAGTGTAAACTGACAACATAATAATGTACAATTCCTTCCCAAAACATTAAAACTCGAGTTGTGCTGGTAATGATTTTTCTGTACAACATGAGGGTTTTCTCTGTCATAATAATAGAAATTGTGCCTAATCACAAATCCATTGCGATTAAACGTTGATTCATCCGTGAACAACACAAATTTGAAAAATTGTTCATTCTCTCCAAATTAGTTTTGAGCCCACTGGCAAAAATTTAATCTACGATTTAAATCCACATCAATTTAAAAAAATGAAACTTGAATATTTCAGAACAGACATACTCATACATATTTACACAAATACATTTTTCATAACTGAAGTAAAATGTGAATTACAAAGGTTAATTAATACATTGATACGAATAATAAATATTAAAGTAAGTAAATAAAACAAAATTTTTCAACGTGACAAAAACACCTTTCTAAAAGTCTTATCCATATGGGTTCAGGTGCAAGTCACAAATCACAAAGCTTCTCTTAGGAATACTCATCCCAGATAAAATAATGTTTCTAACTTTCTATGCGACCGTAATACAACTAATTGCTTTTAGTGGTCAGGAGTCAGAGTAGTACATGAAATAGTTCGTAATTTACTCCAGTCTAGGAAACTTTGTGGTTAGAGCGAGCTAATCTGTTTTACATTATGCACATAGGCAGTATACATACCGTTGATATGCATATTTGCATGTTTATTAAAGTAATTTGCGGTGGAGTGTGGGCTCTTGGTTCGATGCAGTTTTCTGTGTAAAAAATATAAATAACAAATTTAAATTAAATTAAATCGGGAAAGGACCCTCGGTAATTAAAGAATAAAAAGGCATCAGCATGTTAAAGAACCTAATTTATCTAAATTTATTAAAGGATAAAGAAATGAAAAAATTATGAGTGCGCTGAGTTTACTGTGATTAGGTTTGAATTCGAAAAAATACCTCGTTTGTGTTTTTTTTTAAATAACTTTGTTAGTTTGTATTTTTCTAGGAAGCAGAAGTGGATCAAATTTTAGAAAAGAACTGTAGTTTGTGGATGCCTTTGAGAGGGCGTTTCCAAATAAACAAAAAACACCCAGAAAACAAATGCGAACCAAAAATCAATTTAAATCAATTTCTCCAGAGCTTCATAAGGAATCGGAAAACCTTAGAGAACTAAATAATTTAAGAAAAACGCTGAATAATGACATTATAAATAAACAATATAACATAAAATAGAAACAATATAGGAGAAACGTTTTAAAGAGAGGCAAATACAGAATATTAAAAAAATTGAAAATTCTAAAAATAAAATAAAAGCGTTATGGCAAATTGTGAATTCAAATTTAAACAATAATAAAACATCCTGTAATCAAATAGTTTTAAATCAAAATAATAAAATAATAGATAACAGCAAGGAGATAGCCGATCTATTTGGTGCTCATTTTTCAAATATGGTGAAAGATAAACTAGCAAATCATTTTACAGAAATGTCGAAGGAGTGCACGAGCCCAGAGTTGAACAATACTGAAATGCTCTTCAGTTCAGTAAAAATAGAAGAGGTAAGAGATGCTATTTTGCAATTATCTGATAAAAAATCAATTGGTATTGATGAGGTTCCTGTCAAATTAGTAAAAGACTGTGTACACGAATTTGCACTATGTTTTACCTACATCAATAACAAGTCAATTTTGACGGGTAAATTCCAAAGTTAAAAAGGGAAATGAAAACGAAATTAAAAATTATAGACCCATCTCACTTTTAAGTGTTTTTCTTAAGATAATTGAAAAAGTAATCGCAAATAGAATTGTTTCCTTTCTAAATGGAAAGAATCTATTAACGTCGTCTAGACATGGCTTTAGAAGTAAATTTTCTACAGAAACTGCTACAAATAAGTTAATTCAAAATGTATATGAAGAACTAGATGCCAAAAATTATGTAATGGGAGTTTTATTTGCCCTCTCAGATGCTTCTGACACTTTAGATTTGTCTTTTGTTTCACACATATTAAATATGCTAGGTATTGGAGACAACCTAAATAAGTGAATTGTATCATACCTCACTGATAGGAAAATCAGAGTCAAAATAGAAAACTATCTTTCCTATGAATTTGAGCTAAACATTGGAACACCCCAGGGTAGTGTGCTGGGTCCTCTGAAATTCTTGCTATATATAAATGATCTATCACACTATACAAACTCTGCAATTGTTTACATTTATGCGGATGACACATATTTTATAGTTACGGCAAAAACTCCTGAACAACTAGAGAAAAATGTGAAATGAAATCTTTTACATTTGTTCATTGATTGGTGCTCTAGACATAGGCTTATAATAAATTATGGTAAAACAGTTTGCATTCATTTTACTACAAAACAAAAAAGAACGGAGTACAATTTTAATATAAAGTTACATAGTCATTCTGTATCACTTCAACCAGAAATAAAGTTGCTGGGAACTCTAATTGATGCGAATCTCAGCTTTGCAGGTCAGGTCAAACAATTATGTAAAAAATTGGGACAATCCTGTTTCGAAAATTTAAAAAAATAGTTTGTGCAAGAAATCGCTCCTAAATGTCTATTATATCCTAGTATACTCTCAAATTTCCTATGACAAAATTTCATATCGAAACAGTACAGACATGCAAAGAGTATCTATAATGCAAAAAAGAATCATAAGATTAATATTTAATTTAGGTTATATAGAATCATGCAGAGATACTTTTAAAAGAGAGAAAATATTGACTGTGTCATCTATATATCTCTATAAGTTGTTAATTTACATATATATAAAATAAATTAAAACCTTACAATCACCGTTAGCAAACTCGCAACAAAGACGAGATATATATAAGTAGATATAACTTTTCTTTATACACATAAGAAGTCCTCATTATGTGCAAGAAGTTATTTATTCAATAAATTGCCCTCAAATATAAAAAAATTGCATGCCAATAAAAAAGTTCAAACAAAAACTAAAAGAGTTTCTAGTTGAGAGTTGCTTTTATTCTGTGGAAGAAATTACTGGAAATTACAGTAGTTGCTTGTTTTTATATATTTTTTATTTTTTTTATTTTATGTGTTGTATTATTTTGATTTGAAATTTTATTGAATTAAATTTATTAAACTTAGGTAGTTTAAATTATATTTGTCCATATTTATATGTTATCTTGTTTTAGAATCAACACCATGACAATATCTATACTTATATAAATAAGTCACATAAATAAATCTTTGTCTATCTATCTGTATATATTAGTCTCTTATTTAATTTCAAGGCCTGGCAGCGCAAGCCCAAAAAGTACTGTAATTTTAATAAATATTGTCAAATTAAAAAATATAAAATTTCCTTTAAAGTACATATCCTCTAGAAATCAATTTTTAATTTTATTTGAGCTATTTTGGACCACTACAAATACAGATATGACTATACCACAGTGAAGGTAAATTGTTGAGTACAATTAAAGCGTCTAAATCACCTAAAAAGGAATTGTCTTACTTTAATAATTTTCTTGCTGGACAATCCTAGTCCCGAAAGTCATTTGTTTACACAAAAGAATCTTCAAAATTGTGTTTTTCTTAAATATCTCTGGTTGTATAGCTCATATAGCAATGACGAAAAAAATGAATTGTTCATTATCTGTCTGACAAATTTTTTAAGCTGCAACAAATAAAACAATTGAGAGAAGTTATTTTTAAACAATTGGTCATAACTTAAACAATAATACATACATTTTAACGAAACTTCGGGGCTCCGCCTCATAATACCGCTCGAGTTATGGCCCATTTAGTAAACCGGTGTATTGGGCGAGTAATTGCAACATATGGATCTGTACGTTGGCCTGCCTGCTCACCAGACTTAAGCATTTTTAGATTTTTTTGTGTGGGGTTATGTGAAAGAATGAGTTTTTACACCTCCTCAAACACTTTAAATTTTACAATGTCTTATTCACGAAGTTTTTGCAAGTATAACTCCTGCTATGTCGCGAAATGTTATGCGAAACACCATTGACCCAGCCACAAAATGTCAAGAAGAAAGGGGGAATGCACTTTGAACATTTGCTACCACTTAATTAATCTTTTAATGTTTTTTGTTGACAAAATAAATCATTTCGGACAGCACACTTCTTGTATTTGCAGCGTTGTTTTGTTGACAAAATTAATGTTTTGAATCTAGTAAATTTCCACGGCATACTTATATTTTATACATATTTTCTCGATATTTTAATTATTCTACCAAGGAACTTGTGTATTTAGGTTAATATCAAACTGATTTTCGATTTGAAGGTATCAATGGATTTGTTGTGAAAATTATTATCTACTACTGAGTGTCTGAGAGATGTTGCCATTTGAAAAAGTTGACATAATTACAACTTAGTGATTTCGGATATTTTGGTTTGTCGTAGCTACTAAACTAATTCGAAAAATCTCATGTTTACATTTTTCTGTTATTGTTTTGGTCCATATGATTGATTTTAGTGCGTTCACTGTACTCTAGATGCAAAAATAAAAATAGCCGAAAGAAAATCAAGTAGTCGTACTTAAAATTGTCTCCGTAATCCAAACATGTAAAAATATACAGGGTGTTCCATTTAAAATTTCAAATGGGGGGGGTCATTTCCGGGGAAACCGGAAGTGACGGAAAAGTATCAAATTATGAAAAATTTGCCGTTTTTGATATATATTACCGCTACCAAATTTTAAGACTTATATCTTGAAAACTCTGGAAACTATGGCTTGTCTAATGATTCCGTTGACACCCGGTATACTAATAATTTTTATTTTTGTGCAAAATATTGATGATACGATAAAAACGTTTTTTTTTTTTTCTTAATATCACTGAAAAATCTGAAAAAAAACATCAGAATTGTCGGTACCTACACATAAAAAAATTCAAAGTATAAGATCAAATCACTTAAAACAATAATTCTTTCCGCTTTTACCAGATGCAGCCCTATTATATCTACGTCCGTATTCGCCTTAATTAATTGTGTCAGCCGAAGATTACGCAACCCTTAACTCCGGATTATAAGACGCCCGAAAAATGTGTCTGCCAATGTTCAAGAAAGTGATAATACTTTAGGCCGAGTTATTAAGGATGGCTGACCATCTGCTCTTTAAGTCACTCTGTCATTAATCATAGAAAGTTTTCGAAGCCTTGCCCTTAATAAATCAGTTCTGGAACTAAAAGACAACTGGTGGAAGAAAATTGATGTGCCAACGTTGTTTATCTTTCTTTTTCAACTCCACGACAACTGTTTATTGCATATAATGACGTGTATTAGTAGCAATGAAAATGTTACTGATCAAAGTTGAATAATTAACTTATGGAAAACATTTCTATTATGCTCTTCAGGCAATAAAATTTAACAAACAAATCTTGAATCATCGTCTTCAAACCTTTTATTTAGTTTATTAGCCTTCATCATCATGAATCTTTCAATACTTTCTTGCTCCATCAGTATTCCCATTTCTCCCATGTTAAAAGAAAATATAGATAGTGTACCTTACAGTAAAAACGTGTTTAAAAAGCTAAAATGCCCGACTATAAACCTAAAACTTACATGATGATCCTAAAACCAAACTTTTCAACGCAAACAATATACACAGCTACATAGGTACAACATTAAATGTTTACTTAACCCGAAAACTCACTGCTAAATTTATATGATTTCCAACCAGGGATTAAATCGTTTAAAAAGTTTGCAAACATAAAGTTGTAAGATTGCCAAGATGACTTCAACTTTGCACTTTCACTCCATTACAAACAGCCAACGTTTTAATAATATCTTGTCTGCTTACATGGCTTATAAATCAAAAGATTATATCGGAGAAACTTTTCAAACCTTCTCCTTGAGTATAACACTCAGCTGCAGAACACAACGCTTGCTAGGTCTTTTCTACACTTATAAAGCTGTGTTAATAAATATATGGCCATTTGTCATTGGCAAGGGGAAGGACTTTGGTAGGACTGAGATGTAAAATATTGTTCATTATCTTTTTCTGCAGTTAGGCGACGTTTTTAAATTGCTTGCTGCAGTGGGGCACGGTCAAGGTTATTTTTTTTACACATAATTTAAGCATTGATAAATTGTAGCACTAACAATGCGTGAACGATTGGACGATAAACTATTCAAATCAACATTCCAACAACATTTACTGCGCCTTTACACTTGGCTGTCACCTGGCGGTAAATTCCGTAATCAGATTGATTACACAAAAAAGTGTTCTGTACAGCGGACCAGACTACTATATCCTTATGTTTTTTGGTCCGCTGAATTCGAATCCGGTGTCGAGTTTGCTCCGTCATGTCCAGATTTTTGCTAACCTCAAAGAAAAGTCAATTTTCATCTAATATTCATGCATTGTTGTATCTGAGATCTAAGGATCCTAGAAATGCCGCAACTTCACTGCTGCAGATCTACCTAGCCTTAAGAAGTTGCCAAAATTACGTCTAATGGATCATTTCGGGGATCAAACGTGAATCGAATCGATGGAATATATTCGAACAAACTTCCTTCACCCTTCTAGGGTGACTATGTATATAAAATGGTATATTACTTGATTCCAGACCTAAGACCAAACCTAACGTCAAGGGAAAGATCTGGTAAAATCTTGAGCCGCTGACTTAATTACGTAATTACGATTTCGGTGACTCGATCCCCATCCAATATGTTAAAGCTTTGGATAAAGATGGAAATTGCTTTACGTATGTCAAGGAACGATTGCCAAAACTCAGTTATGCTAAAATAAAATAAGGTATCTTCTTTGGACCACAAATACGTAAAACGTTGAGAGATGACAACTTTATTTCCACAATGATTAACAACGAGAAAGCCACCTGGTTCAGCTTTAGAAAAGTTGTACATAACTTCTTGGGCAATAATAAAAGTACCCAGTATAAAAGCATAGTAGCTCGAATGGCGGACAATTTCGAAAACTAGGATGTTGGATGAATCTCAAATTGCACTTCCTGGATTCACATTTTAGGGGATTTGGGTGAAGAGCAAGAAGAGAGTTCCTTCAGGATATAAGGACAATGGAATTTTGACATCAGGGACAATAACATATTATTATCATGGCCGATTTCTGTTGGTCATTGGAGAGAGAAACTGTGAGGGCGTAAAATGCAAGAGAAAGCCACTCGTCAGATCTTTTGAGGAAGAGAGAGTAAGATATAAAAAAGATTAAATGTAGGTTTGACTACAGCGGTTACTTTTAGAAATAATGAATGCGTATAAATGTTTATATAGGTCCAGTAGATATTGAGCTACATGTCATGGAATTCCATCTATATTTGCTCAAATATCGCAGAAATATATGGTCTCTTATTAAATTACATGCCATTGATCAGATTCACATATGTTGATTAAAATCACACCTTAGAGGCATTTCTCGCAACTGTTGATAGTGGAATAACCTAGCATAGAAGCGGATGTATCATTTTCCTGATCTACGAACCTCAGTTATATAAGATCGCCATTGGATGGGAATCGGGTAACCGAAATCGTAAGTACGTAATTAAATTAACGGTTTAAGATTTTACCAGACTTTTCCCTTGAGGTTAGGTTTGATATCAGATCTGAAATACCATTTTGTATACATGGAAAGATGAAGGAATTTTATTCGAATATATTGCATCAATCCGATTCACCTTTGATCCTCGAAATGATCCGTTAGAGGTATTTTGGCAACTTTTTGAGGTTAGGTTGATCTGCAAAAGTGAAGTTGAGTTGCGGCAGTTTTAGGATCATTAAATCTCATATACATCAATACGTCAATATTAGATGAAAAGTACACAACCAGATTCGAAATCATACTACAAAATCCATCGTTTCAGAGATTTTGACCTTTTTTTTTGAGGTTAGTAAAAAATCTGAACGTGATTGAGCAAATATGACAAGCGATTCGAATTCAGCGGAAGAAAAAACATAAGGATATAGTAATCTGGTCCGTTGTACAGAACACTTTTTTGTGGTGATGCTTATATTATGATAGGAACTGGATGGGAAAAGCTTTAGCGAAGCTGTGCGCCTAACAGGCAATCACGGCAGATGGCGTGCTTCTGTTAGACGTTCCATTAAGCAAAGAGATACCAATTAGAATAATTAATGTCAGATACTCTTTACGATTCTAGGTATTAATTTCCAATTACAGAATTCAGGATATAACAGCTGGTCTAATTTGAATCATTAGGATCCCCAACATTCTCAGTCGACCATTTGTAACTTATGGTGTGATTCTCTCCCGTACTTTATGGCTATTGATGTAACGAGAAAGACCCAAAAACTTCTTACTCAATTTGCTTGTTCAGGTTTTCCGAACGCAACTGCAATAAAGAATAATAGGTAGACGCGTGTCTTGTGTCCTGAACTAGATAGATAACGGGTTTGGTAAAACGGTATGTGAATGTATATTACGACTTTCGGTTTTGTGGATTCTTATCGTTTCCGTTAATGTGGCGTGAAATCTGCACAGTGAACCATTAAATTGCTGGTTTCCTCAGTTTTAGTATGTTACATTGATATCGTAAAGGATATAAAAGTCTCTACTAAAACTTTTTTCATGGTGCATTCTGAAGAGAGAGTTCCTGAATGTTGAAAAAATTGTGATTAGAATGTTGGCAAGGTATGTGGCAACTACCGTTCGAAATGTTGTAATGAACGACATACGCGTACTTTTGTCTAGATGTTTAAAAAATATCAACATTTATTCCTTCCTTTCAGGTTTGAGATAATTTTTAGAAGTACTATAGTATAATAGAAACAAGCTAAAAATGTACTCTTCGCCTGTTCACTGAACTTTTTACATAATTGTTACACATTCTATAGGATACTCTTTGCAGTTTTTTGTAATAAGTGTTAGTGTTAAACATTTTTAATTTTATAGTACGAACTTAGTTGGTATAAGACTCAGTGTAAAATAAAGTAAAAATAAAAAAACCATACCAAACCCCATTTGGGTTTCGAACCCGGGACCCTTGGATTCCGAGTCAAAAGCATAAGAACTACACCACCACCTTAAACATAAAAAAATGTAAATTTTCACATTATAAGACACGAGCTAAAATCATATTTTCATGGTTGTATAATTACATTATGAAATGTATATTTGTAAAGTATATAAATATTTGGATATTAAAATGAAATATCATTTCACCAGATTTCTATTCAATTATAAAAACACAAAAATCAAAACATTTTTTTTTCAAATTTAAATCATTAATAACATTTTTATTTACCGATCAATTTTGTTCAAAAACAATATGGTTCTTCCTCTAGCTAACACTAACTTACTTTCCAAATTTAAGTACAATCGAATTTTTCTTTCTCGAGTTATCGTGCTTACAAGAAACGTGACGGACGGACGGACGGATAGACGGACATTTTGAAAGTTGTTCAGAATTCGTTCACTAACATAATGATATGAAATTTTTTTGTGTGCGAGCGATATTTACGGTTTTAGAAACGTGCTGATCAAATGCAAAATACTCTTCGTTTTCGTATTTGCGCAGAGTATAATAAGCGAAAAAACACCTTGAGGTGGAACTAATTGCAACAAAGATGATTCTTGTTGTAAATGATAGGTAACACGCTCCTAATCAACCTACTAAAAATATACATCCGTACTGTTACAAAATCGTAAAAAATCATGTCTGGTATCAAATTACAGGAAATTTAATTCTGAAAAAGAATATGATATTGGTTTTTAAAAGTAAAAGGAAACAACAAAATGGTGGTCGAAAAACTGAAAGCTTTTGTAGTGTTGAAAAACATCTTTTTATAAATCTAAGCGGCTTAAAAATTCTAAGTAGCTTTAATTTCGCTCACAATTTAAAAAAAAATGTTAAATTAAGAAAAATAATTAAAATTTTATTATGTAAAGTTAAAATTTCACATTAAACAAAATCTAAAATTTGAAAAAGTCATAAAAAAATTTTTTTTAACAAAATCATATTCATTTCATCAGGGTCATCGAGTCTTTTTTGTTTGTGATAGTCCAAGATTATGTTTTAATACAGTTTTTCCAAATGTTATCATGTTACATTTCCTATTTGTGCCTGATACCCGTCTTGCAATTTTTTCTTCAAATATCTAGAAGTGCAAGGCTAACTTCCCTTTAGTAAAAAACCACGCATTTTTTCCATTAAGTCACTGACAGATATTGGCTCTTCACAGTTTTCTTGTAACCACTCACACGTCTTTACAAAAGCATCTAAACTATCATTGTCAACCGGGCGGCCTACTAATGTGGGCAATCCTCCACTACCTTCAGGAGTATACTTCACAGGAATGGATTTGCCGCACCAAAAATTGACACTGCACACTTGGTGATATCGAGCTTCTGCAGCAGGTAAATCTATGACTGAAAGCATTCTCGCGTGGACATTTGCTGCCCATAGATCACTTCTAGTACTGCATAGTTTCAAAATTGTTTCCCGAAACTGGAAAGTACGCACAGGAATGACTGCCATTTTTTTACGCTTTTCATAATCGGTAATAATCTGGCTACAAAACAAACAATTCTCTTTGAAGTTGAACGATCCAACTCCTCGTAGCGTTCTCGAGCTGGTCGAAGGAACATCTTCTTGCGATGTTTTCAGTTTTATATTACTTTTAATTTTAATATGATTGATGTATACTCGTCGACATTCTGTATGTACTTTAACAGCATCAGTAGGCATAAGATTGAAAAGTTCATGAATTTTATCATCTCTTTGTTTGCTCTCGTTGATAATTCCCCTCAAGCCTTTAGCTGTTAATGTGGCATAGGGAGTATCGTCACAAAGCACATTGGAGCACAAAAGGCAGGTTTCTTCTTCCATTTCCCTTATGATGATTTCTTCACTCAAAACAAAGATTATCTACCTGAAACAGATAATAAAGAAAATCAAAATTCGTTTACCTAATTACTGATGATTTTTTTTTATATTTTTTTATGTTTTTTCAAGATGGATGGCAAATAAACGCATTTTGCGCAACAGTATGGATGTATATTTTTAGTATGTTGATTAGGAGTTTGTTACCTACCATTTAAAACAAGATTCATTTTTGTTGCAATTAGTTCCACCTCTAACACTACTTCTACTAGATTACTAACAATATGTAAGACATATTGTGTTAGGAAATATTACATTGAAATCGATTTTGAAATTGCAGCAATTTCATTTGACGTAAAAACGTGTATTGCTTGTATTTAAGATTACAATTTTTTTTAATTGAAATTATCTGTTTTTGGAAATATTATTTAGGTATTATGAAATCACAACTCACACTTTTTTATTTATTATGAAAATACCTACTTTCTGTATATTGTTGCCCTAATCTGGGCACGCTAATATACTAGTTAGGTAAATACTTTAAAACACTCATTATTGGAGAACCAATCAAAACAACTACTCTTCTAGCTAATACTGACAAAGTATTGAATTACATGATAGGATTCTTAGCATTTTAAAGAAAAAAAAATATATTGAAAATACTTAAATCATTCATTTACATTTAGTCATTCACACCTTTTTTATTTAATATGAAATTATCTACTTTCTGTATATTGGTACCTTAATCGGGTCACGCTAATATACTACTTAGGAAAACACTTTAAAACACTCATTATTGGAAAACCAATCAAAACAACTACTCTTTTAGCTAATACTGACGAAGTATTGAATTACATGATAGGATTCCTGGCATTTTAAGGCAAAAAAATATATATATTGAATATACTTAAATTATTTATAAATAAAAAAGTGTGAGTTGTGATTTGAATGACTGAATTTCAATAAATAATTTAAGTATATTCAATATATATATGTTTTTTTTTTTGCCTTAAAATGCCAGGAATCCTATCAGGTAATTCATAATAAATAAAAAAGTGTGAGTTGTGATTTGCATAATACCTAAATAATATTCTCTAATCATGATAAAAGCAAATAAATAAAAATAATTAATTGTAAAAAATATCTATGTTTTTGTCAGACGTTTTGATTGACTTTGAATATATTGTATTGATGGGAGATTTCAATGTAAACAATTTAATTATAAATACTGATTAAAAACTATTGTCAGATGTTCTTCCCTCTTTCTCTTTAAAGAACCTTGTAACTGAACCTATGAATGGACTTGCGAAATGGTGTTGTGAGGACCTGTACCTCCATTGACTATGTAGTTACCATCTTAGAAAATGGTAACTGCACTGCTCCACACATAGCCGACAATAAAGCTCAAATATTCTCGTACAATATCGGATGAGAGAATTCTAATAAAAACCTCCTTTCCAAGCAGACAAGAATCTGTAGAAATTTTTCTGACCAGAACATATCAAATTTTGTACGTGTATTTTGTAATCAATTACCATTACCATAAGTAACATAAATAAATACATTATTTATGGTCAAACTGAAAAGTATTTTGACTGAAATTAGTGTTAAAAGAGTTCACACCATATTCTAGCGGGATTGAAAAATATCTAACTAATGCTGAAATGAAATAAAGTTAAATAAAGGCTAATGAAGAAGTTTTGTCATTTACTACCGAACGCCTGAAGTTCCCGCTTTAAAATCGCAATGAATGTCAGGCTTTAGCAAACAGAGTGTATTTTCTCTTTGATCAAGTGCAACAAAATAAATTGAATTTTCTCTTCAGCGAGATGAGCTTATCTCGCTTAAATTACTGCGTTCTATGCGACAACTTTTCTTAAATATAAAACGGATAAAACAGCTCGCGTCGAACGTAGCAAGAAGGCTTTTTACTTTGCACTCGCTTACTTCTGGTGAATAAACACTGATGTAGTCGGTAATACAGAAAAATCGCTTTAACTTCAACTTAAAAGAAAAATGTTTGTTGGCACAAAAAAAAAACGAATGAGTTCAAGTATAAATAGGCAAATTTTGGTAGGTATGCTCTCGAAGATAAACGTGCTGAATTCTATTATGACTGGAATATGAATACCTGTTTGACATATTAATAAAGATAACTAAAATATTCTGACAAAATGTTGTATTTCAAAATCTTTGCTAATAAATATGGCAGCCAGATGAGAGTGGAAAGAACTTAGTCGGAGCACCATTTTCCCAAAATGGTGGCTCGGGCGCAACAGATTGAGTACATGACTTCTGGTATGTTTAGAGTACATCTCAATGAACATCTCTGCCAAGTTTCAAAACGTTATCAATTATTTCCCCCAATTTTCCCTATTTGACTGGAGTATAACTATTTTTATTATTTTCAGGTTGAGTGGATTTGTCAGAGGCGTACGCTACAGGGAGGTACGAGGGCACACATGTGCTCGGCTGGTGAACCGCCCCGAGGTGAGGGGCCATGCGCGAGCTAGCCTGCCCCAAGCTCCGAAAAGTGCTGAAGAACCACCGTCCCCACATTCATGTGCACCCCTTGTTTCACGCTGACGGTATGTTCAAAGATTTTACATATTTTTTTAATATTGTGCTATGGCTGAGGTATTTGCTTCGGAAGGTATTCTACTATATAGGAAATAACAGATCCGCAATCCTAAGTAGAACTGTTAGTTTTAAAGTGCTCTAGAAGATATTCTAAAAGTTTATTTCTAAGACTACTTTCAAATGTAAATGATCTGCTCTGGGATAGATAGATAGATAGAGGTTTATTTTACTACTGTACATCTATATATTCGCTGCAAGTCATTACTTTGTTATTATCTATAGATAATATACATATAATATAATATTAAAAATGAAGTGTAAAATATAATATAAGCTTATAAAACAGACATAAAATGTAAAAAACAAGGATAATATAAACGTATTACGTCAGTTACCTACATAGTATATTATATAACAGTCATGAGGGTAGTAATAAAGTCTTCAGTTGTATAGAAATTTCAAGATTTCTAATGATAGTTTTAAATTTATGAAAATTTTGTTGTTTTATATTTTCAGGTAATTTATTATATAAATTCAAGTTTAATGATTTTTAATTGATTTTGCTAAGCGACATTTAGGAGGTTTTAACAAATTGGCCGACCTCGTGTTGTAGTTATGTAGCTCAGATGGAGTTACATACACATTCTTATTTTTATGAATCTCTAAAAAAGAGTACTAAATATATAGGCTAGGAATGGGCATTATACCATATTAAATATATAATGGTTGACAGTGTTCTCTGAAACCTGCTCTTGTTATAATTCTTATAGACTCTTTCTGTTGTCGAAATATTTTTACAGCGCTGCTCGAGTTCCCCCAGAGTATAACCCCATAGCTTATTTGGGAGTAGATTAATGAATAGTACACTGGCGGCAAAGTGGGTAGTTATAGAACAGTTCTTAATCTTTGTAAAATAAATAAATGGCTTGATAGCTTATTGCTGAGTTGCTCAATATGATTGCCTCAACTTAAAGTATCATCAAGAACTATACCGAGTAAATTGACACTTTCTTCCTTCGTTCATATCTGGTAGAAAAAAATAGTTTATGTGTTTTGTCATGATTTAGTTTGAGTGCATTAGCATTGTACCATAGTTCCGCTCGACTTTCAATTTCATCAGTGATATTTTGTAATCTGTTAATATTCTTAGCACTGGCTGTAAGAGTTGCGTCATCAGCAAACATAACAATACTGCTAGAGAATAAGTAATAAAATAAATCGTTTATATAAATTATAAACAGTAGAGGTCCCAGCACAGATCCCTGAAGCACTCTATGTTTTACTGATCTAAAATAAGATGTCATATTGTTTTGTGAGACGCATTGTTGTCTATTCTCCAGATATGACTTTAACAGAGACAACGGTGTACCCCCGCCTCCATAAAAACTAAGTTTTTCGATAATGAGAGTATGAGAGACAGTCGAAGACCTTGCTACACAGCGTAATTGCAGTATGTTTACCTTCTTCAAGGCCTTGTACTATTGTGGAACATTTCTCCATATTGACAAGCAAGCAATAAAGAATATTTTTCGAAATATTTCGACAAACGATTTTTAAAATAATTCCAATTATCTTGCCAAACACGGAGGTAATCAAAATTGGTCAATAGTTATTCGGGCTATTTGAGTCACCTTTCTTAAAAACAAGCACAACTCGAACTACCTTAAAGATATCATTAAAACTTTCATTTATTATTCGCGTTTATGGGAGAACTAGCAAATCTATTGTTTCTTTAACAATTTTACTATTTAAACTGTAAATATCTAAAGTGTCTGAATTTTTTAGCGAATGTATTGCGTCTATATCCTTTAAAGTGGTGATAGGTTCAAGAAAAAAAGAAAAGTGCACTTCAGTTCACCAAGAATCTAATTTCGGAATACACTATATTCGTGAAACTGCAATTTTCCTAATTTGCTCGTAGCAGTTCATCTGCAATATTGTGACACCGCCATATCAATTTCGAATCGTCTTCCTTCAGGTTTCACGTGAATACGCGAGGGTAGTTAATATTAATGTTCAGTCTTTGTACAGCACATTGAATAAATTCTCTCGAGATAAACATAATCTATTTTTCTACTGGCAATGAAGACTCTAAATAAAATATCAGCCAGGCAGGTGTACTACAGCCTTTCATATTACCAATCTAAACATGTATATAAAATGGATTTCTATACAAAGAGCGCATTCTTTACGATTCCTACAATATTGAAGTAGTTTCATATCCAATTATCTTTCCAGCGTGTATAGAATCTAGGATGTACACAGTTTAAATTTTATGCTATTGATATTCGCCTCTTAATCCAGTAAAAATAGGCATCAATCTCAGAAAAATTCGCTTAGAGCTAGAAATTGGTACAGACAATAAAAACATCATTACAAATGAAATATCAAAAGTCCCCATGGATTCTACGTGTGTAAAAAAATTTATTCAAGGTCAGAAATTAAAAAATCGGCTTTTCACAAGTATCTCTTAAGCGGTAAGTGTTATCGTAAAAATAGTTATTACAAAGATTGTAGAAAGTCCTACCAATGATTTTTCGTGAGATATCACAATTTCAAAAATTGCAAATACTAATATTCACTCATACTCGTCTCCCTTCAATTCAGTGCTATGTGAAAAATTAACAGCTGCTGATATTTTTTTGGAACAAGCTGATAATGACGATGATGTCCTCATAATTGAATCGGCTATACAACAGTCCAATACAAATACAACTATTGTTGTTGGTGAAGATATCGATTTAGTAATAATATTGACTAGGTGCTAAGGCTTTCGCTGGTGATCTGGCTACTGGTTTCCGGATCTTCTTCCGCGTCGACTTGGTTGAGTACTTGACGTGATCTTCTTCTGAAGCGAAGTGAGCTCTGCTGGACTAAGCTCCTCTATTTACAGGTTATCAGGAGGCGTGTTGCAGATCATTGCTCATACGGAACATTGACTTCCACGTTGTTGGTAATTGTAGTCCGGTGTCACGATTATAGTTATAAACTTGTCCGCAGGAACATGGAATGCTATATACTTACTGGTGTTTCTAGCTCTTCTGGATCTTGGTATTTGGGAAAGTGTCGTTTCGCATTATATATTACGTTGAAGTTCCTTTTCTCCAAAACTATTCCGATTCTATTTGTACATCCTTGTATATATGGTAGGTAAGCTGTATGTGTATATGGTAGGTAAGCTGTCGCAGCGAATTTCTTTTCTTCTTTTCCTTCTTCTGTTCTGGTTGTATCTTGTCCCTTTGTTGCGTTGTCTATGTCGTTCGGTTTGTATCCATTTTTCTGTAGTGATGTTTTTAAGGTCCGGTATTCTTCTTGGAGATGTTCTGTTTCACAAATTTGCTTTTCTCTATATACTAGAGTGTTAACAACGGCTTGTTTTTGTGTTAGGTGGTGGTGAGAATTAGCGTGTAGGTATCTGTCGGTGCGCGTCGGTTTTCCGTATATCTTGTGTCCTAATCTTCCATTGTCCTTCTTGAACCCGAGGACGTCCAGAAATGGGCTATCTGTTTCTATTCTCCATGGAAAAGAACAATGGTAATGGAGAAGGCCAGTCTTGCTCCAATATATTGCATCGAATACAACAAATGATGATGCTTATAATATCAATGAAAAGATATCTGATCCATCTTCTTTCTTACAGCAGTCTACAGAAATCCAGCAATAAGAGGTTGAAGAAGAAGAAGAAGAATAAAACGAAGAAGAACCTTTTTTTAGCATAATCTACAAACTTTATAATAACTATTTTTACGATAACACTTGTAGTTTAAGAAATGTTTGTGAAAACCCGATATTTTTTTACTTGTGACCTTGAATAAAATTTTTAGCACAAGTGGAATCGATGGGGACTTTTTACATTTAATTTGTGATGACGCTTGTAAGGTCTGTGCCAATTTTTAGCTCTATGCGAATTTTTCCGAGGTTTGGACTTTTTTGTCTATTTCTACTAGATTATCCAGAAAGTTTTCAATAAGCCAAATCTCGCATTAACAATGAACGAAACTTTATAAAACACCAATTAAGGAAACGGTCATAAATTAAATGATGCAGCGAATTTATTACCCGCGGATTCAGATAAATAGCATAATTTCGCAGATTTATATGATGGCGTTTAAAATATTACTACTTCATGAAATTTAATTTAAAAGAATTATACATTCACAAAGCAGCTGTAAATTTGTCAATTATTTCACCAAAACGCTACACTTCACGGGCATTTCGCATACTATGTTGACATCATCAGAAGCTATAAAACTAATTATTTGTAAAGCTTTACTTTGAGTTAATTACGAAAAACGCGTGTTGAAATTTGACTTTTATTTAGTTTGAAGGAATTGACGTCGATTCCTGAATAAAAATTAGAATTGTAAAATGAAATGTTTAATATATATGTGAGTATAAAACTGATACATAAATGTCTGGCAGTAGTATTTATGAGTTTTTACAATAGTGTCAGCTAAAAATTAAACAAAGGAATTGCAAGATAACAAGTACTTTATATCTTAATGATATGACGTATAATTTTATATAACAACTTCTGCCTTATTGAAATAGTTGTGTTATGAAGCAACTTTTGAAGTTTGAAAAATATTGAATGAATATAAGCAAAAGTAATGACAAGAGTGAAAAGTAAACATTAATAAATGCAATTAAAAATATATAAAATGTGAAAATAAAAGTTTAAATTAATACAATAGCAATAATAATTTGCAGGTGAATAAAATATGCGTTGTCTGTGTCCTTCGGTCAATATAAGCGTAATAAAAATAAAAGTATAAGAATTTACATTAATAGAAAATAAAATTCACATGGAAAGTTCACAAATGAAAGTCTGTGTCAACTCGATATCTTCTTCTTCCTGGGGTTTGATACCGGGTCGTTTTCTTGGAGGGATTAACCCTGGGAACTCGTAAATATTTTGCTTCGTCCTGGGGAAGGTGGAAGGTTTGGATCTTCAATATCCCACGTCTTTTCCTTTTACATTTATAGGACATGTAAATATAAAAATGATAAAAGTTATTGTAGAATACGTGAACCATGACACATGTTTGTTCACGACGGGTTTGTTTATCAGATCGTCCAGATCTTTAGAAAATCGCTTAAATTTGTTTTTGGCAATATCCAGGTCTTGTACATTTAAATTGTTTAATTTGAGAAGTTTTAGATTTGAGGTTTAATTTTTTTTTTTCACCCATCTGATTACAGCATTCTTAGGGAATCTGAACATGATGAGAGATGTCCTTGATTTCGAAGAGATTTTTTGATAAATGGTTACCAAATTCTCCACCATAATCGCAGTGAATTCTTAATGGGGTGCCGTAATGTTAAAAATGTAACGACAGGGTGCTTACGACTAATTTTGCATATTTATTGACTGCATGGGCTTGCATAAATTTGGTTAGTTCGTCACGAATAATTAAGGTATAATTTCGTGTGGGATATGCAAATAAATCGACATTAATCCTTTCAAACGGTGTGATCACTAAAGTGTTGTCAAGATTTTTATTGCATACTTTAGTCTTTTGGCAAGTTTCGCAGTTCTTAATAAAATTTTCTACATCTTTGGTTAGACCTTGCCAATTGTATTTTACTTTAATTCACCTTGGGGTTTCGTTGATGCAGCGATGTAAGTTATTTTTACCTGAATGATATTGCTCTGATATAATTGAAATTTTGTCTTCATCAGATGTTCTGACAATATTTTGACAAATTACTAATTTCAAATCCTTTCAAGCAAAAATGAATGATAGAATTTTTCAAATATCAGAAGATCCAAATTTTTTTCGACATAACTTGTCTTAGAAAGACCCAAAACATCTTGGTTTTTCAATAGTATCAAAAATAAATGTTCAATTACAAATTCAATATCGAATGGTGGTGGGATGATGCCAAAATTAAACTCCCAGATTTAACACTTCACAAATTAACTTAAATATTTCCAGGAACAAATTGTACCTACCGACTGCGCCATTTAATCCAAGCAACGAATGCTCAAAAAATGGTGTAGAGGGAAATGTTAGGGACAGAAAATTTGACTTCGGAACTTTGTTTGGACTAGTCTGGAGATGAACATATCAAAAGTCCCCACACCTAGGTCGTGAGCGGGGGGGAACGGGTCACTTTAAAGGTCCCATTTTTTTGTTTTTCGCTTATATCTCGGAAAATATGCGTCGTAGCGGCTTGACGATTCTATAAGAATCACTACTTACATTGGACATGTTGTTCTGTTCTCGAGATACCCGCTCTCGAAATTCGGACACGGCGGAAAACAATTTTTTCGCCTCACGTTAAAAAATTTAAAAATTTAATGCTCTACATCTTCTTTTCTCACAACTTTTTCGTGGGAACAACATTTGAAGAGTTATCTTAACAAATAGAGCAAAAAACGTGAAGAGAAAAAATTATTTTCCACAATTTCCGAATTTCTAGGGCGGATATCTCGAGAACAGAACAACAAAGTAAGTAAGTAGTGGTTCTTGTAGCAAATGTTGTCAGCTTCAATTTTGTATAGAGTGGTCAAGCCGCTACGACGCCTAGATTCCGAAGCGAAAAACCAAAAAATGGGACCTTTAAAGTGCCCCCCTCCCCCCCGCTCACCTCCCAGGAGTAGGGACTTTTGATATGTTCATCTCCAGACTAGTCCAAACAAAGTTCCGAAGTCAAATTTTCTGTCCCTAAAATTTCCCTCTACAATCATTCGTTGCCTGGCCTAATTTGCTATATTTCACTTTGCGTGTTAAGCTTTTTAAATATTATCCATTTAGTTTGAAGGGATCGACGTCGATTTCTAAAATAAATTACAATTGTAGAATTGAAATGTTTGATATAAATGTGAGTATAGAACTGAT
The DNA here is from genome assembly GCA_936432065.2 of Rutpela maculata. Classification (NCBI taxonomy): domain Eukaryota; kingdom Metazoa; phylum Arthropoda; class Insecta; order Coleoptera; family Cerambycidae; genus Rutpela; species Rutpela maculata. The sequence continues at coordinate 134,428,984 of OW386293.2, read as the reverse complement.
ATAATAAATGTCTGGCAGTAGCGTTTATAAGCTTTTACAGTAGTGTCAGCTAAAAGTTAAACAAAGGAAATGCAAGATAGCAAATCAGCATAAATCATGAGAAGCTAAAATGAAATATAATTTTATATAACATACATACCTTGCTCTTTGGGATACAGATTGCCCTCATATGACTCAAGTGATACAATTTTGTCTTTAGGATCTATCCTTGTTCCACGAATTTCTTGACATCCTATACATTGCAGGGTTATTCTTTCATTAGGTCAAAGTAAAACTAACCAAAACACAATCCCTACAAACTTTTTTCTTCGCTTTTGTGGCATCAATTCTAATGATTAAATTCTGAAATACTGAAATTCCTTGTCCCTTTAGAAGAAATATTCTTAAGACGATGTACGATATCCTACATTCAGACGTTGGCAAGGCGTTACAATTTCAAACTTTTATAAGGTTTTAAGGCTTCGACAGCCGATTTATCAGAAAAGTAACGCTGAGACTCATTTCATTCTCAAGTTACTCATTTCTGTTAAACAACATCGACGAAATTTCTCTTCGTATCTGAAATACCAGTATTAAAACTTCATATTTAGCCATTTCAACAAAGCTCAAAGCCTGAAATATTTTCAGTTTTACATCAAAATCTCTGTGTATTTTATTGCGTTAACTTAATAAAATTTTCGATTGATGTTGCAGGAGATAATTTTTAAAAAAATTGGTTCCAGGGAATCCTTTGTTGTTTCATCAACAAAGGCAGGATTCCAATTAACCTAATTCTGCTGAAACTACAACTATTGCAAAGTCAGTGGCGTAGCAAGTAATTTTACTGCATTTACTTTCCACATATTCGTTAACTAGTTATTAGAAAATCGTTTTTAAAATATTTCCCTTTCTTCTTCTTCTTATTCATAACATCTTGCCAGACGAATTGTGATCTATGAATTTATTCTAGTTGGCCTCCGTTTGCTGTATAACAAGTTTGACTGCAACAAGCCATCTGTCGTGGTTGCTTGTTAGGCGTACACCCCCCAGCAAAAGTCTTTCTCATCAGTTCCTTAGTGACATCAACCAAACGTTGCGCCTCTTGCTATCTGAATTTCCCTGGAGTATCACGTTCTATACAGGGTGATTGACTACAAGAGAAAATTTATCAGTAGATTGTCCCCACCGAAAGGAATTAAAAAATTTAAAAAGGAAACAAATATGCCAAAAAAAAATTATCTTATTTTTTTTGTAGAAATGCGCCATCCATGACTTTAACCAATCTGACGTAACGCGGTACAACGATATCACTTCCCATCATCCTTTATCAGACTTGGGACTGACAGCAAAGCTGAATAGGGTAGAAGTTACTTTTTGGTTTTAATCAAATGACACTACAAAAACAGCAAAATAAGTCGGAAAGACATTGACCCTATGCCAATGAACTCTACAACAACGTAGATATACGAGATATTTACTTAAACCCGTCAATAACACAAAAACACCAAACTTCGGCGGTACTTTGTACCTGCCTGATTGTTCGACCGAAAGCAAAAAACGTGGCAATTTAACCACACGCGCCAGCTCAACTTTTTATACCAATTAAGGAAATATAAACATCTCCGAAATGTTCTTTCCCAAGTAAGTTCACTGCCCTATTACTGATTTCCCACATAGTAATTACTACACCATTTTACAATTTTCCGCATGTTGTGCTAAATAGCGTATAAATATAAAATAAAATTATTTTCTTTCGCTTATGGAATACACTTAGCACAAAAATATACTGATATTAATGAGGCTTTCAGTCATTTGAAGTAGCCAAAATTTTACTGCAATTCCTTCTGGACTGTATAATTTGCATTTTTATCTTTAAAAAATAAGAGCCCCACCGATGTAACAAATATTTTAGATTTTCAGTAAAAAAAATGATTTTAGCCTGTTTAAAAATTATCCGTTTCGTAAACATTGCATACAGAGTAATGCGACAAGTCGATTCTTGAAGAAAAATGTACTACTATGCTGTGGAAATTGGTTGTTCAATATTCTAGGCTACATTTTTCTCAACAATACCAATATTGTGTCCAAAAATGCACAAAAAATATGGCAGATATATATTTAAAAGAGCCAAGCGGACACCTTAAAACCAATATGTAACTATTAGAGTCAAAGGAGGACTAGAAAATTGCAAACAGCATTATCAACAAAACAAGACTTGTATGGGCAATCAATTCATTTGAACCATACAAGTCACCAGGGCTGGATGGAATATTTCCAGCACTACTTCAACAGGGACTGGATCTACTTGCAATACCTCTGTGCACATTATTCAGGGCCAATCTGGCCCTGGGTTTGTGCCAACTGTTTGGCGGAAGATAAAGGTGGTATCCATACCAAAACCAGGGCGTGACACCTATATCTAGGCCAAATATTTCCGACTTATTAGTATAACATCATTTCTCCTGAAAACCCTGGAGAAACTAGGCACATCAGGGACGATAAAATGAGTACAAAACCTCTACATCGAAACCAGTATGCCTACCAAACAGGAAAATCTTGTGAATTAGCAATACACGAGCTTGCTCAAAAAATAGAAAGGGCCCTAGACAGTAAAGAAACTGCCATAGGAACTTCCTTAGACATAGATGGTGCCTTCGACAATATCTCATTCAACTCACTAAGTGAATACCAAGATGAATCGACTCAGCACTTAGAACTAGAAAAATTCAGTCCACGCTAGGATCCACAAAAGTTGGAGATGTGCGTGACTAGAGGATGCCCGCGGGGGGGTTTGCAGACTAGCTGTTATCTCGACTGGAATAGCAGGGAACATATGCGCAAGGTTATACAGATGATATCGCTATCCTGGTAATAGGAAAACATGAGGGCGCTGCATCGGAAAAGATGCACCTCTTATGGTAGAGAGATGATGTACCCAGGAAGGTCTTTCCGTGAGCCCAGGGAAGACCACTGTGGTCGCCTTCACAAGAAAGAGGAAACTCAACCTGGGTGGCTATTCTTGAACTTGGGGGAGTAGAATGTCTAAGAGAAAATAATCATTTTCTACTCCCTCATGTAAAGTTTGTATTCTTGAATTTATTTTCCCCAGCCAGGTAGACGAAAACACTCCCTACTTATTCCCTTACTTTTAGCAAGAGAAAGTCGAGGGAAAGCAGAAAAGAATCATTTTTTAAGTACTTTTGTAGGTTATGATCGTGCGTGTGGAGACTTGTCATATTAATTCGGTTTTATTTAAATAATGGATATCGAAGATTTAGTGGCTAGACAAGTTTTGGATGATTTAGAAGATGCGAAGGAATAGTTTGAAAATGCGAAAAATATTCGAATTTTAGGAAAAACGGATCAAATTTTTGTTCGTTTATTTTTATATCCGCAATTTTGTTCATCAGGATGAGGATTAGTTCGTATTTTGCAAAATTGTCGCATGATGTAGAGGTTAGGTTACTGCTGCCATCGAATTAAATCCTAATATTTTGAGAAAAAAATGCTTTAGTATAAATATTGATGTATTTCCAAATATTACACATATGGATACTGCGAATTACTTGGTTTGCATAGACGGAAGGATGACTGAAGGATGAGTTCAAACCATTCAAGTCTTGAAGCTGTTTGTGGTTAGGTGAAAGAAGTACTCTGCAAGAAATTTACAGAATAAAAGCTTGTTGCAAAGGTAAGAATTGTTATCAGTGATCAACTATTCTTTCCATATATATATACTTGCCTAATTAAATGTTGCTTTATAAATAATTGCTAACGTACGAATTAATTTTTCAGGTTATAAACTCGTAGCATCGTGAACAAAAGCAATTGACTCCTTGGACTATTGCAGATTCAGATGGTTCCTTAGTACTTACTGTGAATATGTTGCTAGTCTAGACAAAACATGTTCACTACTTAGTGACAAGAAGTATTTCCTTTTAGTTTTTTAACAGTAAATATGGCTATGGTCGAGGTATTAACCGCTGTAATTTTTTTTAAGAAGACACCATATAAATTAAGCAATGAAGATTGAGGTGCTATAAACTATTTGAGGTACCTATGTAATAAGACGTACATAATTTCTTCCATCAGTTAAGCCTTCGTCTATAATGTATCTATAGTTTGGACTATATAATCCATTGTAATTTCCGTAAGAATTTTATTTTTCATAGGTATTCCCTTTTTATTATGTTTTATTTATCACTCTACTACTATATATTGTTATAGTAAATCGGAATAGTTATGTCGAATTTGTACTTAGGTACGTGCATGTAACTGAAAGCAAAACAAAATATCTTTACTAATTAAATAATTTATTATCCAAGGTCTATTAGTACTTCTAAGGATAATCGAGAAGAAAGTTATAATTTATATTGTAAGAAAAAAATAAATGATTGTAACATAACGTGTATACTTTATATTAATATCTATCTAAGCAATAAAAGTAACATTCATAGTTTATATATTATAACAAAAAGGGCTTTTTTTTATTGGTACCCTTTTTTTGCTTATTTAAAGTACGCCTCAGAGTGTTTAAATCCAAGTTTTAAAAACGCGCGTGTTTTAAAGTTACCATGGTAACATCAACGATCCAAGAAACGTGAAGTCAAAATGTCAACTTTTTAATTGTTGATATAACATACTGTAACTCAAATAAAATATTACTAACGAATGTTTCAAAAGCCTTCCGATTTTTGCGGTATTAACCGCGATTCTGCTTTTCTATTTAAGTAATCAATGTTAGAACTCATTTTAAAGCAGTATACAATCAGTAACTGTATTGACAATAATTAATCATATGTGACAGACTACAAATTAATTTTTATTTTTCTCATTTTCATGACACTGACAGGTATCTTGATGTCACATCACGAATTCAACCAATTTACATTCTTAATTCTTGTTTCCATTGTTTGTAGTAATAATACCAGTATTAATGATTTCAAAGTGTACCAATAAAAAAAAATAGCGTAAAGTATTCGTGGATAACTGGTCTTTAAAACACTTGCTCTATTTCGAGCACTCGGCTGCGCCGTCGTGCTCGAAAAATCGCGCGTGTTTTAAACACCCTATTATCCACTTATACTTTAATATACTATTATAGCTACAATTCAACACTCCTAGCCCATTCAGACTGTTTATATGTTCACTGAATTTAGACCACTTCAAAGTTTTAATTTTATACTTCTTCAATGTTCAATAGTCCAACATTCAGTTTTCAAACACCACACGATATACTTTAAAAGGGCACATTGCATCACTTGTTGACAGCGGGTAGGTACTCTGGAATTTCCTTTCTTAATTTATGTACTTCATCAAATATCTTTATGAAGCCTGCACATTTTCTTCTTTAAAACAATTTCTGCCATTGCCCTTTTCTCTCTCTTGATACAGCTCCACACCTTCGCTCAACTAAAATTTAAACAATAATTATTAAAAATACTGACAAACCAATATAAAATGTTAATTTTCTTTACCATGAATTGTTTATTGCTTGTTTGAGCAGCAGTAATTATTATCAAAAGCAGTTTCAGTTTCACATATGGGTTTTAAATTATATCCCTTATTGAGAAAGGATGCTCAATTGGATATATCATCATGGTCTTGTAATACGGCTGTTTTTCCTACAACATACACCCACGTTAAAAATCAAATTCTTCTTACATTAATATGCAACATACCACTAATAAAATCCTTAGAAGACTCTTGTAAAATAATTTCTTTTAATTGTTTGAAATCAGTTGCAGTCTTTTAACCCCCAACTTCTGATTGTAAATGGAGGTTATTTTATAAAAATTGGCATAGATTTGGATTGTCACACTTCCACAATTAATAATAAACCAAAAGCTTGTCATTTTGTATGTAAAATATACATATAAACAATAATATTACGAAAAGTTCAGTCAGTTGCCATTTGACAGTTATAGAATTTCACTAGAATAAATATGTTTTTGATGTGTCAACTGTCACGCCACCACCAAACAATTTTTGGCCACCACAGCTGATAAATATCAGATAAAGGAGAATTCTGATTGGTTATATTGTGAAGAACAATATGACAACATTGTAGACTTCTCCCTCAAACTTTCACCGGTCCCTCGTTATTCCTTTTGTTCAAGAATACATGTTTTTCGAGTAGGGGAATGTCATGTGAAAGGCGAGGGAATAAATTCGCCGGGGAGTAACAATTTCTCTCGCGCTCAAGAATAGCCACCCTGGGAAGATTATATCTCCGGGGAAATGAACTGCAGGTGAGCAATGAAGTCAAATACTTGGAACTGATTCTTGGGCATTCACATAGTATGTGGCGAGGAGTTTCCTCATCCTCACCACACATCCTGCATTATAGATTGTCCTTCACAACTATGTTGCCTATTCAGTGTGCAGTGACTTGTTAGGATTCCCACTGCAGATCTCAGCTGTTTCCTGCTCAGCTTTAGCAGTTCGTTGTTCTTTGTCTTGGATTTGTCTTGGATAGTTCCTGTACCATTCCTCTAGCGGTATTATATGATATTCCGCAGGTTGGTTCGGGTCCTATAAAAGCTGTTTTTGCGTCTTCTTTGGCCAGTTTATCTGCTTTTCCATTACCTTCATTGCCCTGGTGTCCTCGCGTCCACTCCAGTTGTATACTGTTGTGTTCCGCCAGTTTCACAGGTAATCAAAGCAGTCTTTTACCGTTTTAGAATGTATCTCCACTGCATCCAGAACTTTAAGAGCTGCTTGGCTGTCAGTGATGATATGGATTCTTTTGTCAGTATCTGACCTCTGTATCATTTCTTGTGCACAGATTTCTATAGCTGTGACTTCTACTTGGAACACCATTGCGTACTTCTCAGGTTCAGACTAACGTCTGTCCCTGGTTGGTCCCCCGTAACACCTGCTCCAATACTTTTTTACGTTTTTGATCCATCAGTATGCCATATGGTATCGTTTGGATGTCTTCGCAGTTACCTTCTTCCTTTCTCTTTCCTATTAGGCATGTATACCCTGACGGTCTTTGTGAAGTTGTGACTTGTGCTGATTCTATCTGACCGCATATCAAGTTGTCGATTTTTTTCTATTTGTTAAAATATTTCAGTATGATATCTTATTCTTGAAATGGTCCCGTGTTCGTTTGTTTTCAGCTTAAATGCTAGTCAGACAAGTCAGTCTTTGTACCTTTCTTAGTTTTTTCATTGCCTCCCCTTTTCCGGCTTTATGTCACCAGGGAGACATAGGTTATTATTGGTTTCAATCCTTTGGTGCAGCCATTGCCTTCCATTCCTCTGCTGGCCCATAAGGCTTACGTAGCTTTGGTAGTCACTTTATCTAGATGTGCATTGAAGTTTAATTTGGTGTCTAATATCAGTCCCAAATATTTGACTTCCTTGTTCACCTGCAGTTCATTTTCCCGGAGATATAATTCTCCCAGGTTGAGTTTCCTCCTTTTTATGAAGGCTGGGCTTACGGAAAGACCTTCCTGGGTAGTACACCATCTGTCATAACGAGGGCTCGTATTTTCCTGTTACCAGGATGGCGATATCATCTGCATAACCTTGCGCATATATTCCCTGCTGTTCCAGTCGAGATAACAGCTCGTCCATACCCAGGTACCACAGAAGACGACATCCTCTAGTCATGGACACCTCCTCTGTTGTGAGTCCTAGCGTGGACTGAATTTTTCTAGTTCTGAGTGCCGAGCCGATCCATCTTGTTATTGACTTTTCAACTCCGCGCCTCTCCACTGCATCACTTAATGATCATACATATGGATTGAGGCTTTATTGCAGCGTTTTTGAACACAAATAATCTCTAAATTTTATAAAGGTAACTGCTATTACTATGGGAACAGTAAGTTTTACATTTATCACAGCAGACATCTATATGGGAACTGAATACTATTGGTTTTATAAATTAGTAACTGCAACCATTATAAAACTCATTATATAACTTGTAATATGAGTGATATAAGTTATGGAAACTTTTCTGTTGCAACATTATAAACCTAAAGCTCTTCGGCCTTTTAGTAATTTCACATACCTACTACAAAATTTTGCAAGAAACCTTATAAACCCCCAATATAAACTAGCAATCTCAATAAAAACCTTATAAAACTAGCACTTACTTAAGGTGATGGATTAATGTTCTCTGGGATATAATCTGTTTTCATATTTACGAAGAGTGTAACAACACGAAATTACCTACAATTTTTGTAATGCAGGTATTTTCAATGAAATCGAACCTATCCAGGCAAAATGAAAATTAAAATAAATATAATTTAGTTGACATCAATGTATTGGCTATTACGGTTCAAAGCACATGCCATTATTGGGTACGGCAATTTTTAATTAGAAAGCCTACATAAAGCAACGGCGCATAATTTAATAACCGACCGGCGCTTGAGCGGTTTATCGTAAATGGGCAAACGCATGTGGGTTCCTCGGCAAGGAGAAAATGTATAGGGTTGAGCATTTTTTACCGTAAATTACAAAGGGGTTACGCCGCGCCGGTGGTGGAAGTGACAAAAAAAAATTGTTAATGACAATACGATGTGTTATCGAACTAGCCTGGAAATACGGGTTGAGGCAACACGTCCTTAGTGTCTCTCGTTTTGTGAAGAAATATTTAATTCAAAAACAGTTTCCATTTGTCCATTTATTTATTGATCATATATCGCAGTAGTTCTGTTAGGAATAATTTTTTGACTTACATTATGATGACGTTTTCCTATTACTTTTGATCTTGGTAGACACAATTATTTCGTTAAAATGTTCTTCGTTTTGGTTCAGCCTAGACAACACTCTTAGTTAGACTCTATATTAAAATTGTCGCAGTAATGTTTTTGAACGTTCCCAAATTAATTAACAGGATCGACCGCGGCCGGCTCTCTTGAGGTAAACATTCGCGTAAAAAAGTGAAAACTTTACAGCTCGAAGGTAGGGAATATTGAAATTGGTAAATTATAATGCAAAAGTATTACGAAGTCAACTCGATGGAAACGCGGATGAAAATTAAATTGCATTTTTAATTTTGAATTGTAGGTTCGATGGTAAAGAAAAGTTGTGAACGTGAAAAAAGAAAGTTGGAAAGAATAAAATTGCAAAGTTTGGAGAAAATAAAGAAGTTTAACTTGTTCTTGCGAAGTTTGGGCAAAATAAAAACGATCTTGCCTACCACATTTTATAATAACTGGTCTTCAAAAGTTATGCATGACTGAGATATTCGTATCAATTTCCAATATGCGATATTTTTTTCGTATTTTTTCCTGTCAACTTAACAATTGCTTAAATGATATTTAAATTTAACATTACCTAAGTACTGTCTATCGTATACTGGGTTCAATGCCCATCTCCGATACTAGCAATGTCGGTAGGTAAGGAATATTGACTGCGCTTTTTTCAAATATGTAACTTTGTCATAAAGGAATAAAGTTTTTCCTGGATTTATGTAAAGAAGTTAATTACTTCCACAACCAGTGGAAGTATAGTAACGACAAAAAAAATTTAAAATTTTTTATTGTTCAAATAGGCTTAGAATGTCATGAACCGTCGAGATTTTAAGTTTGAGCGAAAAAAAAATTTCTGCCTGTCTGTCTGTCGGTCTATCTGTCTATCTATCTGTCTGTACCTTTTTTGTGCGCACGTTTCCTCTGGAACCATTTAAGATATTTATTATTTTTTTTTTTTCACCTTGTTCTGTCGGAGGGTTGGGGGGTAAATTGGGGTAAATTTGGAGTAAATAGGTAAATTAAGCAGGTAAGAGTCCATAAAATTGGTATTTAGTATATACAAGAGAAGCTAGGGTCTCAAAAAAATTTTTGCCATTAACCACCCCCACCCCATTATTAAAGGGGATGAACAAAAATTGTGATTTAGTGTGTGTACATGAACCTCAAAATATTTTCTTACTTGATCCACCCCCCACTACCACCCTCCTATCACCACCCCCACCCCACTACCGATGTGGGGTATCATTTTCTTGGTTTTTGGGGTAGAGGATTTCAAATCTTATATTATTAAAGTTCCATAAACAATTATTTCCACATACAAAATTTTTTCGTTGTGACTTAGAAAATCTGGATGTGGAAGTAGTGTTTCCTTGGTCAGCGGTTTTTTTGAACAAACATGAACAGCTTTGCACCAAAAAGTAAATGTAGCATTTTTTTTCAAAATATTAATGTGCCAAAAAAGTATCATGCGGACTTTATGATGAACAGTGTATATCGGGGGTTAAGCTTATCTTCGAGCATTGCTCATTGACCCCCATAAAGGAAACAGCCCGACGCAAGTAAATTTAAAACGAATTTTAAAACAATTAAAGAGAAAATTTAGCAACACCCCAAGAAACACGATAAGAAACAGCTATGAATTTAGTTAAAATACCACTCTCCACATTTAAATGTAGCAGACTATCAGTGATCTCAGTATTGTTATTCTTATCTTTTTGATCGAGAGAATTGTGGTTTTGGGTAAGATTCTTATGACTAAAGAGTGCGTTCTTATCAGAGGATAATATGGATCGGCGCAGGATACATTTGCCCCTGGCAACAATCCAGAATTAATTACAGATTTGCACATTGTACTACAAGTCCAGATAGTTAAGATTACTTGTCTACATGAGGGTGAGTTGCAATATCATAGGGCCCTAAGGATATGATGATGTATGTGCATTGAGTGAACACCACTTATAGAATATAATGATATTGTTCCTCATGTTATTATCGGATCTCGGACGGAAGATATGTATTCCAGAGACGGCTTTTAAATATTCAGAGGTGCCAACTACAATGTATTTTTGATTATAAAAGTAACCTGAAAATGTTGGCAGCTATTATAAAAATTTAATAGATATCTAACAGACAACAAAATAACATTGAACAACGAAGCACATAATTTGATATTCTCGCTGACGTGTATAATGTGTTTATGTTCATAATAATTAAGAGCCCAATAAGCTGTCGTCTAAATAAAACATGTTTTAAAATAAATCATTTATATAATATTACATCTTACACAACGAGCAAGTATTTTAAACATCAAACTGCCATGTACCGTTTATTTCTCATATATACGTGAGACATAAATTGATACAGTGTCAATTTTAAGATTTTAATACATAAACTAGGTTTATTAAAAAAATGTACGTGTGTAAAAGGCCTAACAACGTACTAAATTAAGTAAAAACGTAATGAACTACTTTACAATTATAATACCTACTCTATGGCAAATTTATTCACCTACGAAATCTGTCGGCAAAGTTAACTGATAATAATGAAACATAATACATGGCGTGTAAAGTCTTAGAGAGCACTACTACTACATTAACCAATGCCTCGTCTGTAATATCCATGTTCCCGCTATCGACCAGAACAGAAAAATGATAATAAAGAAACACTCTATGTGTTAAATACTGGTATTTGGAAAAATGATTAATCGGATTCTTAATTTGTATGACATTTATACGAGATATATAACGCTTTTTGATATTTATAAACTTCAAGTAACATCCAAATTATAGAGCTAAAAAGAAGAGGTTAACATAAATACTAGTTCTGTTACTACTTCCTACAATTATCAATTTTTTTGCAGGGGGGGGGAGAGGAAATCCATCATGGACACGCTGTGCCTTGGATCTGTCACGCTGGGTAGTGCTGGACTCTAACCGAGCTAAAACCCCTCCGAAATAGAGGAATAGTGTCTCCTTGTCTTCAGTGTTTCCTCATATCCTAGAATCGTTCTCGCTTACCATCAGAATATCAGGTCAATCTTAGTGTTAGGAAATGATCTGCCTCTGCAGAGATGTCCTCCCCTTATTTCCCTAGTTCGTTGAAACGATTAGAGGTCCAAGTTTCTTTCGTCTACTTTCTTCATCAAGAGTTGCCAGTTTCCCTCTGATTTTAGCATCCTCAACACCAATGTCATCGGGTGTAACTGGGCCGCCTAGCTTATCTATGACTCGTAGCCTTTCTTCTCTCTACCTGCTACACTGAAACACGGTATCCTCCGCGTCGTCTATCTCCCCACAATACATGCATTCTAGATCTTCGATCTTCCCGATGTCATAGACGTACTCTGAAAAGCATCCGTGCCCTGGTAGGGCATGTGTAAGGTAGTACCCAACCTCCCCGTGTCCTCTCTCTAACCATATTTTAATATCTTCTCGTCCATCTTTTCTTACTCGAGTCATCTCTCCTGCCACCTCTGATAGAGTCTATCCTTGGCCTCCTTCCTGCCAATTCCCTCCTATATCTCCCACCTTATCTTTGCTAGAAGAACGACGGGGGAGATCCCTGCCACTATTAGCACTGTCTCGTAGGAGACCGTCCTGTGGGCACTGCAGATTCTCAGTGCCGCATATCGCTATACCCTGGACAGTCTTCTTCGCGTTCATTCCACTTTCCATTGTTCGTTTCCACTTACCCATACCCGGGCCGCATATAGGAGAATGGAGTGTACCACGCTGTACAGCACCCTCCTCTTGCTGGCCTTTGGTCCACTGGTGTTATGCATCAGCCTGCCTATGGCCGTTGCCACTCGCCCAGCTTCTTCCTCCATTTTCCTCACATGCACCCCGTATGTCAATTTCGAATCAAGCTATAGGCGCAGGTACTTTATCGCCTGGCTCGGGCCGATTTTCAGATCCCCTACCCTTATTTTCACAACAGGGAGATTCCTCTTTTTTGGTTATACCCACCAGCTCGGTTTTTCAAGGGGCAAGTTTCAGCTTCTTGCTCTTACCCATCTATTTATTTTTGCAATGGCCGTGTTAGCCGCGTCCTCGATCTCCGTCGCCGTTGTGGCCGTGACTGCTATTGCTAGATCGTCGGCATATCCGATCACCTTAACGTTTTCCAGTTGGGAAAGCGTAATGCATCATCAAACATTATATTCCACAAGGTTGGGCTCAGGACCGATCCCTGTGGAACACCACAAGTCATCTTCCTCCACTGGGTAACGCCCTCTACCTCCTATCCACCTGTTCTCGATATTTTACTACTCTTTACTACTACAATTATCCAATTTATGTTATAGTACTTACAGTATTAATAAATAGTATTTTTTTTCTAATAACATTAATATACAATTTTTTGCATACAGAAATATTGTTTCCGTGCTCATTAAAAAAGTTTGAACTTCTCCTGACTCAAATTAGTATTTATAGTACGGTAAACTCTAAGGTGGCTATGTATGAGTTGGTAACACGACGGACGATTTGATATGCCATGCGCATAAAGCTTCGCAGTGACATAGGGATAAACTAGTTGCGTATGTCTTATTCTCTTAGTTTATGTGATGAAGCGACCTTTGGACGCGCCAGCTTAGAGTTTACTCGACTATAACTGCAGAACTGTTTTAATCACTAGTAGAAAAATAGCATTTTCTACACTGCTTTGCGTTTTAAAAATTCAGACTTTCCACACGGCCATGCCAAACAATTTAACAAGTAATTTGATTTATTATCAAGATAACATGCGATAAAAACTTTCCTTCTCGCTTTTCCGTACCCTGAATAACGCATTTTAAATAAGGTCTGGGTATTACGCGGCAACTTGGCGAATAAACAACTTTTAAATTTATTTTTACACACCTAACAATGCTTCAGCTTTCTTTGTGCTTTACACAGAAATCATGTATATCATTTAAGGTGAGGTAACGATAAAAATTCTCTTATTAATAGGAAGAGAGTCCCATTTAACTTCAGTTATTGCATTTACATGGTAAAAGTTATATGATGCTCTGGTAATTAAAAAAGTTTACAGCGACGAAGTAGTAATAGCGTTCTTCGTTGAGCTTCGCATTCGTTCAGAGAGGATTTAGTTCCTTCCTTGTGAATGAAAAACTTATATTAGTCCAGAGATATAAAAGTGTATTACTTTAGTTTACTTAGAAGTTGTTTTTGCAGCAACAAGGCGATAGTTGCAATTTCATTCAAGTTTAGTGTTTAGTATTTCTTCCGAATTCGATTATGGATATCCAAGTTCGCACTTTTCCACTTTTTTCATGAAAGGACCTCGCACGTTTTAAATGGAACACGGTTGCCAGTCGATTTGTGTATAATGGGGAACTAGACTGGGCGGCGCGGCGGAGGGCTTGAGACGTCCGCATGCGCATTTGCGTTTTAGTTTTGTCGCAGAATAACACCTCCTAACCTAACTGTCGTATTTACGTTTGCTTGTGTGAGAACGTTGTGTCGTGTATTCACGTGTGCTATTCGGCGTATTTTAAAAATTTTGTTTAGTTTATGATGCATTGTAATTATTTATATGTATATTATATTAGCGACTGCTATTAAATAAACAATTCAATTCAATTCAATTCTGGTTTGTGTTGAGAAATAGAAAATACTTATTATAAACACTGTATAGTGTCACTGTGTAATAATACAACTATTAAATCAGCAAATAACATTTTTATTAGCGTGCCTAAAGATTAAAACTTGAGCTCGTTTCCACACCACCCTCGAAGGTAGAGCTTTCGTTCCTTTTTTGAAATGGTTTCCCCTGTAGGCCTATTCCACTAAAATTTTGTCCAAATTTCTTCATCGACGAACTCTTCTTCAAATTAGGAATTTAAACATCCTTGCCCATGGCAATTACAGCACATTGTTGAGCAGAGCAATCCAACCTTAACACAGCTGCATCGCTTTTTGCAGCTGCAGGATATTAGCTGTAAGGTGGAAATTGGTGCTGGTAACTCGTTGGTATAAATGGGTGCTAAGATGCTGCCTACTTTCTTCCAACCCCAAGCCGTTGGTTCTAAGTTGAATTTGGAGAAATACTCTGTAAGAATGTTACCGTAATGCCTTAGATGTTGGTGGCAGTCTTGGTAGAATCCCGGCAGTGCTAGATTGACCTACCAACTTATTGAAAATAATGAGCCTTTGATGTTTCAAAGATGTCTCTTTTTTTTGGGGGCGGTTGTTGAATATACGGACAACCTCTTCGAGATCTTTTCTTTTATTGACGCATTGCACTATTTGCACTTTTCCTTTACCAAAGAAAGCTAAAGTGGTATCGCATCTGAACGCGTGGGCAAACAAAACTGTTTCCTTACAGCTTTTTAAAACTTCAGAGGACTGCAAGTTACGAGAACTCTATGCTTTATTTTCTATTTTTCGCTGCTGTCTTTCGATGCTCTTCGTACTGCAGACATTGTCAGCATACCCGTCAAACACTACAGTCACTTTTTTGCCGTAATGATTACTAATAAAACAAAATCTATTGGCCTCTCGTACAGCATTGAAAATATTATACAGAGACGAATTCTTGGTTTTTCTCAAACCCTTTCTCATCGAAGAGAGGAAGGGGCATTGAAGCAAGCTCAAAGTTGAAACATAAAATTATACCTATATACCTGACTGTTTATTTACTTATATTTAATTTTCAGAGTATCAGGATCTGAGAGAGAAGTAAATAAAATAATATAGAAAATGCAATATAATTCTAAGTATATATACGTTTAAGGTAATTATTCATGTCTGAAGTTTTTATTGCCGTAATCCTTCCGGGTATAGCCTGAGGCCGTCCTTCTATCTACGTCGGTGCTATATTTTACTTATAATTATAAACGCATCTGTGTGAAAATGGGAAAATAAATAAAAATCACTTGCGTCAAAACCCGCTATACATGCATCTTATAGAGTGAATTCCGCTCTACAAATTCATTCCTGAGCATTTCTCTCGTTAAAGTAACCGGTTTTAAGATAATTCGCTGTGAAACTTCGAATAGGATTGATTTTTACTTGTGCGCTGTTAGCACAGGTAAAAATCAATCGGACGCTGTTAGCACGAAATAAATGAGGATAAGCTACAAGGTTAATTGAACATTTCTGATGCAGAATTTAACGACAAATTTTTTATTTTCTATGCTTTTTTCTCTTCTGACGAACGGTTTACAAGATAAAAGTGAAAAACCAGCTTTAAGTCCCCATTAGAGGTGTTATTTTGCAAAAAAGGGACGTTCCACTCTAAATGGGGAGGAATTTTTTGGGTATCTATTTCTAACCCTATCTAGAGTACGCATCTCAAATATTATTACTTTATAAATTATTTCTTCTATTCACTGTTTTTTAATCTAATTTGTGTGTACTATATTGTATGATCGTTGTATAGCATGTATCGGATTCAAAGGCCTCGTTCTTCAACTACTTTTGACGGTTTGTTAAATTTAATACAATTATTACCCTGGAAACTCTGGGTCTTTCAGTTGCTTAGTTTTTCTTATGGTCCGATTTATTATTACTATTATTACACCGTATTGTAGCAATACCACCACGAATTATTCACGAACTTTTCACATTAAATATTAAACAGCAATTTTGTATTACATTTTATAAAGTTTATCGGTCTGGAACGTTGAATATTTTATTGCTGTTTGTATACTCTATCGCCAGGGTGAATATCGTGACAGGTTTTCCAAAATCTCGTTCCACGATAGGTACAGAGAGAACATACCAAAAGATGATATTAAAAAAATGTATTCCCATATACTGTTTATCGTTAATATATAGAGTATGACCTGGACGTTCAATTTTTTTCATCTGCTTACAGCGCTTGGTATAGAAAAAAAATGCATTTTAATCTGTAAAGGAATTTTAGAAAAAACATTAACATTTTTGTTTCGCTGCAAATATCTCAATAAATACTATAGTCCGGGGTCCAAGCACTCGAAAATCAAGATGACCTGTTCCGACATGACGTACAAATGTTGATATAAGTAATGAAGAGAGCATTACCTGGGACACTAGAAAACACTTGTCGGATTAATTTTTGCTCTTGCGCAACTTCAGAAATCACAAAAAAGATGGCGGATTGATAATTACAAAATTATGTTTTACAATGGTTATTCTCCGTTAAAACAAAAACTATGTAACCTACCGATCTGATATTTGGTATGTATACTCAAAAGATATACGTGATTCTAACTAAGCTATTGGTATTTTTGAAAATAATATTTTTTTTGGAAAAAAATAATTAAAATCAAAAGGTTGATATTTACGTTCTAAAAATTTCGATATGTGGACAACTATGTTAAATTTATGAAATTCTTATATACAATTGCTTACCAAATATAGTCCATATATTGAAAAAGTTTTTTTTAAAAAGATCCTGTCGATAACGTATACAGTTTTTTGTTTATGATTTTTTTATGAGGCGCGTAATTATGCAGCATTAAAATAAAAATAGTCTACACGATAATTGGTACAGTGTAACAGTAAAAGGCACTATATTGTTCAATATAATTGCAAATTTGAATTACTTTATGTTAATAATACAACAAAACGAATGAAAGTAGTAGTCGGGCGTTGCTGATTGCGGCCACTTATTTAAAAAATAATAATCGATACAAAGTGAATTGTGTGTTCGAGCAAAATGTTAATCAAATAAGTATTCGCAATTGGCCATGCCCGAGTACAACTTCTACTCGTTTTTATATTGTTTAAGAAATAAAACATTAGTGAGAAATATTATTTTAGGTATTTAGCATATTTAATAGAAAGCAGAAAAGGGACATATTTTAAATAAAACATTAATGTTGCATATTATGTAATTTTTGTGCATAACTATTCTAACATTTTAGTCAGAATCACTATCATTATAAAATGATGCATATTGCTTTTTCCCTTAAAATAATTTTCAGGAAAAGCAGAACACGAGCACGCAACTGAATACCACTCACAAGAACATTTTATGTCTCATTTTATTTTACAGTTGCACTTTTTAATTTAAGTTCAGATAAACTTTTTTTTGTCGACATTATCTATACCAGCTCCTGATTTCCAATTCTGCATCCAAAATTTTGTGCAAGAGGTAATTTGAATGACGATTCACAATACTGTTTAAAAAAAGTAATATTTGCAACATGTTGTTGAAAAGCGTCTTCCGTCGGTGGGAGGGAGCGTAAATCACTTTTATTAAATTATTTTACCTTTTAATAATTTTCAAACGTATACATATAATACATTTGTAAAGTTGACGTGTATGTAGATTGAAAATATTTGCAAAAAACTGATGTGGGGGATGTAAGATGAGTAATGGAATACATTAAGACAAGATTTTGGAATTTTTCTCTGTTTGTCTGCTTGTCTGTTTGAACGCGTATCACGCAGAAACTACTGAACCAATGAGGTTCATCTAAGCTTGGAGTAACATTTAGTTCTTATTTCATCGAAAGCGGCCTAGACTAAACCAAGTTTTATGAAAATCGGTCTAGTAGAACAGGAGATACAGCTTGATCTCTACAATAAGCGTATTTGCACGGCATAAACTTTTAAGATTAAACTTCTGTAATATTCCAGAAAATTCGAGAATACTCTGGAATATTCCAGAAAATTTGTGAGTTTTCTGAAATATTCCAGAATGGTGATTCTACCTCAAACGTCGTTTATAAAGAAGCTTTTTAGTCAATTTCAAAATTTCACGCGAACGTAACCGCGGGCATAGCTAGTAAATAATAAATATGAACCGCAAACAATAATCAATCGATTTAAACAACCAAACACAAATAGTTTTTATAATGTTAAAATGTTAAAATGTTAAGACAAATAACTTCACACTATATACATAAACATACCAGCTAATTCCACTGTAAACTGTTTTCATGCGCTTTATGAATTTTAGGAGAGCTGTCGCCTTTATTACATGCGCCGCATCATGCACCCATTTTAAAAATTCACAATTTGAATACTATATGCAATATCAACTTAGTTCTTGTCTTAAAAACATTTTCAATATATTGGGTATGTTTGTTAGCATAGTTTATACACAAAAAATTTAAAATTGAAGTACTTGCTCGTATGTTGAAATTCTTACTACAATATTTTATAGTTACAGATTTCATATTTTTTTCCCAAAAAACTAAACATATTTAAACAGTGCCATCGAGCTTCATCCAAGCGCTTATGTCTTTAGTCTATACTATAAAAAAATTAGATGGATAGCACTCATAGTTTCTTTTACAGGACGTGTTATGTATTAAAAAACATTTTTTTAGGAATTATCATATCGTCTCTTTTCTTATCATTTAAGAAGTTATGCAAGAGCTGATAAGAATCCGACAAGTCATTTCTGGTGTCCTATATAACCCTTTTTGCAAATCTGAAGTTGAAAAATGTACGTCATGTCGGAACAGGTTACTTGGAATTTAGAGCGATTTCGTACTGTTGGACCCCAGACTACTAGTTTTAGAGAAAATATAGCGGACATCAAAAATAAAACCTATAAACTGAGAATGAATTTGTTTTTTTATATATTTGTGTAAGATTGATAGTTTCGGAGATATTTAATTTTATAGATGGCATTCGACCGTTTTTAGGATGAAGTATTTAGTTTAAAGTGTTGAATATCTTAGAAACTATGACACTTCCATCAAAGATTCTAAGGAACAAAATTAAAGATCATTAATCAATCTTTAAAATGATTTTTTGTTTGTTTCTACATCACATAGATAAAGAAGTTATGGCCGATTCAATGTGCGTTTTCACATTATTTTTAACAAAATGTTGCCATTTTGTTGGTATTGTAATTGCTTAGTAATTAATTTTTTCTCATGTCAGATATGGTATTATTCACTTTTAAAAAAAAAATTGTGTCCTTAAAAGAACACCAGTTTTTGTTTTTGGCTAAGATGAGCATAAAAACGTAGATTTAATTGTATTTTATGTAAGTACTCTCTATTTGTTATTAGTATTGTTCACTACACAATTCTTAAGCGTGTAAAAAATGTGGCGTCGACACTTCTTACACGCCTAAGAATTGTGTAGTCAACCTTACAATTGAACAAGAACTCAAATCTTTTAATTAATTGTTTGAAACACATTTTAAGTCCGGTCCTGTGTACTGCTCAACCTAACGCCGGCGGTACACTAACCAAAAGCGGTCGGTGCCTTTTACGCTTTTTTTGCGAGCTTTTTTATGTCGCTGAATTATATACGGAACCTACTTTTTTCTATACGTGTGTTTTTGAGTTAAACGGCTTTGGCTTAAACAACTAGCCAGTCTACTTTTGGAGCTAAACCCAAAATGGTTATTAAATTTTACAGCGTCATGTAACTACTTAAATGTTATATTTTCCATTTTGCCAAAGGCCTGCATTCATCGACTGTTTTGTCTCCTCCTTCTTCTTATTCACAACGTTTGGCGGGCATTTTGTGACCCATAAATTATTCCAGTTAGCCTCTCTTTGCTGTATGCCACGTCTGACAGAATCACGCCACCTGTCGGTTTATAGTCATAAGTGCTTACCCAGACCAAATCGATAAATCATTCTGTATATTATTAACGTTTTGGTTAAATATTTAATTGAAAGTTAATACATTGTATCGGTGTCCCATGTTTATAATTAAACAATATGTAGAATGTGAATGTAAAGCAATGAAATTAACGTCAAGTTGTCCAGGTATATGACAGTAATAATCCAGTTCGAAATTAAAAACAGGATAACAGAAACTGCCATGCATATTTATAGGATTCCTAGGGGACCCCGCCAGAGCAAAACTGTGCGGCATAGACGTACACATGCACACAAACTCAATTTCCACCGACACGTTTTTCGCATTTAAATAATTCACATATGGTATTCCACAAGTTTGATATAAAAAGTTTGTCATAAAATTACAATGGCGACCTAGTTTCGCGTTACATTCGGAGAAAGGCAGAAACGAAAACAGAAACGTGCTGGGAGGGAGGTTTCGTATAGATTGTTCCAAATTTAAGGTAATAATATGCTGGCTTTCCTTCCAATTTTGACGACAAGTAACCACTTTCATTCTGGAATCAAAATCTTTTTAGTGAAAATGTATGTTAAACATCTGTGCAAAATAACTCACAAGCGGACGTAAACAAGATGGGAAACTCATGGATTTTAAATTAAAATTATGTTTGAATAAATATTTGTTTGTCAGATTGATAACATGTAACCTGATCCTGTAAAAACACCACTAGGATAGTATAGTAGAGAGCTCGCACTGCAAAATTCCTCTTAAAATTGAAATCTGTAGGGGTTTGGAAACTAAAAACTGCGACCGGTCTTATTTAATAGCTTATAATTAATTGTGTTTATGTGTAAAGTTGGTCAAAAATTGGCCTGGGAAAAAGGGCGTTATTCAAAATTTTCGAGATATTGACACTGAACAATTGTTACAGGTAAAGTAAATATTTTGGCACGAAATTATCGAAAAGTCTGTAGCGGTTGCTCCAAAAAAAAATATTTAATAAAAGAAAAAGCATTGACGCTTATGGAGTTTTAAAACTTTGAACGTCCGTATCTCGCTTCGAGAACCTAAAAAAATTGTAATTTTTCATTGCATTTTAACGTTCAACAACCGATATTTCGAAAACGAGCACTCAAATCAAAAAATACCTCTCTTATAATATTGTAGAGTAGAGTTTCCCGCTTACAACGGTATAACGTTCAAAATTTTTGGGCGTAAGATAGCGTAGCAAAATTAATAAATGTAAAACAATGCACAGATCTATTTACATCGCGGCAGCCGACCGTCGATCTCCCTCCCTTACGTCGCACAGCCCGCGCGCTCCACTTATCTACTTTCTGCTTAGATTAAATAGGTAATTTATTACTCTCATGTATTCATATTAATGCCCAATATGCCCATAGAGATATGCCATTAGATTATATAATATTAGTATAAGCCCAAAGTGTTGAAGGTTCTATCAGTTAAAAGTAAATTCTTTCCTGTTAAAAACTCTGTCTAAGTTATAGGTCTGTTATTCTATTGTTAGTTTAATCGTATAAAAATTACTTTCAGTGTCCAGGTAAGTGGAATTTCCTAAAATTAAAAATTCTATTAAGAACATAAATATAGGCATCATTTTAGTCTGATTTTCCATGAATAACTAAAAATGGACCGAAGTGGAAGTTCAACATCCAAAAGTGAGATAGTCAACATTTCGTGTTTTACAAAGAGAATGTTAAAAACTCTTTACCTACGATCACTACTGTAAATAGTAAAAAACACACTACCTGTCATCTATGTAAGTTGAATTTTACATATTGTAAACAAAGCGCACTGTAAACAAATCGCACGGTAAACAAAACGCACGGGACACGCAATTATAGGTGGCTTATATCGCTGATGCGGGGTTTAAAAAAACAAATGCGCCTACTTAATTTTCAAACGCTGTCAAAATTGACACAACATTTGTTGAATAATATTGTTGACTAGTAAACTAAATCTAGATTTTACTAAATAACTAAATAAATATGATCGTAGGTAAAGTATAGTACATAATTCGAGTTGTAAGGCAATTACGCACTCATGGAAATACGCAACTTTTCCATTCGTGCGTAATTTGCTTCTTACATCACTCATTACGTAATATACTATTAATTTGTGGAAAGTCTTCTGGTAGCTCAGTAAAGGGCTCTGAAAAAACGTTAAAAAGTCTAAGACAAATGTTACAAATTAAGGACAGTATGTATAAATCTAGCAATATTCACTTGCGTCAAGATATTGCTAACACTGAAAATGGGGACAAAATTTATTAATTTGACACAAATCGTGCTACTGTAGTAGTAAAAAAAAGTATTGAATTGCTGCGCCGAAAAATTGAAAAGGAAATGCTATTAGAGAAAATTGAAGTTTACAGAACCGAACCTCCAGTTTCAGTACGAAAGGGATATTTAATATACATGTGTGCTTTGTAAAAAGAGGCGTAATGATCAAAATGTATCACAAGTACTGACTATTAATATCGAAAGATCAAAATTTTAGCCCAAAATGATAGCTCTGTTATGAAACGCATTGGCGATATTGATTTAATTGCTATGGAAATAAAATATCACGCGAAATGCTTTTTAAAGGCTATTAAAGAAGGGTACAGATCTTCAGGTTTCTTCAAATGCAGAAACATACAGATTACATTGAAATACTGCTTTATAAAGAATTAAGTAAGTTTATTAAACAAAATTAAACAAAAGAGATATTCTGTTTCGTCAATATATGCTAGATATACAGATCTTGGAGGAAATGTATCAAAGATACAGTTAATTGACAAATTAAAGATGCATTTCAGTGATAAATTATTGAGTCAACAAGGCCTGATAGATCAGACATATATTTTGTCCTCAAAATGTTCATCAAAAGATGAAATTCTACATTCGCATATAGAGACTTCCAAGGAAAATGATAATCCAATATTTACAGGATATTCCGAATATTCCGTTCTGCATAATATTATTAATAATATGGACAACATTCCGGAATTTGATACATTCAAAAATTTGTACTTAACTAATATAAAATATATTCCTGAAGGTTTAATTTAGCAGACATGCATGCAGAGATGGTGTACTTGTAGAAAACATTGTATTTCTTGGATAGGATCATGCAGATGGTTGGGACAAAAATCCTGCCTCAATGTAAATGCAGCAGTGAAATCGCCTCCTTCTTCTATATATATTGAAGGTGATGACGAAACCGAAACTGATTAGTGATTAGTGATTAGTCATTAGGTAGGCTATTAGTATTTTAAGTGGCTAGTACCAATTTTTGTATATATTTATTAAGGAATACAGGGAAAAAAGGCATCGCGAATGTAATAAAGGAAAGTTGTAAATAATGTCAGGTGCAGTCTTAATACAAAGTTTCATCCACATAGACAATAACTAATTTTCTTGTCAATTTTTATTATTAAATTTTTGTGTAAATTACATTGGCTGTGAATTCAAAAATAAAAAGGCTTACACGTATAGTTAAGTCCATCCGTGGACACACTGTATACATAAGCATGTTGTTTTCTTTACCTCATAATACTGTTAATTTGTTTCGTTTTATTCACATACTTTTTTAAGATTGTTATAATTTGTAGCATCAGAATAATATAACTAGAAAGTGTAATACGTACGTTTTGTAATTCGTTATAACACCCTGTCTGTTTTCTTGGTATTTCGTTTGAAGTAATATTATTGTTAAATAAAAAACAATAACAAAAAAAAAGGCAAATGGGCTAATAAAACGCAAACCACGGTGGTTGTAAGTTACAATCAGTCTTCCCAGAATATAGACATCTGGAGCGCGCGGGCTGTGCGACGTAAGGGAGGGAGATCGATGGTCGGCTGCCGCGATGTAAATAGATCTGTGCATTGTTTTACATTTATTAATTTTCCTACGCTATCTTACGCCCAAAAATTCTGAACGTTATACCGTTGTAAGCGGGAAACTCTACTCTACAATATTGTAAGAGAGGTATTTTTTTATTTGAGTGCTCGTTTTCGAAATATCGGTTGTTGAACGTTAAAATGCAATGAAAAATTACAATTTTTTTAGGTTCTCGAAGCGAGATACGGACGTTCAAAGTTTTAAAACTCCATAAGCGTCAATGCTTTTTCTTTTATTAAATATTTTTTTTATAGCAACCGCTACAGACTTTTCGATAATTTCGTGCCAAAATATTTACTTTACCTGTAACAATTGCTCAGTGTCAATATCTCCAAAATTTTGAATAACGCCCTTTTTCCCAGGCCAATTTTTGGCCAACTTTACACATAAACACAATTAATTATAAGCTATTAAATAAAACTGGTCGCAGCTTTTAGTTTCCAAACCCCCACAGGGTGACACCTTTTGCCCAGCCGGGCTCTCTACTAGTAAATCTGGGTAGATATTTGGGTGAGGTAGAAAAAAATTAGTGACAAGCTGATCCCAGCTGAAATATTTAGACAATAACGTCCTTTTTAACCTGCCAAAAGTGCCATTCACTCCCATATGCAGAAAAATCAACAAAGTGCAAATAAACTGTTATAAATGTACCTTAATTTACACATAAATTACTGGAGAACGGCTCGGTTTATCGAAGTGCAATAAGAATGTCTTTTTTATTTCTAATGATATGGAATTTATTTTTTATAACAATTTTTATAAGAATAATTAAAATCTCTTTTTATCAATAAATTTTTCTCGAGCTTCCAACGTGCAATTTTGTTGCTTGGTTGTCATTACACTTAAAATAAGGCGAATTGGACGGGGGGCTTCAAGTTTCTACAACTTCGTTTATTTATACCTACATTGTTATTCACTAGATGAGTCGTTTTGGAAAAACATCTTTGTGTACACAAATGATCAAATTGAAAAATATTCCAGTAAGCATAAAAAATTGCCCAGAAAATGTTCTCCAGTCAGCTACAAGGAGAAGAAAATTATTTTGATCGTATTTTATGCGTTGAAGAAAGATTACCCGATGGCAATGATATCAGGACTATATCCTATGTCTAACTTAATAACGAGAGAGAGAGGAAAATATATATAGATGATGACGAAACTGGATATAACAGGGTCACACGCTGCTCGTACTAGGGTCTGTCAGGACATCTTAAAATAGACAATACAGGGAGGACCATGGTTGATAAAATAACATAAGGAAAAACATATAGTAACAGACAGAGATAACCTACATCTTAATTTCATTCCCTTCTAAGAAACGTGTAATATGCGTATGAATTTTTCTAGATCTTATAGTCAATAAGTTGAGCACATTAAACGGAACCATTATATTGCCGATTTTTTGTCATATTGTTAACTAATGTACTAGAGGCATTGAGATATTTCGTACATCGGAATAAGATATGGTCGAGGTCAGCTGTCGTATTACATTGATCACAATTTATGAGGTATAAATACTAATTACTTCCACGTCCAGTGGAAGTATAGTAACGACAAAAAAATTTTAAAAATTTTTTATTGCCCAAATAGGCTTAAAATGTCATGAAACGTCGAGATTTTAAGTTTGAGCGAAAAAAAAATTTCTGTCTGTCGGTCTGTCTGTCGGTCTGTCTGTCTGTCGGTCTGTCTGTCTGTCTGTCTGTCGGTCTGTCTGTCTGTCTGTCTGTCTGTAACTTTTTTTTGTGCGCACGTTTACTCTGGAACCGTTTGAGATATTGACTTGAAATTTGGTACACATATGTACTTTAACGAGATCTAGAACTAAATTATATTTTCATCTTGTTCCGTCGAAGGGTTGGGGGGTAAATTGGGGTAAATTTGGGGTAAATGGGTAAATCAAGCAGGTAAGAGTCCATGAAATTGGTATTTAGTATATACAAGAGAAGCTGAGGTCTCAAAAAAATTTTTGGCATTAGCCACCCCCATTACCACCCCCACCTCCTTATTAAAGGGGATGAAAAAAAATGTGATTTAGTGCATGTACAGGAACCAGAAACCTCAAAATATTTTTTTACTTCATCCACCCCCCACTACCACCCCCCTATCACCACCCCCACCCCACTACCGATGTGGGGTATCGTTTTATGGGTTTTTGGGGTAGAGGATTTCAAATATTATATTATTAAAGTTCCATAAACAATTATTTTCACATACAAAGTTTTTTCGTTGTGAGTGACTTGGATAGAGAATCTGGATGTGGAAGTAGTGATTCCTTGGGCAGCGGTTTTTTATATAAGTGCGCGAGGTAACATGCATGGCCAAGTTTTAGACGTATGAAAGTTATTACATACTTTCTCGACACTAGAAGATTTTCATGCCAGAGTTTATTAGGTATATTGGGGTGTATCATCGTATACCTAGTTGGGTTAGTTAAGCAGTATTCATTCCATTCGTAATTCCACAAGTCTTTCAGGTTTAATTTAAGTACCACTATACATACACGTCCGCTAAACTAATTTTGTATTGTAGTGTGCATCTTGAGGAAGAATAGGTATAATAATAATTATTATATATGTTAGTGTTTGTCAACACTCCTTGTATTTACTTTTTGTATATAAGCAATATACAATAATATGCATAATACACCAAAATACCCACACCCACGGGACGACACTGTATCATGCCGAGAGCATTGCTACCCCCTATTAAATATTCTTGCCCAGTGGTCTAAGAAAGTACAAGCTATCAAAGCGACACCTTCATACATTCGTCACAATTTGGCAAGAATTGTTTCATATCGATAAAACGAGCCGTTTTCAATAAAATCACACTTAAATATTACAGCGCAACGGTGGTTTCTGCGTGCATCTGGTCATATTTGGCCACCAGAAAGCCCCGACGTTAATCCATTAGATTTTTATCTGGGGCCATATGAAATTCAATGTGTACCAACACTCCAGCCATGCTAGAGAAGAATTGTCAAGAAAGATTAGAGTGGAAGGAAATAAAATTAGAAATAATATTGATTATTTTTACAAAAAAATAATCAATAACGCTGTCAAAGATTCAATTATACCCCCATCTCACTTTTAAGTGTTTTTTCTAAGATTAATATATTCTTACTTTATTAACCAATCAAAACGTACAATTTCAAAAAAATCGACCAATAGGATTTGTTTAAACTGAGAAAAACGGCTATCGATAAGTGGAAAAAATCGAGAAAAATGTATGTTACTTTTTTCATGTCAAACTAAAAAAGTCATTGAAATTCTTAAAATCTGACATTTTACGTTTTCATCTTGATTTCTGTACACAAAATGAATGAGAAAGCGATTTGGCGATGTTTCACAAGAAAATACCTATTGACGAATGAATGAAAGTGTCCCAGTTAAAACGGGAAACACTAAAAATTCTATATGGAAACATTTAAAAGCTTTTTGCAGCGGCATTATTCCCTCGAAAAAGATATGGCTACTATGATGAACTTGCAAATAGTTTGACTGACTGGGGTTATAACATGATAAAGAACATTAGAAAATGTTTTTATTTTTTATTATAAATCGTTATTTTTAAAACATCAAATAAACAGTTTTGTTGTTTTAATAATTATTTTAGATAATATTTTTTAATCATATATTAATCTTCTGTAATACACATGAGGTTGATTTTCTACTTGGGTAAATTTTTTTTTGAGTAACTCAAACAGGTTTTTGTCCAAAAAAAATTTACCCGGTAAAAAATCGACCTCTTGTGTATTAATACCCGATAATTGAAAAAGTAATCGCAAATAGAATTGTTTCATTTCTAAATGAAAACAATCTATTAACATCGTCTCAATACGGCTTTAGAAGTAAATTTTCTACAGAAACTGCTAAAAATGAATTAATTCAAAATGTATATGAAGAACCAGATGCCAAAAATTATGTAATGGGAGTTTTCTTTGTCCCTCAAATGCTTTTGACACTTTAGATTTGTCTTTTGTTTCACACAAATTAATTATGCTAGGTATTAGAGACAACCTAAATAAGTGAATTGTATCATAACCTCACTGATGGAAAATCAGAGTCAAAATAGAAAACTCTCTTTCATATGAACATGAGCTAAACATTGGAACACCACAGAGTAGTGTGCTGGGTCCTCTGATATTCCTGCTATATGTAAATGATCTACCACACTATATAAACTCTGCAAATCTTTACATGTATACGGATGACGACACATCTTTTATAGTTACGGCAACAACTAGAGGAAAATGTGAACAATCTTTTACATTTGTTCAGAGAATGGTGCTAAATTATGGTAAAACAGTTTGCATTCATTTTACTACAAAACAAAAAAGAACGGAGTGCATTTTTAATATAGATTTACAGTAATTCTGTATCGCTTCAACTAGAAATAAAGTTTCTGGGAACTATAGTTGATGCGAATCTCAGTTTTACAAGTCAAGTGAAATATTTATGTAAAAAATTGGGACAATCCTGTTTCGCTAGCACAAATTTTAAAAATAGTTTGGACCAAAAATCTCTCCTAAATGTCTATTATGCCCTAGTATACTCTCAAATTTCCTGAAACATAATTTCATATGGAAACGATACAGACATGCAAAGAGTATTTATAATGCAGAAAAGAATCATAAGATTAATGTTTAATTTAGGTTATATAGAATCATCTCTATAAGTTGCTAATTTACATATACATAAATAAAAATAAATTAAAAACATCAATCATCGTTATCAAACTCGCAACAAAGACGAGATATATATATAAGTAGATATAACCTTTCTTTATATAAGAAGTCCCCATTATGTGCAGGTAGTTATTTGTTCAATAAATTGCTCTCATATATAAAAAATTGCATGCCAATAAAAAAGTTCAAACAAAAACTAAGAACGTTTCTGTTGATAATTGCTTTTATTGTGGAAGAGTTTTTGGAACTCTAAATTAATTGTTTTTATATACTTTTACCTGAAATGTGTTGTAATGTTTTTTTTGTAATGTTTTTATTCTAAATTTTAATGCATTAAATTAGTTAAAGTTGGGTAGTTTAAATTATATTTGTCCATATTTATATGTTATCTTGTTTTTAGTAACACCCTGAAAATATCTATACTTATGTAAATGTCACAGAAATATCTATCTATCTATCTATCTAAGATAGAACAATTCGAGATGATTGAAAGTTTTAATAATCCCCTAACGATGCCAACTTAGTTAACGAAACGCGTTATTTGGTGTTTTTGAAAACTACTGGAGTGTCAAAATAATCATAAAAATAGTTGCTTGCAATATTGGCAATAATTCTCGTTACCGAACGTCGAATAGCTATGCCCAATATAAACATGCCACAATGGCATGGCTCAATTTATCTGCTCAGTCGCTTTCCGCGTTTACACACATTCTAAAATGCTCGCATGTGACATTCCAGGTAGGTGTCGAGATTAAATATTAACGGAGACCGGACAGAGTTCATGAATTTCAGATTGCCTTAAATCAAATTAAAATTAAAGGGATAGGAAACAGTCAGCGTGGGCGTATATTTCACTCGTTTCAGTGTGCACAGAACTCCAGCGCCTGCTGGATCCTGACGCTCACCTGCTACATTTTCAAATGCCTCAGCGTTTCATATATATTCCGTTCCATTTCTCTGACACTGGTGAATTATTTCGACTTTTTACCGACAGCGAGTCGTGTGATAAAGCGGGAGTCGAATTGTAACGTATGAGATGGATTATGGAACGCAGTCACATCCTATAAGATGAAAATGGCAAATTGTTTTCTTCATATCGTTATGAGTTACGATACAGTCAGTTGTGTGCTAGCTTAAAGCACACTTAAAATTTTTAGTATAGAGGAAAAGATGCATCTCTGGACTGTATTTAATTTCAATTGCATAAATAAATAGGTCAAACGGGGAGAGTCAAGAAAAGCAAATGAGTTCTTTCCTAGATCCTGCAAATACAATGATTATTTCACTGATTAACGTGATAACCAGGGCCGTAGCGAAGGGGTTATGGGTCCCCCGATATTGTCAGACTTGACAAAAGTTGGAAATTTGAGACATAAGTTGGCAAAGGAAGGAATATTTATTTTTTTAGATTTTCTCCCCCCCGCTCATCAATTTTTTTGGAGGAATTATTATTTATGTGTTTACAGAGTTGAAGTTTATGAAGTTGGCAAACGACAAGGGTAGCTATATATTTTCGCTCACTAATTTGATAGAAATAAAAAGTTCTTAAAATCATTAAATGTTATTTTTTTATAGTTTAACATACCTATGATCTTTATGTTCTATTCGTTTTACATTTGAAAACAGTAAGTCGTAAGAATAGCATTTCGAAATAAGCATGTTTGCAGTTTCTAAGTAATTTTTCACATTTTTCCGAACTTTTAATGTATATTTCAGTTAGATGCGCACTATGAACCAAGAAAATCTATATCTCATTTCATTGTTAAGTATTAGTCCAATAATTATAAAAATTTCCATCACAAAAAATGTTATCTGAGATTTTCCTTCAGTAACAAAACCACAAAACTCCGTTCTGGTGGTGCCGCGCAACCCCCCAAAAAACCACCCCTTCGGTGAAAAAAGCCTTATTTTACTGATAACTCGTTAACCGTTGAAGATATAAAAAAATTGATTATTATAAAAAAGAAAGCTTGACTAATTTCCCAAAAAAAAGTCCTATTGTAATTTTGTTGTATTTGCCATGGTTTTCGAGAAAATCGATATTTTTTGAAATTTTTTGCGCGCGGCCTATAGAAAAAATTGAACTGCTCGAAAACCATACAAGCTAGGAAGAAAAATCAAAGTGAGTTTTAAAGGGGATATAAAAAACTCTCTTGTGTTGCCATTTTTGATGGCTATTGATTTATTAGTATACAGAAATAACAATATAATATAGTTATCTCTTGATTTTGTGCGCTTCCAACTATTCACAGGCCCATAAAAAATAATTGACTTTAATATAAGTTATAAATGCATTATGTTTTAGTTCAAAGTAGTACTTCAATGCAAAAAAAGTTAGGAATAAAAATATTCACATTTACAAATTTACCAGCATGTTGAAGTTAGCCAAATTTTGGCCAATTTTTTATTGCTTCCTAAAAATAAAAGAAAAGACCCAAACATCTTGAAAATTTAGCTCAAATTTTTTTTTTTTTTTGAGTTTATTTTTTATCAGAGATGGGCACGTGACGTGAATTTCACCGTGTCACGCCGTGACACGGCGTGAGCGTGTACATTTAACGTACCAAATCACGGAAGATTTCGTGAATGTGCGCGAGTCAAAAGATCCCGTGCGTGAGCGTGCGTGAGATAATATTCACGCCGTGACACGACGCCCCATCTCTGCTTTAAAACTTCAACCTGTCGTGTCGTGACAAGAATAAGAAGCGAAGCGATAGACGGAAGACGGAACACGAGCGCGAGAAGGGAGGGAAAAGGACAGGAGACAGGATGAATGACGCAACATTCAAATCAAACAGCCAGGCCAGGGCACAGCGCAGCAGGGCACCACGTGCCGTGCGACTGCCGGGAGCGCATGAATGAATCATGGGGTAAAGTTAACTAGCTTCATGCGTGAGTAAACTATCAGAAAGCGTGAGCGTGCGTGAGTTTGCCTTAACATATATCAGTCGTGCGTGAGTGTGCGTGAGCTAAAGGTTTAAAGTCGTGAGCGTGCGTGAGCGTGAGTCAAAATCGACTCACGCGCCCATCTCTAGTTTACATATCATATAACTATTGTTTCTAATCATTTAATAGTTAAAAAATTGCATAAAAAAATATATCATCAAAAAATTGAATATGCAGCCTTTTTTTTTTTGGATTTTTTTTTAAATTAACCCAGCGACCTTGTATTTTAATATTTTTGAATGTACCCGGTCTAAAAATAAAGGTAGGACTTTATATTAATTGATCATACCATTTAAAATTATACTAATATTTCTCAGAAAAAAAAAATGCTATTGTAATGTATGTTTTTTTTTAAATTTGTAAATAAACTCAGATCAAAACTCATTACTAAAGTGTTTCATTTTGTTACTGTTGACATAATCTCAAATTTAGTAAAAATATAGTGACTTTTATAATTTTTTATGATATAAAGTTATTAAATCTTTCATTTGTTTCTTTTTCCGTAATATGTCAGCAATTGGCAAAGATCTACTCAAAAAAATTTGAAAAAAAATTATTACTTATACAATCTCCAAATTACAAAACATAGGGATTTTTATTATTTTTTTATGGTTACAAAATAAAGTTATTAAATAAATGTATTTCATATCTGATTCTATTT
Source organism: Rutpela maculata (assembly GCA_936432065.2). Classification (NCBI taxonomy): domain Eukaryota; kingdom Metazoa; phylum Arthropoda; class Insecta; order Coleoptera; family Cerambycidae; genus Rutpela; species Rutpela maculata. Next base: position 134,396,615 of record OW386293.2, on the reverse strand, counting down.
TACTTCCACATCCAGTGGAAGTATAGTAATGACAAAAAAATTTTTTTTAATTTTTATTGCTCAAATAGGCTTAAAATGTCAGAAAAAGTCGAGATTTTAAGTTTGAGCGAAAAAAAATGTCTGTCTGTCTGTCTGTCTGTCGGTCTGTCTGTCTGTCGGTCTGTCTGTCTGTAACTTTTTTTTGTGCGCACGTTTATTCTGGAACCGTTTAAGATATTGACTTGAAATTTGGTACACGTATGTACTTTAACGAGATCTGGAACTAGATTATATTTTCATGTTGTTCCGACGAAGGGTTGGGGGTAAATTGAGGTAAATTGGGGTAAATTTGGGGTAAATGGGTAAATTAAGCAGGTAGGGATCCATAAAATTGGTAATTAGTATATACAAGAGAAGCTAAGGTCTCAAAAAAATTTTTGGCATTAGCCAAACCCATTACCATCCCCCCCCCCTTATTAAAGGGGATGAAAAAAAATGTGATTTAGTGTATGTACAAGAACCAGAAACCTCAAAATAATTTTTTACTTCATCCACCCCCACTACCCACTACCACCCCCCTAACACCACCCCCACCCCACTATCGATGTGGGGTATCGTTTTATGGGTTTTTGGGGTAGAGGATTTCAAATATTATATTATTAAAGTTCCATAAACAATTATCTCCACATACACAGTTTTTTCGTTGTGAATGACTTGGATAGATAATCTGGGCAGCGGTTTTTTACAATATGTTAACAATTGGCAAATATATATTCAAAAGAATCGGGAAAATATCAATTTTTACTAACACGACCTTAAAAACCCTAGAAATCTTTTTATAATTTTCTATGGTGAAAACTTGAAGGTTATAAAAATATCTTCCATTTGCTTACTTATTTTCTTAGATATGTTGACAAATGGCGAAGATATTAACGATTATATAACGCATTTTCTAAAAATTCAATTTTTCTTATATTTTTAATATCGATTTTCTCGAAAACTATGGCATATACAAAAAAATTACAGGAGGACTTTTTTTTTAGAAAATTAGCCAAGCAATTTTTTCATTTCTTCAACGGTTAACGAGTTATCAATAAAATAAGGCTTTTTCACCAAATGGGTGGTTTTTTTGGGGGGGGGGGGGTTACGCGGATTTTTGTGGTTTTGTGATATATAACCCCTCCACTAACAGCTACTGAAGGAAAATCTCATAACATTTTTGCGAGCTTTTGGTGTATTTTTTATTTTATCGACTGGACTATATTTAAGCTTTTAAATAATGGTCAATTTATATTAGTTCATCAAGCGCTTTAATATATAAAAAACAAAATCGTTTCCGCGAGAGTCGTAGTGGTGTCGACGTTGCCTGCGAATTTAAACGTGTCAGCTCTCAAAATCACATATTGTCTTCTGTATTGAATAAAAACATTTTTTCTGAAATCGGTCAAGAATGTCTTCTTTCTCGGCGTAATTTCGGACCCCAAAATACGCTAATCTAATATTTTAGTCCGATGCTAAGAAACAAGTTACTTGTTCGGCCTAAGCCAGGAAAGTAACTTTCCTGAACTATTTTTTATATATAACAGTTACTTTCCCGGACTGTTTTTTTATATATATTTTAGACAGTAAATAATAAACCCTGAATCTCTGACTTTTTCTTTTTTCTATGCATTAATAAAAATTCATTAATTTATAATAATATTGATTGCAATTTCAGAAGAAATAGTATGTGTACCTCGTAGCAGGCCCCTCCGCATCAAATTACAGGCCCCTTCATCGCTGGGCTTGACGGGCCCCGCGAAATCTATGAAACGCCTCTTGATGATTATTGAAGAGCTGGGGTGGGGGCGCACAATGCTCCCGACGCCCCTGATACCCCGGCACCTGTGTGCACCGACCACAGGCACACACGGGAGGTCAGACGGGCCCTCCCTACGGGCCCCACGTAAGCTCAGGCCCTTAAACTCTGTAACCAATAACCCCTCCCCCTATACGGGGGAACTGCCTCGTAGTAAAAGCACATTCCAGGACCTCAATGCTTGTTGGCCTCGGCTTAAGACTTCGGCCAATAATTTACATCGTCGTCCGGGAATGTATTGCTTTTACTACTAGGTACATAATGTACTATTCCAAAGAACTGTTTTTTATTACTTGTCAAGACATATTCTACTCTGAAAAAATATTGCCATATAACACGGCCCAAGGGCGAAAAAAGGCCCTTATCTACCCTTGTCCTTTGAAAAATAACCCCCCAAAAAAGTTGGTACGCTACGACTCTGGTGATAGCCAATGAAAGCCCATTTTTTAACAAGTTTGCACCAGTCAGATGTCATTATTAGTGGTAAACTAACCTAGGTCGGCTTTTGAAAGTACCAACACGGAAAATGTATCCCTATAATTTTTTCTATCGACGCATCGACAGTTTTATCGTATGTAATATCACTAGTGCTTAAAATTTTATCGAAAATTTTTTCGAAAGCGTGTTGCCTGGTAATATAAAGAGTGCAAATTGGCAGTTTATTATCTGATTAAATCCCGACCGCTTTTGCGGGAGGGATTTAATCTTTGATAATAAACTGCCAATTTGCACGAGTTATATTAACTAGGGGCAACTTAGCTTGAGAAAAAATTTTTAGATAAAATTTAAAGCACGAGTGGTATTTGTGGAGAATATTTCACGAATAAATAATTCATTAAATACATCTTCAATATTATGTTCAGTAATTAATTGCCTTCAGACCTTTCCTTGTTGCTTTTTAGAGATTACTCACCTTTATCTTCAATTTCATCATTTACGTCACATAAAAATGCATTTCCAAAGCGACTCATCTAATAAAAAACAAAGTAGGTTTAAATATGACAATCAAGAAAAACAATATACGTTAAACCATAGGTAGTGTAACTTATAAGACTAGTCATCACAACAAAGCACGCTTTGACCAATCACATTACCGGTGAAATCACACAAATTGCATATTACCAATCTAACCCTTTTACGTTATAAGGCTGCCGGCTCAGATGGTATGGTACCGCCATCTAGTAACGCTAGCTTAACTTAGTTACTAGCCTAAACAGTGAATTGAATTATTATATTATAGTATATTATATTACTAGGAGTAGAAAGCACTCGCCCAGTTTGCGGCTTCGGCTTCGCCTCAGCCGCAAATCCTGGGCTCAACACAAAAAAAGACTTTCTACTCCATGTAATATATACTATTTTTTCTTCAAGCGTATTAAAATGCAAAAATTCATTTATTTATCATAAATGTACAAATATTCAAACTACAGTCTTATATGTTGACACAATATGACAAGTGGCTAGTGGATAGCGCGCCACCGGTGGCTTTCGGTATTAACATTATGTTACTAGTAAAACAATGTCCACTACGGTGGCGTTCGGTACTAACATTTTGTTACTAGTAAAACAATGTCCTACTTCTACTTCTGTTTTTGGTGACATAATTTAAACATTTTAATACGCTTGAAGAAAAAAGTGTTTATTAATATATATTTATGTATTTAATCCTTGTTTCTAATTTGAGAAGTTTGATAGTTAAGTTAAGGTTTACTTGTTTAAGTAGAGAGACTTTAAGTACAACGAATTATAATGTATATAGTGATACTGCAGAGTTTTGATTTTCCAAATAAGTGTTAGCTGCTTTGTAATGATTGATGAATTACCATACGTAAGTGCCTACATTTCTGTATTTATCATGAAATAACTGATGCTTCGTAGATATTCATATTTAATTTTAGTTGTGAAAATTATTTTTTAATTATGTTAGGTATTAAGCCATTGAAAGCTGTGTACCTATAACTTGTCCCGAACCTATATAAGTTCCACACAGCATTGGCTTTTTAGGTTATTAATACAATACTACAATTTACAATTTACGTTAACAATTAGTAATAAGCTAGAGAAGATATTTATAGATAACATTTAAAAGCACGATTTGTCCTATTTGCCGAAAACATGTCACGACACAAAACGTCAAAAAATTTTCGCAATGTTTGCCGCTGCAGCGACCTAAAAAATTATAGCGATAAATTTTGCATGTTGGTCCTGTCAAAAGCAGATCTAGCTTGAATTACCACTAATAATGACGTTTGATTGGTGCAATGTTGTGAAAAAACGGGCTCTCATTGGCTATAGTGTTAATGAGTGAAATAATCGTATCTAATATCACTAGTGTTTAGAATTAATAATAAACTGACAATTTACACCGAATCATGTTACCTTTTGGCAATTTATACCGTGCGTGTAATTTCCCATTAGGCATGTACATTCACGTAGCGCGATAGATATGACAACACAGCTGCCGTAAATTCCTCCGTCGAGCGGAGCATCCCAGCTCTATTATTTCATTTCAGCCAGCTGGCACGCGCGATGTTGTAATTTTACTCCCTATGCCTAGCGCTCCGCTACACGCACGGTGGATAAAATTTAAAAGCACGAATGGTATTTGGCAAGAATATTTCACGAATAAATAATTCATTAAATACATCTTTAATATTATGTTTTGTAATTATTTGCCTTCAGACGTTTTCTTGTTATTTTTTAGATCTTTACTGATCTTTATTTTCAATTTCATCGTTTTCGTCACATAAAAATTCATTTCCAAAGCGACTCGTACTAATAGTAACTAGTAAAAAACAAAGTAGGTATTTATCAAATGTAGCTGCAGAAACTTAAAGTCCCTGAATTCGCCATATTTTAAATGTACTGGCAATCAAGAAAAAGAATATTATCTTACACCATAGGTATTGTAATGCATAGACTGATCTTCAGTGGAAAGAGTTCTCGGGCAAATTTGACCAATTAAATTATGAGTAAAGACATAGAGTACTACCGCATTTTACCAATCTCCCGACTTTACGTTCTAAGGTTGCCGATCAGATGGAATATTGTTATAGTACCGCCATCTAGTAACGCTATATTAGAACCACACAGCAAACTACGTACTGTAAATTATTGAAGAATTGTTATATTAAAGTGTTCATGGATATTTATATTTACCTATTTTATACTTATTTTAAGTCGCCCAAAGTTAATATATGCTTATACTAAAGCAGTGGCGTAACAAACACCCCCGCAGACCCAGCACCGCGGGGGGACGGCCAGCTGGTAGGGCCCACATTGACGGATGGCCGACCCCCATTCAAAACTCTTCGGCCAGCTTTGCTTTTCACAGATATGTATTTCACCTAATCAACCTAATAGTAATGAAGATAAGAATTATCATTTTCCACTCGTTATAGAGAGGGGGCCCCTAAAAACGTTTGCAGGGGAGGGGGCACTCAGTTTCTGTTACGCCACTGAGGATAAGTGTAAATTTTAGTAATAATATAGTATATATAATTATATATATGCTGACCTTTGTCTATTTGTAACAATTTAAATTTCCCTACTTTTATATTTCTAATTTAGAAGTTGTTAGCTAAGTTCGTAGAATTTAATAAGATAGAAGGTCCTTTAAACAAAAATTAAATGTAAAGGTTGAAATATATAAACCTGTAGGTCATACAAAGCAAAGTTAAACACAGAATTCAATGGCTTAGAAACGTAGTTTTTACATAATAATTATCACCAAGAAAGTAAAACAATTTATTATTACATATATGTCAACGTAAATTACAAAGCAACACTCTGTAGAAAGGCAAAAATGTATTTATTGTAGAAATTGATCAGGAAGTAATAACACGTTAATAATTCGGGAAATCAAAACTATCTGTACATAATAATTTATAGCATTTATTGCCACAAACACTGCTTTTCTGAGTGAAATTCGTAAAGGGATAGTCAGTTTTGGATACAACTGTATAAGATGTTAATAAAAATGCATTCTAAAATACAACGTGGGTCTCTATTAGATTTAGTGACGTTTCTGTTTCTTCGTAGAGGTCGTCAATATCTGTATTCTTTTGGTTTTTGGTGAATAATTTATTATGCGGGTCTTTACATTGTCTGATAATTTCACAGTTGTCGAAAACTGTACATATGTTTAATAAGAGTACTTCGCTTTTTTTAGTATACCACCTTCCCCGGAAATATTGGTACATTTTAAACACCCTGTATTAGGGTGGCCCATCTTTTTCGAAATCGAAATTTTTTATTTCTCACCCCTGCAAATGGTTCCATTTGAAGAAAAAACAGTCCCCTCAAAATATTATTGAGGCAAATTGAAGGCAAGGGGTGCCGCAGAATGCATTATTATGCAATAATAAAAGTAAATGGAATTATTTACATTCTTTGGTTGATGCATTGTTTTTTTTTTTTTAATCAGCAACATTTATCTTTAGAATGACTAATCAAGTCATACAAATATCAAAGACATTATCTGTTGTGACTATGACATGTGTCATACTACTGTAAATTCGTAGTCTAAGAAAACTAGACTAGAAGTTTTTGAAATAAAACTCTCGTTTTATCTTTGTGTATTTTATTATGAAACGTTTTTTTCATACATAGTACCAAATATTATCCTAAATCTACAAGACATATAGTAATAAAAACAATATGTTTTTCACTAGGCCAAAGCATGCGACGGGGTTTCTTTTTTTACATTTGGAAACTGTGATTTATAATCATTTACAACTTGGAGTAAAAACTGTTTTTGGTCTTCATTTTTTGTTAAAATGTCATTACTTATAGTCAGTAATAAGTTTGATTCCTCTCTCAGCGGCATCATTTACAACTTTAATTTTGTTTACAATATTGAAACATCGGGTATAACTTTCATTTTCCCTCCATGTTGTTGGATCATTTTCCAAAAATTCCATAGACAAACCTAATTTTTGAAAAAACTGTTTAGTGTTCTCGCATATGAAGTCCTGAATTTCCTTGTTTTCAACGTCAGTAATGTTACTAATCATAAGTCGTTTAATACCCTCTTGATTTGGTGCTTTCCTATTCAAAGCTTTAACCATTTCTCTTTTAGTGGTAACTGAAATATCGTCATCAAAGAAAGATAAGCCAACATTTACTGAATTAAGGTACCACAAATGGTTCACTATTTTCCTACTTGCGGCTTGAGATATTTCTTTGTCAATATTTTGATAATTAATGAGTTCTTTACAAAAGTCTAAGTCATGAAGCGGTGCTTTACTAGCAAATGACGCTGTAAACCAGGCCTTTACATAAACCTTTACAATAAAGAGACATATATCTTCAATACCTATTTTTTCTTTTTTAGTTAGTTGGAACTGATCTTGGAAAAAAAAAAATTTTTAGACAGTAAAGGGTTTGGCCATCCAACGTGCATGATGAAATGCCCCTGGTTGATAGAATGTCGTGTGAGTGGGCTCTTCTTCAACAAAAAGTTTAGAAAGCATTAAAAATTCTTTATAATCATCACGAGGCTGTTGCAAAGTTAAAGCTGCATTTAGAAACTTTACAATTTCGGCTTTAACTGGTTGTAAAATGTGTTTAATTTTTGATACCTGAAATCCAGTTTTTAGTTTATTTTGATCTATTTTAGGCCAAAATTCACTAAAACGTTTAAATAGTGGCACATTTGGACCAGATGAGGAAGACATTTTTGTGTCAAACACACTTCTCAAAACCACTTCAAAAATATGATGTCTACAAGGAAAATATAGAATATCTCTTTCTAATTTTTGTTGCAATAGTGTGGCTGCCCCATTTATATAACCCATATTTGATGCTGTTGTATCACAACACAAAGCTATTACCTTTTCGTCCAAATTCCATTCACAAAGCACATCATAAACTGCTTCAGTCTGTTCTCTTCCAGTTGAATTGGGCAAAGCTGGTACTCCAAGTAGTTGTTCAATATCTCCACTAGTAACTAAGATAGCAAGTCTATCGATATTTCCCATTCCAGTGAGAGAAGGTAAAAGTTTTCCATCCCAATGGATGACTGGGGCCGGCAATTCAGAATTACCGAAGGCAGTCTTTGATATTTCAGCTCTTTCTTCGCGGATGCGTTGTCTAGAGCGCTGAAATGTGGTTCTGCTGATGGACAAAGATGTGGTGTCATATCCTAGTGCTTCTGCTACTGCCGTCAAAATATGGACTCTATACCTGTCGCTTATTTTGCAAGCATCAAATGCAGCGGCTATTTTTGGTGTGATGATGTTACATGTTCCATACAATCTCCTCTTTTTTGGCTGTGACGGGCCAGGCTGGTCTTGTAACAACTCTTCTTGGGCTTCGATTATTTCATCTTCATTTTCGTTGGAGTCGGCTGAATTACTACTTGATGATGGACAGGTGACTGTTTCCTCTAATCTAGCTTTTTCTTGTTGACTTCGTTGCATTCGTTCGGATAATTTCTGTAATTTCTCCTCAGCTGATTTTTCTTGAGAAGCAAGTTGGTAATCAATACCATGCATAAATCCAGGACGTCCCTTTTTCTTTGGTTAATTAAAAACTGCTTATCTTCATCTATTTTCATCAACTCCAATGCATTTGCATGAGAAATGTCAAAAAGATCGTCCAATTTTTCAACGAAATTTTTTTCTTTACCTCCCGCACTGGCCCTTTTAGCCGATTTTTGTAAGTTCCTCCACTCTGCATAAAGTTTATCTAGTTGTTTAACACAATGAAAATCCTGACGTGTCGGAATGCGAGCTTTATCCCAAAAAACTGACACCTCTTTTATTGTTAATTTAGCACTTTCATGTACACTTAGCTTCACTTCACGAATGTTATAAAAGAGCACTTGTAGTACTTGTCTATTAGACGGCAATTTATTGCCAATGATTTGTGACGAATAGTGTCCAACTAAGTAAATGAAAGTATCCTTTCGTAAGGATCTAACATCAGCCATCGTTAAATGTTTTTTCAAAAAGGAACGTATGCTAGAACTTATAATGTCACCACTGTAAAACACAATTGCAAACTGACATAAAAACCTACCGTAGGTGCATTATATTTCCAAACTTCCAAAACAAATAATTTCTAGGAAATAATTACACCAATAAAACATTATGAGAAAAGAGGTAGATATTTGTATTTTAAGTAAAATTTAAGTGTATTACCGTAATAAAATCTTATCTACAAATTTCTACCTGAATGCGGCACGGGTTACCGTTCACCGAATTATCTGAAACTTTGACATAAATTATTCCTAGTATAATAGGTTACTTTCGTGGGGTGAGACTTAAAAAATACGCAAAAAAAATTCACCCCCTATAGAGATGGGCCACCCTAACCTGTATAGATTATTGTCAAAGTGTGAGTTTTCATTGTTTTGAGTTTTTTTGTGATTTTATGTACATAATTGCCAAACGCCAAAAGTGCCGAATGGTGGCTAATTTGCCGAATCGGCTTCAAAGTCGGAGGGGTGTGACCCGTCTCAAAAAATCGTAGTAGATATTTATGAGTCTGTTGTAATTTGACTGTTATAAATCTATTACAATTTACTTGTATTATATTCGGTTAAACTTTTTCCATGAGACTTCCCAACTCCGAAAATATCCCAGATTCTCAAATTGCCAAACGAAAGGAAAATTGGCATAAACGCGACGGAATGCAAAGTATTTAACAATGGAAACACTAAACTCTTTGGTGGTTTTATTCTAGTTTTTCAATTCCATTCCGTTGAGATACTTGAAAGAATATTGGATATCGGATTCGGCGGGTATTGATAAAACTCTCTGAATTCGGGTTACCAAATAAATGTTTGCCGCGCAAATATTCTAGTAGAGCAGAGGAGATTCTGCTCAAATTAATCTCAAATGGGAATGGAATATATCCGGAATCGTACATTCTCAGAAGTAAGTGAAACCATTTTCAGTTGAACGAACGGCGCGGGAAAATAATGTTCGTTTTTACAGTAGGATTTATTTTTAGGCATAAATCGTATTATCCCAACGTACGTAACAGAAATTTTCAATTGTAATCTCTCTAGAGCTTAAATTGTATTCGAAAATTTTTTCGAGGTGAATAATATTTTGTAACAAAAATATTAATGAAACCAAGAAAAAAAAATTATTCCCAAAATACCTTTTAGGTTGAGGTCAAGGAAGGCCAACCCAGGGCCAAGCGACCCCCTGAACAATCTCCAAGGAAAAAAAATCGGTTAGTAATTCAAACACGTGGGAGATTTAGAAAATTTCACGCTTAAATATGACAATAATGATCTACATATGCATGTCACTTTGACAATTTTTTTAACCAGGTAGATAGTGATGTCTTTTATCAAACAAAAAACCCAACAGGACTGTGTGAAAAACATGACAGTACTGTGTTTTTTGGATTGTTGCATACATCGTTTGAAAATAGTATATTGTGTATTTAGGTGTGAAAGCAATACATTCCCGGACGACGATGCAAATTGTTGGCCGAGGCGCTAGCCGAGGCCAACAAGCATCAAAGTCCGGGAATGTGCTTTCACACCGAAGTACACATACTATTTTTCTGAAATCACAATCAATATTATTATAAATTAAGGAATTTGAATTAATGCATAACGTTTCTTCATTACAATCTAACTGCTTACTAATAAATGCAATTTTAATGTGTTGGTTTGTCTGCGTGCATTTATTTACTGTCTAAAATATACATAAAAAACCGTACGGGAATGTTGATCGTTGCTTGGCAACGGATTTTTTCCGGTGTTTTCTGATAGTTTCTTAGCAACGGACTAAAATACTGGAATTGTGCATTTTTCGATCTGAAATCGCGCCGAAAATGTAAACATTGCCGATCGATTTCAGAAAAAGACATGGTTACTGTGCGTTATTCAACGTTCATCATTTTACTTCCACATCCAGTGGAAGTATAGTAACGACAAAAAATTTGTTTAAAATTTTTATTGTTCAAATAGGCTTAGGATGTCATGAAACGTCTAGATTTTAAGTTTGAGTGAAAAAAATTTCTGTCGGTCTGTCTGTAAATTTTTTTGTGCGCACGTTTACTCTGGAATGGTTTAAGATATTGACTTGAAATTTGGTACACATATGTACTTTAACGAGATCTGGAACTAGACTATATTTTCATCTTGCTCCGTCGAAGGGTTGGGAGGCAAATTGGGGTGAATTTGGGGTAAATAGCAAGCAGGTAAGAGTCCATAAAATTGGTATTTAGTGTATACAAGAGAAACAAAAAATTTTTGGCATTAGCCACCCCCACCCCATTATTAAAGACGATCAAAAAGAACGTGATTTAGTGTGTGAACAAGAACCAGAAGTCTCAAAATATTGTTTTACTTCATCCACTCATACTACCACCCCCTATCATCACCCCCACCCCACTACCGATGTGGGGTATCGTTTTGTGGGTTTTTTGGGGCAGGGATTTCAAATATTATATTATTAAAGTTTCATAAACAATTATTTCCACAAAATTTTTTCGTTGTGAATAACTTGGATAGAAAATCTGGACGTGGAAGTAGTGATTTCTTGGGCAGCGGTTTTTAATAAACTTCTTTAAAAGTGATGTGGTTTGAAAATTTCAATACTGATGTTTAGTTGTTAAATAAGTCGGTTGCTATGAACCTGAAAAGGCTAGCTACTTCAAAAAATACAAATAAAAGGTGTCAATTTTGTTTTCGACAGGACTGTGTGAAAAACATGACAGTACTGTGTTTTTTTGGTTTTTGCACACATCGTGTGAAAAAAGATAGTTTCGAGTCATGGTTACTGTGCGTTATTTCTTATTTGTCGTTCTCGGAGGCAGTCGTCGAAAAATAATATTAATAACGAATTTAAGACTTTTTTCTATATTTTATTATTAAGTTCAATTCACTAAAGGCGGTGGAATACTTTTTCTTACATAATTTGTAATGTAGAATTTGGAACGTAGGATAAAGAGTTTCGAACGACTTTAGTACAAAATTATAAAGTGCTAATAACTTTACTACATATATACTAGGTAGATATCCTATTAAACGAAACATTTTCGGACATTCGGACACGTGTGAAATTTTCGAAAAAGTTTTCATTATAATATTTTAATTGAAAATAATGTATATGTAGCTACTATTAAGAACAAATACATAATAAATGTAGACGTCTAGTAACTAATAAACAATGTTAAACTTGATGTATAGAGATTATTGTAAGAGGGCTACTTGAAAATATCTCTTGATATGCGTCACAAATTAAAACTGTTTTAGTAGGGTGTATTTTACTTTTTACTTTTTGAGTAACCCTCTTATATCTTATAGAAGACAGTTTGTCAGTAGGTCAATTTTATAAATTTACAATTAAGAAAGATCATTTTTACTATACAATTATTATTTAATTTATTGTGATTCCGATTCTCACAGATAAACTCTGCGGTATTTAAGATTTGAAGGCAAACAATTACTTTTTATATGTACCATCTATTGCAAAGAAAAAGCAGAAATGCTCATTAAATTTTGCAATAAATTAAAATCACCTCTTAAATCTTCTCATTTTAGAAACTTTTACAACTTTTTCTCTGATTATAGGTAGATAAAAATTTTATGAGGAACTAGGCATCCCATTCTTTTATAAAATTACGTAACAAATCAAATTTATGCAAGCAATTATTCACGAAAATATAATTTATTGTTAAAGTTCACTCGAGTTTGAAAACTACCCCCGTTCATCTGCTCTGCAGCACTCTTTCTTCTCCATATCAACGCCCTTATCTCAATTCGTCCTTATTGGGAAAGCGCTGATTTATATACCTTTTACTGCCATCAATTTAAGGAGAAATAAAATTTGTTCGTGTCGCTTCAGTTAAATTTGGATATTTTTTTAACTTTTTAAATATACGTTTTCATCAAAGGAATTTATATAAAATACTCCACTAATGTGTGCCAAAAACATTTGTAGCGTGTGATATGTTTTCTCTCTTGTGTTTATATATAAACACTAACAGAGGTACTTTTCGTCATACAAGATATTTATTTTTTGTGAATCACGGCACACTAGGTTGAAAATGTCTGCAAAAAATTCAAAATGGCGGAAAGAGTCGCAAAGTTAGCAATCATATGCAGAATGGCCTCAGATTTCAAGAATGTGAAAATATACAGGGTGTTTCAAAAATAAAAAGTAGGTGAAACCGGACGTCGTAGAAACTTGGATAAAATAGAAATAAAATAGATATAATAAGATAGATGGATAAAAAATGTCGTTTTATTAACATAATTAAAGCTCCAAATTTTGCACACTTCTTATATACCCTCAGTACTATCAATTCAAGGTTAGCTGAAGTAGGTGCATCTTGGAGTGATTTCAAACTGGTTAACCAGATGCTAGATTGATAGATGCGGAGATTAGTGTGTTGAATGAGGGCATCCTGTGTGGGCGGTCGACTTTGCATAATCTTTACTTTTTTCCTTGTCTGAGGAGATCCTCTCTGAGCTTGTTAATGCTGTCAAGTTCTGTTATGCCATCGTACAGGATGCATGTGAATCGTTCTATAAGTTCAAATGCCTTTGTTTTAGCATCTAGTGGCTGAAATGGATATTTTGCAGAGAAGATAAATCCTTCAGTGCCTGGAGGGAATGCTTTCCATGTCTTCCATGCTGACTTTCTCCCCTTACCAAAAAATTGTGATTTAGTGTCTGAACCCGTGAAAGCATGAAAAAAGGGCAATGATTGCAACATATTTTCTCCGAGCTCTTGGCGGATGACGTTGATATAATAATATCGGAAGTATTTACTCTTACCAAATGCAATTCAAAGTTGAATATTAGGTTTGTAAGTTTGTAGCCGAAAAAGATGCCTACTAGTACCACAATAACATCTGTGTCAATTGTACTTATGAGGATATTAGTTGCACCCTTTTGTAATGCATCCAATATACGTAGTGATGTATATTTATTTACCTTCTTGTACGTCATAAGCTGCGACTGCATCACTTAGTAGGGTAAACAGTTCTGTCTTGTTCTCTGAATTCTTCAGGAATGGAACAAAGTTTTTGGGAGTTTCCCTTGTGACTTTTCTCCTTTGTCCCTTCCCTCTCTTCACACATGTAGTTTCCTTCAGTTTGTCTGGCTTGTATATTAGGGTGGGCTGAAAAACACGAAAATTTGAATTTGCAGATGGCCTAGTTTCTAATTTATTACTATGTGTCTAAAACTAATTCGGATAGATTTTTAGCCAAACCGGTGAATATCTGGCTGCCCCCCCAGGGCCTTGAAAATGAAAGAAAGGGCCAATTTTTCAATTTTTAACATTTTTTAAATTGACATTTGAAATTTTTTTTGACTCTTTATTAATGCCTAAATGCGTGTAGCAAAAGTTTTCCGAATAAAATATTTTTCAGTTCCAGGGAAATTAGAAATTTTATACAGAAAACCTTATTTTCGTCGAATTCTACGTTTTAGTGACAAATTTCTAATTTTCCTGGAACTGAAAAATATTTTATTCGAAAAACTTTTGCTAAACGCATTTAGGCATTAATAAAGACTCAAAAAAAATTTCAAATGTCAATTTAAAAAATGTTAAAAATCGAAAAATTGGCCCTTTCTTTAATTTTCAAGGCCCTGGGGGGCCAGCTAGATATTCACCGATTTGGCTAAAAATCTACCCGAATCAGTTTTAGATACATAGTAATAAATTAGAAACTAGGCCATCTGCAAATTCAAATTTTCGTGTTTTTGAGCCCACCCTATTGTATATGTCCCATATAACATCGATTCTTAGGCAATCCTGAAGTTGTTTTTTAAATAAACAAATAAACAATCCATTTTTGTTCTCTGCGTGTTTTTCAACTTTGGAATTGAGATGTTAAAATGTCTAACGCCTTCCTTAGCTCTTGAATGGATTCTGGGTTTGCCTATGAGCATCCAGTCTTCTTTGTCCCATACATGCTCAATTGGACTAAGGTTAGGAAATATAGGAGTATGACCTAGGACATTTAATAACTCACATTTTGAGTCGTATACTCCGATACCCACCCCCTCTCCTATATATGTTTTTCATTATAAAACAATTAATTATATAAGTTATAAGACAATGCTAGTTAAATTTACTTCGGTCATTTAAGAAAATCCACATGCTTTGTATTCGGTAACAACGTACACAATGGGCTTTGGCCGACATGGAAAAACACTCTTTAACACACCCTTTGTCAGTGTTCAGTGCTCTAATGCATGCCTCTGTTCCGTGTTACAGTTTCTCACTAAAATCTATTCAGTTTCTAGACTTGTCGGTGTTACATCCGCACGAATAATATCGTGATTTAGTTATAACAATAGCCCGCGAATTTAAATCCCCAGCAGTGACGCTTGCAAACTTTCACAACTATGCTCCCCATTCGCGTTCCTATTAAAACTCTATAAACAAGATAAATTTGTTGTGTTAAGGAACTACTTCGGTTGCATATTTATCAACTTCGGGGCAGAGGCGTGCCCCGCTTATTTCTGTACACATTGAAATGATGGAAATTTTTTTTAAAAAGAGTGACCCCAAGAATCGCCCATTTTCTAGCCCTCGAATTTTGTTTCAAACTAAGTGCTAAATTATTGTTAATAATGAGAACATCCTGAATGCAAAATTTCGTGATGAGCATATGTTTGGTTTATGAGATTATAATAATTATGAAAAATAATTTACTTGAAGGTTTACATAGGAATGTTATGGCCATTCTTCAATAACTTATTGCCCTGCCATAAATTTGTCGACAATTGTCGACTTTTCAAGGGTTTGATGGACCTAAACACTTCTTGGTTTGTATTTCTAAGGAAGTTATCTTAACTAGAGTTTTTCAATATTTATAACATTTATAACGCAAACGAACATGCAATACCGCAGAATATTCTCCTATTATTAATACAAAATACATAATACGTTAAAAAATATCTGTCATACGGTATTACTCCTCTTCTTTTCCTTTCCCTTTTTGGTTTGGTTTATTATAGTACACCAAAGATACTGTGGAGTTCTGGATTTTGTGCGTAATTAATCACTAACTAATATTTCTCACAGGACCACTAATCGCAAATACCCAGATATGTACTACTTTTCAAACACCTGACCCACTTGGTAACTTACAATTATATCTTTAACTCTTTGTATTTAGCTAGTGATGGCTCATAGATGTCTCCAAATTCTTCGAGATAATATAATTATAAACTCATTCACGGAACTATTTGAGAGCTGAAAAATTCTAATAGAAGTCGTCATTTGTTCAGCAGATTTTTTTATGACATAACATTTAAAGTCCTGAATCTGCAATTTAAGTTTGCACAACATATGTCGACCTTACTGTATTTCCTGGGGTCAAAAGATAAATAATTATCCAACTCGTTTCATACTTTTAAAGTTTTACGATATGTTGTAAAAGTTTGTTTGCTATTAAAAATAACTTATCCCGGAAAGTTTCGTGGTTATGGCAGACCCACAATTTATGTTCTTTGGAAAGTATGAGCGGCGCGATATTAGCAGAGCAGATGTGTGAGATCCTGTTGCAACTTCTTTCCTAAGAAAGGGACTTTTAGAGGCAATTTTTGCTGATAAATCGATTTGATTAGTTGGACACTTGTTGGTTGCTCCGTGGGAAGATATATTTTAATTTTCGTGTAAAATATGTTTTCTTATCAATAATAAAAATAAAACATAGACACCAAAGACTTTTTTATTATTTGTATAATGAACATATTGTTTTTAGCAAGAGGATTCAGTTTATTATTAATTATTATTAAGATAGTTTATAAATTATTGTAATTTCTTATAAATTTAAATAACATTTTATTTTTAAGTTAATACATTAGAAAAATACTTTTATATTGTTACGGCTTTTCTTCATTATCAGTGTCATATTCACAGATTGAAAATTAAAATTGGCTGCCAAAAAATCAAAATGGCGGGAACGTCATAAAATTAGCTGTCATGCGCAAAATGGCCCCTAGATTCCAAAAATGCAAAAATATACAGGGTGTCCATTTTAAGAGTCAAAAGGTAGTGGAAGAGCGGGTGTACTACTGTACCACCGAACTTCGCCCTTTCATTTGTGTTTATTTATTTTTTTTTTCTTGTTTATTGTATTTTAATTTGTATACACAATGAATAAAGGCACTTATTATTATTATTATTATTATTATTATTATTATTTCTAGTGAAACTGGAAGTCGTCAAATTTTCATACAACATTATGTTTCTAACATATATCTGTTGTGTCTTTGTCCACGGTGCATTTCGATCATTGCCGTATAAAATAAAAATTGTTGATAATCCATTCTGTGACTGTAACGGAAACATTGGTGACATCAACCACTGGTTATTTCAATGTAACTTTAATTCAATTGCTGTATATTTCTTGCCAAAAAAAAATGTTGAGAATGGTAACCCGCTACCTATAGTACCACACTGTTATATATAGTAACCACGAATGAGAATTTGAAATATATATTCTGGGAATTTGTCAGGTTATGTCGTGTCAAAATATAGGTTTAGATGGGTTCTTCTGTTCCTACAGTCTCTAATCACCTTCTTACCATAACATCGTGTGTGTTGTGTACTAAGTAAAGTTGTCATGAAGGGCATCTTGACGCGAAGTATGTAACCCTGTCCAATAATCTCTGAGTCCTGAGTTGTTATGTTTTGTCATTTTATCTGGTTCTTCGTGTTGATTCGTGGGTGAGATTAACATTTAGTTAGGTTATAGACTCAGTAATAAATATGATTGTTGTTGTTATTATAAAAAACATCGTGGAATAGAGACATCCAAACAACAAAGGAAGAAGAAAATAGTTTTGGATTACTTTATTTCTATTTTGATTATTTGTACTTCATTTCTTCATATTACCACTTCTTTGGTCAGTTTCTTTCTGATTAATGGATATTTTTAGTTATAATATACAGTTGGCTTTTCGCTTGGACTTGTTGGCTTTTCGTTCTGTTTAAACATTATTTAATTTAATTTTTGTTCTATGATTGAATTTTGTAATCATCTTTAGAATAAGTATAATTCTATTTTATTCGTTTTCCTCGGCCATACGATGAAATAAAACTTACAAAGGTAGTTTCTATTTCGCTACAGCAATAAATAAAAATACTCTTTTGACAGGAATGAGATTTTTATTAGTCCCTGTACTGCTATTCAACCGTTAAGGACGCCGACCTACATAAAGGACAAGATTGCATAAAGGCGCAATGTTACAGAGACAGATTCGTATTCCCCGATGGAATCATGTGCGGGTTAATATCTAACCAACAGCAGGACCCATTAGAGTGTAGTATTGGTTTATCGAAGTAGTAAATTGTGGATTTCCCACTGACCAGGGTAGAGTTTCTATCCAAGAAACAGCGCATGTTGATAGGAATATATTTGCGTTTTTAATCCCAAACTAGACCAGATATTTAATGTTAATGAGTATATTAGAACTAGGAGAGTATATGCTTATGGATATGAAAATGAGAGTAAAAATTACGAACGTTGATGGTGAAAGTAATCGTATTTTCGAAAAGATGAAAGAATGATCTCCGGACTTTGGATATTGTATAACTACTGTGTTATCTTGTTGTACTAGAAAGCCACAGGTAACGTTTTGAACATACAAAATATAGCAAATGCGCGATGCTCCAGCAGCTACATTTTTATAAATATCTCAACCATTTTTTGTTCAGAGAAAGGTAATAACTAGTACTAAAATCTGACCAATTCTTTTGGAATTCCATTGTGTGAATATTTTTCAAAAGAATCACAAACTTTCGGGTTTGACTGCTTAATATTTACTGTATTTTAATAAAAAACATTTTTGAACAAAAATTGGACAAAATGATTTATGATCATTTCTTAGCGTGTTTTTTTAAACAGAAATCAAAAATGTCGAATTTTTAAGGAAATATCAGATCAACCCTCTACGACAACGGGAACTGGGTGCATTTGCATTTTACATTATTTATGTTTTTAATAAACAAATTGAATATCTCTTAAAATAATTAAAATTTTTTTATGAAATTTTAGGGATAACTTTGGGGTAATATTTTGTCAAAGTTTCAAGCACTAAAGTGCTTTTGTTAAAGAATGAAAAATATTTGCAAATTGCAAAAATTTTCGCGGTTTTTTGCAATTATTTAAACAAATTTTCAAGCGTTTTAAACGAAACACCTCTCAAATTAACCGCTTTTCAAAGTTCTAACAGTATCTACAAATTGAGAAACCTATCGTTAAAGGTCTTTGAGTTATCTTTAAAAAAGTCGATTTTTTGGAATTTTTCAACAATAAATCGTTAAATAAACAATGTTCCAGCGGTCAAAAAGTGGACCAAATTCAGGGTCATGTTCGTAATCAATAAAACTACCGTTTAATCCACGTGGCATCCTGAAACGAATTACAATACATTTCAGTCTTTTTTTTACTAATTCTACTGGACTATACGTTTTTTAAACAAATAATGATGAATCTTTACCAATTTTCTGAAAATAGGTAGTGCCATATCGTATAGTTTACCTATCTGAAAAAGTTAGAAAAAAAGGAGCCAGCTTTATCCACAGAAGGATTGACAAAAAAAAACTCATTTTCAATTGCTTTTTTGACCCTACATTTTCGTAAAAAAACAGAAAATATTATTACTTCATTATCAATTACTGCACGAAGAATGTTTTTAAGCATGTTGATAGTTGAATTCTAACCTTGCAACCAGTTCTTTATTCTTGCTTCCAGTCATTTTACGGCCAGGATACTTGAGCCAGCGCCTTAATTGAGCGCAAGTGTGTTCTTCCACAATGTTGTGTACTAATTTTGCACCGTCAATCACACTTTCGTCTAAATTAATGTGAAAAAATAATACCGGTCCAGCCATTTTGACAATCAAGTGTCCGAACATTTCATAGTACCCGCAAACAAACATAGCGGCAGCGCATGCGCGTTTCTATGATGAAAAGGCCTATTAGTTCAAAGAATCCATTTATTTAATAGATATGGTTATATACAAAATTGATATAGCAAAATTCTTATATCAAGAATCACTCCTCCCCCAACTAAGGCAAATGGCTTTCAAACCATACAAGTGAGAGCGCTTACGCTAACGATCGATTAGGTAGAAAAGATTCATGCAAACCTTCCCAGAATCAAATGCAGAGATGTCTGAGACTTTTTGTAATTTGATATTTACGGCTGACTGATTATAACATAAAAATGTTTTACTAAAAAAATTTAGTTTCGCTAGAGACCACTTAGTTTTAAAATTATCGTATCGAGGCGGTTCACGTACTCAAACACATTCATGAGGACTTACTACTACATGAGCTAGATAGCGTTCTGTCAGTCCACAACTTACTTGCCCTTGATGTAGGTGTTCAATATTAGCAAAATTGCTAAGATCCACCTCCGAGCGACTTTTGGGCAACATTGAATTTTTGGTTTTTTATGCACAAGGCGTTTTCCTCTATAACTTTATTATTTGGAAAGCCCTGCTATTGGCTTTCCTACCATCGCTTTGTATGGATTACTCAACTCGCTCGACCAAATTGCGAGCCGCTGGGTGAATCCAAACTCGTTCTATGCGAGAAACCGGCCTTGTGCATGTTCATTGATTTTTATCAATTTTTTGCTACGCCGTCTTTGTCAAGTCCAACTTTGTTGCACCTTTGAAAAAGTATATTATATTTTTATCCTTGCTACTATATACTTTCACTCTCATATCCTGAACCAAAACATATTTTCCTAGGTGAAAATTCGGTGTTTCTGTGACTCTGAAGTCCCTCAGACTCTTGAAAATATCCTTAAATGAGATTTTTGCCTAAGTCGAATTTTCCTTTTGCTTTCGACTTAGGTCGATTCTGAAGGGTTCTGCGACACGGACAACCTACTGATAAATTTTCCGCACATCATGGTAGATCACCCTGTATATAATAAATTAAAATAAATTAATGCAATTTTAAAATTTATGCATCTTTCGCATTGTATTCGGCATAACACCCATTACTTTAAACAAGCGAAATTCGATTAAATTCTCAAAGAGAGACATAATCCTTTATCAAAGCACTTCACAAGGAGCGTACAATCCGCTGTGGGTTAACCATAAATATAGAACTAACTTAAAGCGACGTCAAACATTCCCACTGCTCATCAACATCAAATCTAATAAAGGGGTTGATTGTTTTGCAGTACGAGCCTTAGTTGAGAGTGTGGCGAGACGCGGGTACATAAAAAGTAAGGGCGTGTACAAAAACGGCTTGTGCATGTCCTTGAACTACATCATCACGGTGTGCTGAAGGTCGCGGTAAAGGAGAGGAAGCTGGGCTAGAAGCCTTGTGTCACCGGAAGGCAGGAGTTGGAAACCGCAATAAGGATAACGCCGTATCACTGTGATGTTCAGAGGCGGAGGGCTGATAAAGTATAACAATATTTTTATGTACGTACATATTATGTACATTATAACGTGGTTATTTTCTGAAAGGGAATTGTCTTTATTAAAGTCCCCAAAAAGAGACAAAAAGTATAACTCGGCTATTTCATAGAAAACTATATTTTAAAGGTAAAAATAAGCAAAAGTGAATCTATTAATTTAAATCAAAAACCTAGCTTATTACTTCTATGAAAGAGAATAAATCCCAGTTCGGGATATAATAAGATAAAATTCGTAAATAAAGGACTTTTGAAAAAGAAATAACTAATTAACAACAAAATTTATTGTAAATATAAAAGGTATGGTAGAGCAATTGACAAATCAGGGGTGGGCAAATAAAATATGTGCTTGAATTAGGGTTACAAAGATCAAATAGAATGGAAGATGTACAAAGAGGCAGAGAGATTTATCATATACTAAAAAAGGTAACTATATACGGTAACTTACAAAGATAAATCCATAATTATTGGCAGAAGGCCACAATACACAAAAACTACTGTAAATACTTCAAAAAGATAGATAACTAAATTAATTATTAGTTGGCCAACGTAGTTATTACTAAATGAAAAAATTAAATAGCATTTTACTTCTAAACAAATTTTGATATTTTATATCCTAAACAAAGGAAATGAAATACATAGTGGCATTTTAAGCTACAAAATACATACAAAAATATAAAGTACTCTGCGCAGTAAATTGATTAGAGGTACTAAACAAGAAATCTCTTTGGAGGTTTATAAGGGAAGGTATAAACGCTCAAAAAACGTAGTAGTGTGTCGAATCAAACCACAAAATACCGCACAAAACTCAGGAAGATAGAAACACTGTATAGGCGTCTTTGGCCACAGTGTAAAACAATTTAGCCAGATACTATTATCAGTTGCCAGTACACACAAGGTAGAAAGGTAAATGTACTTACAAAAACTGCAGCGAAAGGGACGAAGGCACTGTTATGGTTACAAACTCAAATTTATAGGTCGATACCAGGTTGTAACCTCAACAAACTGCATAACTATACCATTATAGGTATATTTAACACTGACTTTAAGCTTAACTGTCTTATTAACTCACTTAAAGCAGCTAGCATTACACTTACTAAATGCTACTTTAATTCAGGACGTCTATACTGAACAGATTTTGATGTTATCTTCTCAACTACTCGATACAATTCACCAAAGAAGTTAAATCTCAAAACTAGTAAACACTTAAATGGTTCAAAGTCCAGCAATTATTGATGAATTTGAGAGCCCAAAGGTCGCTTCGATATAACGTTAATTTGCGGTTTTATATTCAGTCCTTGGGAGCGAGCGTAGAGGCGACTTCAATGTGAATATCAGTCGATATTCCGTTGAAGCAACGTCGAGCGCGGTTAGTACTTGGACTTGGGAAATACAACGTTCTCGTCCCACCTTCTAGCGGCTTGTATATCAGTGTATACGCGGAAGCTACGTAATTTCAGACGAGGATTACGTAGTGGATATACCATCCTTCGGAGGGGATGTAAAGCAGGCGGTCCCTTGTCTATTAAATGTTAGGCAAGTAAAAGATCTCTACTCTTCTTAAGGGAAGAGGTTCGACAAAATTTCCAGGTTGGGGGTAGCTCGTCTCCTGGCGTCGGTGATAGGCTCTGGTAGCGGAAATAGGCCGACGTTAAATAAATAGATTAAAAAATATATATATTCACTCCTTAACGGGGGGCTGTAACCAAGGGCAATGTAGGCATTACGTCATATCTGTACTTACCATTGGAGGAATAGTTCCCGCGCAGCTATTTTACCCGCTTATTTTATGGAATTTCTGGAATGCTAACTCGCAAACAATTACCATCCGATAGGGCCGGCGTTAAATCTTGTTCTTAGTAACACTAACAAAATAGGTAATTTTTGTAATGAACATATAAAATAATGTAATTTAACGAATTTTAATAAAGATTTACGAATACTTAAAAGGTTGACGATTACAACATAATAGAGAACTCACATAACAATTTAATTTGGAAAATAATACTCAACAATGTAAGCTGATGTCATTGAAAAACTCGTAGTTCACACAAAAAAGCATTTTTCAATTTCTTATACTAAATTATTAAAGTCTGAATAATTTAAGCTATTCTTGTTACACGCCGCCATTAACTGTGACGTCAACGTGTGTGCATACATATGTCAGACTATACTAGAACATAGTCGATATTCGTGTGTTTACAAACATTGTGTGCTAATTTATTAATTTTTATCAATGCGTTAGAAGTGTGAATATTGTTTCAATATGACCGACGAAGGTTTTCAAAAGGAAAATCGGGTAATTTGGATATGTTTATGGTGGCTTCTTTTATGAAATAATACGGAACATTTCTTTCTTGGTGAAGTTCGCAGTGTTAAAGCTAGCAAGTAGGTATATGAGTTTATTTCATTCTTGTTTTAAAATTAAAATAAACCCGATGGTAATTCAGATTATTAAATAACACAAAAAAATATTGTTTTTAACCTACTAGTATAGTAATAAACATCTTCAAGTTAGAAAAAAAAAATGAGTTTTAGGTATAAATGGAAAACTAATAAAGATTAGAAGTATTTTTTTTTTTTTTCATTATTATAGAAAAATAGTTTAAATGATTTTTATAGTAAGCCATGAGAAACAAAAATTGTTTGACAATTTAGAAAATGTAGAGGACATAAATTAATTCAGTTTAAAAATTAGAAAAATATTTTTATTTATTAAATATTAAGAACAACATTTTACCATCTCTAAACCATTATAACATAAAATAGCTACATGCAAAATTTTGATTTTAACCTTCTTTTCGACATCCTGCTTTTACCTGTCCTTTTGCACGGCTGATTTAACGACATAGTTATGATATAATTCTCCATTTTAATAAAACGCATCAACTGTAATCTGGGTTAATGGTTTTCAATTTTGCCTCATTCCTGTACGAGAATAAAATGACCGTAAAATATCGAATTGTACCCCGGGGTCGAATAGATTACGAGGTTTAAACGGATTCAGCGTGAGATGTGGTCTGTTTATACCAATAAACAGTGCGCTTTTACATACAATACACATAAAATTTTACATGCTTTAAAATGCTGTTTAAGAATAGGAGAAAAATAAATAAATATCTTGAGATATTCATGAGAGTATCGTAGATATCAAAAAACTAGATCGGTCAAATTGATTTCATCGCGTTTTTAGAAAAAAATATTCATAATTTTCAGCAGTGTTGATAAAAATCGTGATTTAAAAAATCTATTTTCTACAACTGTCAAAAAAAGGCTATGTTTACGCATTAATGGCAGTGTCTAAAATGAGACATTTTTTCATTGACATTATTTTTATTGCGTTACCATTACACCGTGCGCAAAATATTTTGCGCATTAGGGTGCAAAATATTTAGCACATCACGTACTATTATTGCCTATTTTTTATAATTTTTAATGTATACACGAGAATTAAACAAACATCTAGTTCAAAAATATTTATTGTTTTATCAAATAAATCAACTGAAAGTAGAATTTTTTAAATTATTTTATTTTAAAAACAGTATGATTAAGTTGTAGAAAAAATATTGTTTGCATCTCGAGTGCAAAATTCTTTGGTGATCTCGATCACCAAAGTAGTATTTTGCACCCTAGATACAAAAATAACTATTATTTTTTATTTTTTTAAATAAATACGTTTTTCGCATTTTGATTGATAATATGCTATTTTACTAAATTCAAAATTGTTTAATAAAGTGACACTTTACCACATGAAAATGTCACTTTAATATATAGTAATGTCAGTGTTAATAAAAATAGTTTGACAGAAAATTGTTTATTTAAATATTGGAAACATTGTTAGGTATACATATTAAAAATACAATTATTCAAATTTGAAAAGTTAACAACACGATATTTATTCAATTCCACTTGTTCTTCCTGAAAACTATTACAATTCTCTATCTGTATTCCTGAATGATCTTGAGGTGCCACTAGTTCTTGCTGATGAAATATACTTTTTGAAATTTTCAACTTATTGCCAATGCTTTCCTCGATATACCCTTCAGCCACACTAGTTGACCGCCATCCTCCATGTTTTTAAGTGTTTGAATATCAGCTCCACTGTCAGCGAGGAAGGTGGCAGACGTCCTCCTCAACTAATGGCCAGTGTAACTGTATGCATCTGCAATCACCACCCTTAATAGAGGTCTAGGAAGGGGGTTGATCTCGCGGTTGCCACACCATGGTCCAACTGATTTGTACGGCATAGCAAGAAAGTTCATCCTTGTTAATATAAAAATCGAATTTCATAAAAGCCGTACGGTATCGCTATTTACTTTTATTTCGGACCTTAACAGAATCTTCTAGTTAAACTTTACTGTACCTATAAAACCGGCCATTAGTTTCCCAAAAAAATACGCTAGCATTACACTTTCATCAGTTCTTAGTGCATTTTTTGCCATCCTCCACTTACAAAATATTTCTCTTCTCGTATTTTTCCTTGGATTTTAAAGGAAGTAAGCTCGAAGATACTTCTCGAGTGGCATTTAAAATGTTTTCAGTACAATTTTCTAAATTGTTTTCAATAGCAAGACACATTTTTATAATTAATATATAACTTAGAATCAGTTTGACTCACAAAAATTATACTTAACTGTTATTATATAAATAAACAAAGCCGTGTCAGTTACTAGGTTACGGAAATTCTACACAAGTACCTACTATGGAATTTTTTAAATTTCAAACTTTGTAATGCTTTTATATCTATCACTATTTGCTTATAATTACCTACTAACACAGAATGCGAAAAAATAGTAAAAACCGCTGCCCAAGAAATCACTACTTCCACATCCAGATTCCCTATCCAAGTCACTCACAACGAAAAAATTTTGTATGTGAAAATAATTGTTTATGGATTTTTAATAATATAATATTTGAAATCCTCTACCCCAGAAACCCATAAAACGATACCCCACATCGGTAGTGGGGTGGGGGTGGTGATAGGGGGTGGTAGTGGGGGGTGGATGAAGTGAAAAAAATATTTTGAGGTTTATGGTTCCTGCACATACACTAAATCACATTTTTTTTTCATTCCCTCCTGGGGGTGGTAATGGGGGTGGCTAATGCCAAAAATTTTTTTGAGACCTTAGCTTCTCTTATATATACTAAATACCAATTTCATGGACTCTTACCTGCTTGATTTACCCATTTACCCCAAATTTATCCCAATTTACCCCCCAACCCTTCGATGGAACAAGATGAAAATATAATCTAGTTCTAGATCTCGTTAAAGTACATATGTGTACCAAATTTCAAGTCAATATCTTAAACGGTTCCAAAGAAAACGTGCGCACAAAAAAAAGTTACAGACCGACAGACAGACAGACCGACAGACAGACAGAAATTTTGTTTTCGCTCAAACTTAAAATCTCGATGTTTCATGACATTTTAAGCCTATTTGGACAATAAAAATTTTTAAAAATTTCTTTGTCGTTACTATACTTCCACTGGACGTGGAAGTAAAAAACAAATCTCGTAAGAAAAGCAGTTTTACTAAACTCGTTTTTGAGTTACTCGCTCGCTGTATTCGTTTAGTAAAACTTTGCTTTTCTAAACTTGCTGTTTAATGTACTATTATTTGACTTCTTAACTTTTTGTATTGTACTTTCCTAATAAATAATAGAAAAAATCTCTATACATTGTTATGTCCTGCACCCTTTGAATCATGTTTTCTTAATATTAAGGAATGAAACCAACAAACCCCAAAATTTTATTGATTCCCTGATTTTTTCTTTTGCCAAGGAATATTTTTTATACTTTACCCACACTGCAAGCATTAATCCAACTGGATGTAGAAGTATCATAAAAAACCGCTGCCCAAGGAATCACTACTTCCACATCCGGATTTTCTATCCAAGTCACACAACGAAAAAATTTTGTATCTGGAAATAATTGTTTATGGATCTTTAATAATATAATATTTGAAATCCTCTACCCCAAAAACCCATAAAACGATACCGCACATCAGTAGTGGGGTGGGGGTGGTGACAGGGGGTGGGAGTGGGGGGTGGGGGTGGTAATGGGGGTGGCTAATGCCAAAATTTTTTTGAGACCTTAGCTTCTCTTGTCTATACTAAATATCAATTTTATGAACTCTTACCTGCTTGATTTACCTATTTACTCCAAATGTACCCCAATTTACCCCCCAACCCTTCGACGGAACAAGATGAAGTTCTAGATCTCGTTAAAGTACATATGTGTACCAAATTTCAAGTCAATATCTCAAACGATTCCAGAGTAAACGTACGCACAAGAAAAGTTACAGACCGACAGACAGACAGAAATTTTTTTTTAGCTCAATCTTGAAATCTCGACGTTTCGTGACATTCTAAGCCTATTTGAACAATAAAAATTTTTAAAAATTTTTTTGTCGTTACTATACTTCCACTGGATGTGGAAGTAATTAAACACAATAATTCATGATGGTAGAAAATATACTGTAATACAATGCGAAAATGTCTTATTGCAATACTCGTGTGGGATATTTGACGTGTAACTTTCCCAATCAAAATCAACCTTTGTTGACAGTTAACTTATATGAGCAAAGCAGGCGGTGACTTGCAAAGTTTAACATACAAATCGATAGTAACATTTTCTTAAAATGCTATTCAAAAACCAGGTCACCGGCGCGGAAATCCAGCTTTCTGTCCTAGCTTTAATACCTTACATTTCAACAGTTAAACATGTTAGATGTACGCCGCATGAATATTAATTATAATGAAGAGAAGGAAGTTTAACTAATTTTAAAGTTTATGGGAGTTTTGCTAGTTAGGAGCGGGAAGCATTGGTTTTTAAGTCATGTTGTATGTCCTCGACTTAGACGTAATTTGTGATGTAATAGTCCGGATTAATAGCTTTCAAAATATGCTAAATAGGAAGAGGAGCTTTGAAGTCGGAAGTTAGGGTATTAAGGAGGAGATTGTCTACTGGGTGTTGCCTGTATGCGGTGCCAAGTTTACAGCTAACTGGCTAACTTATCAGTTTCATAATTATTTCTTGACAGAAAAGTAAATTCAGTTGTAAACAGTTGACAGTAAACGCTATTACAGATAAATACAATGTGGAACAGTCAAATGGAATAAATTCAGTATCTCAATTATTGTGCATATTTATAAAAAATCTCGAGACACGTCGATTTTGGATTCTAAAATGACATCCTGCAACATACAAATTTCATACCTAAATTCAACCCCTTTCGAGTGGCAAATTTTTAAATGGGAAGTAGGGGAGGGGCTTGTGATACCTCATTTGAAAGGCCTGTTCATTCTCTTTTTAAGAATGCTATGGTTTTAATACTCATTGAAAAATTTACGATAAATAAATTAATTCATGTGCTTAACGTAATTCACTACAGCAAACTAAAAAAAACTTAACTTCAATGTAGTAATTCTCAAAATGAGTTCCTTGAACATCTTGGCAGCATCCTAATCGTAAACAAAAATGTCTTCTAACGTTTTCCAACATCTGAGGCGTGACATGTCCATGTCCATGTCCATTTTCACGAAACTGCTTTGCTAATTGTACCTTGGGATATAGGCGGCAAATCAGGAATTTTTTCTTGAAATAGGCGAGCAACTTCGTCCTGTGATCGTATTCTATCTCCATAACCAACCATCTGTAAAATTACTATACTCTTCGTAGAAACGAAGAGAATATTGCATTTGATCGGTACATTTCTAAAACTGGAAATATCGCTCGTGGAGAAAAAATTTCATATCATTGTGTTAGTGAACGAATTCTGAACAACTTTCAAAATGTCCGTCCGTCTGTCTGTCCGTCCGTCACGTTTTTTGTAAACACGATAACTTAAGAAAGAAAAGTCCGATTGTATTGAAATTGGGAAAATAAGTTAGTGTTAGCTAGAGGAAGAACACTATTGTTTTTGAAGAAAATCAATCAGTAAATAAGAAAGTTATTAATCATTTAATTTGAAAAAAATTATTTTCTTAATTTTTGTCACTTGTACTTAAATAGAAATCTTGCGAAATGTTATCTCTATAATATATAGTGTGTCCCCGAATGGAGTTGACAAGAGGGAAAACACCTCTATTATTGATTTTACGATGAAAAGTGATTCTTTATAAAAAATTCTGCTTGTCGAAAAAATGAATTTACCTGGCGTTAATAAATTAAGAAAACATCAAAATGCCTCATTTATTATTTTGGACAAAATGTTTATAAAACAAAGTTGTTTATAATCCAAAATAAAGCCTAAATACAAATTATGAAGTCTGTATTTTGACTTTTATGTTTTTTATTGTGTTCATCTTTTACGTTAAATTTATTAATGTGAATAAGAATTCAAATTAAGAAACAGAATTTGCTGTCGATAATATTGAACTGACAAACGTCATTGTGACATTGTGCAGAATATTACTATCTTACATCTGCATTTATTAGTGTTCTGTTGATCATTTAAAAAATGTTTACTAAACAAGAAAGAATTTATTTGATCAAATGTTATGGGATTGAAGACGTCTCTTATCGATATGCAATTAATCTTTTCCACCAAAAGTTCCCTAACACAGCGGTATCACGCCAATCATTGCGCAAACTTGTAAAAAAATTCAATGAAACTGGATCTGTATTGGATGTCAAAAAACCCAAGAAAAAGTACAATGAAGACGATGCGGCAACAC
Source organism: Rutpela maculata (assembly GCA_936432065.2). Classification (NCBI taxonomy): domain Eukaryota; kingdom Metazoa; phylum Arthropoda; class Insecta; order Coleoptera; family Cerambycidae; genus Rutpela; species Rutpela maculata. The sequence goes on along the minus strand of OW386293.2, from coordinate 134,366,720 downwards.
TTTTGGCAATAAATTCAGTAATACAAAAACCCGAAATTATCTTTACGGAAACGCTCACAAAGACTGGAAGTAAGTAAACGTCATTTACAGAGAATTTATACGGAAAACAAAGTTCGACCGTTTAAGCCAAGGTTCAGACATACACTTGAAAATGGAGATGAAGGGAAGCGATTGGATTTCTGTTTATGGGACGGTGAGAATTACCTCGTAGAGAGAAGTTTTCACAGAATATATTTTTTTACTGACGAAGCAACATTTTGTACCAATGGCCACGTTTTGTCACAAAACAGTCGTTAGTGGGCTTTTGAAAATCCAAACAATGTCATTCACAAACGAAGTCAACGTTATAAAAAAGTAAATGTATGGTGTGGGATTTTTTATGATCGAATCGTTGGTCCATATTTCTTCGAAGAAAATTTAAATCAGCATGTTTATTTGGACCTTTTGAAAAACTTTGTATTGCCATTTATAAACACTCTGCAACCGGAAGTAAGGCGTAACATTTTTTGGCAGCAAGACGGTTGCCTTGCTCATTTCTCAGTTTTGGTACGGCAGTGGTTGACAGATCACTTTGGAGCCAGATGGATGAGAAGATATGCTCAAATTAATTTTTCTGCAAGATCACCAGACCTTACACCAATGGATTTTTTCTGTGGGGTGATTTAAAACAGAAAGTTTATGCAGATGACCTGCCGCATGATCGAGAAACACCAAAAGCACGAATATAAGACGCGGTGAATGAAGTGAATGTACCCTCTATTAACGTATACACAAAAACCACAATTTGAAAGAATTGCGGAAATTAACCGACGAAATTCTGAATTACAGGAAGATTTCGAAAAAAAAAGTTCTTCGGCATTTTTCATGTGTTTTATCTTTTGTATCACCCTGTGGACCCCTCTAAAATTATATGTATTTGGACTCAGCTATCAGAGGACAATCAATATATATTAAAATATACAGGGCGTCTTATTAGAATGAGCCACACGTGTTTCCATATTTTTGACTCGCCCTGTATAAAATAACAAATTGGGAGTTTCGGTAATTATGAAACAGTACATTTCATTTCAAAAATGATTTTCTCAAAATCGATTTTAAAAATTCACTTCGTGTTATTGGTGGCTCACCCTGTATATAAGCGCATATTTTTATCACAATATATTATCTGACGTTACAGGAATGATATTCGCGAAAAAAAATTAATCTAATCCTTCAATTGCCGTGAATACATTTTATAAAAATAGTCACATTTTAACTTTAACACCCTGTATCTCAAAAACTAGTCATGGGATTAGATTGGGCCCATGTTACTTTTAATCAGGAGATCGAGATCTATAACATACTAAAAATTCAGAAAATTTAACCGCGAACCATTTTATATAGGAAAAAGTGCGGGGTCCTTTATCGTCTACTGAGGGCTTTTTTAATAGCACATTTTGAGAGCTGCATATCGAACAATTCTTTGGAAAGGTGTGACTGCGATAAGTCAAGAAATTCCCAGGCCAATCACGGAACAGCGCAAGATAATTCCAAATAATGTACTTATTTTCTCCAAAACTATATTTCTAAATGCACACCTTGACATTTTAGGAGTGTCTTTTGTGAAACTAGATTCCCGACTATTAGTATAATAGACAAGCAATCAGTGAAATTATATTCGTCTCTATCACACCGGTCTGATTGAGGTACACATCACGTGGAACCCTCATAAAAATTTAATACGTTTAAATTACTAAGACTAACTGATCTCAGCCGGTATGCGGTAGGGTGAATTTCAACTCTCAAAATTAATGAATAAGGACCCCAGAACCTCTGCCTAAACACTCAATTTGTATTAAAATTAGTCACTGTTTCATGTGATGTATACAATCATAATTAAAATTGATGGATACGTTTAATATTAATTAATGTGGCACAAGTTTAGCATGACATATCACAAGTGGGGAACCTGAGCATGGCAACGTCGGAAACATTTCTTCGTTGTACAGATAAATAGTTTGAACTATCTTCAGTCATTCAAGGAATAGAGTTCATATATTGGGAGTCTAGTAATAAATAGTTCCTAAATTAAAGAGTGTGCAGAGGAATTAATTACTTGGAGTTCCCCAGGGCTCGGTCCTAGGGCCCTTATTATTTATGTTATTTGTAAATGATATTTCATATTATGTTAGAAATGAAGGACATGTTACGATGTTTGCTGATGACACCACTATTTCAACAACGACAGCTAAAAATTCAGTTACAGTACTGTACTGAATTATAAGTTATCATGGGATAATCATATTGACACTGTATGTAAAAAATTAAACAAAGCATATTTTGGCATCCTGCAAATGAAAAATACCTTGGATGAAAATGGATTACTGAATATTTATTATGCTTTGGCCTACTCACACACTCATTAAATATTATGAGTTGGGGATGCGGCAGAGAAGACTAATTCGTTTAATATTCAGTTTGAGATCTAGTGAAAATTGTAGAACGGTTTTCAAAGAAAAAAAATCTTAACTCTACCATCCGTATACATATTTAAATGTATAATGCATACTAAACAAAATATTAATATGTTTATTAAAATATCAAATACCCACCCATGTCACACTAGGCATGGGGAACTCTTAAGCATTCCAGCCCACAAAACTACCACGTTCAAATATTTCCCATGGTATAATTGAGTCAATTTGTACAATGCACTATCAAACACAGTGCGAGAAATCAGCAGCACTACCTATATTATTTAAAAAAAACTTGAGACCATCTTACTGGAAGGCGGATTTTATAGTATTGATGAGTTTGGGTCAGGGATATCCTATATCTGTCTTATTATATCTTCTATATATATATATACAGTGTGTCCCAGGATAGATGTAACAAGAGGTGTAATGGACCAAAAATTTTGGAATTTTGGAATTTTGGAATGATATTTGGGGATTGAGTCCTGCTTGTTGTAAAACTAAAGTATACCAAAAATGACTTGATTTGGTGTTCTACAGGGTGTTTTATAAGCAAAGTTGTAAAAATCACCACTCATAAAGTACCTTTATTTTTCAAAATATGAGAAAATTCCACTAAAAAAAGTTATTTAGAATACAATTTTATACCTCTATACCAAAGTTCAGGAATATAAAATTATTTTTTTGAAACTTCCCATTTTTTCAATAAATTAGTATTTTATTTTGAACCATTCAATTAAAACTGCATAGAAAATATTTAAAGTTATGTAGAAGCTAAAACTAGGCTATGAGAAAAGCAGTGGATACACATTTATCATTTATTATTGACATATCTGTCAAACGTAGTCAATATTATCCTTAATTTCTGTTTCAAATTAACGAACCAAGCATAAAAAATTAAGTGAAAATGGTACTCACAGTGCGTGAAAAATTTTATATTGTGCAATGCTACGGAATTGGCGGTGAAAACTCGCTAAAAGAAGTGGTAAGCCAATTTAATTTGAAATTTCCAAACACTGCTTTGTCACGTACTCAGGCTATGAGAATAATTAAAAAGTTTCTGGCTACTGGTAGTGTTTTCAACATGAAAAGAAAAATAAAAGCATATGATGAAGACAATGTTGGGGCTATTATAGCTCATGCCTCTGTTATAGAAAATCCTAGGATGCCACTAAGAGAGAGATCAGCTCTTATTAATATTAGCAAGTCTGAACTCCAAAGAATTTATAAGGCAAAGAAAATTAGGGCATATAAAGCAAACTATAAACATACGCTTGAAGAGGAAGATGACGGCCGCAGGTTGGATTTTTGTTTGACCATTGGAGAAAAAATCATGGAAGAGAGATTTTTTTCATCATTTCATAATTTTCTCAGATGAATCCACATTCACAACCAATGGTGTTGTTTCATCTCAGAATTGTCGGTTTTGGACTTCTGAAAATCCAAATTTTGGAATTCATTGTAGAAGACAATATTATAAAAAGTGAATGTGTGGTGTGCTGTTTCTTATCACGTTGGAGTCATTGAGGGAAGGTTAAACGAGCACACTTATTTACAGCTTCTTGAAAGATTTCCTGAAGAACATTTAAATATTTTAAGAGATATGCCTTTAGTTCATTTTCAACATGATGGTTACCCTGGCCACTCCACAGAAATGGTTAATCGGTGGTTGAATTTAAATTTTGGAAAAAATTGGATTACCAGGAATGGACCGATCAAGTGGCCGGCGAGATCCCCAGACCTATCAATATTAGATTTCTTTTTATAGGGTCGCCTCAAGCAGTTGGTTTACGGTGAACCACTTCCTAACGATGTAGCGGTATTGAAGCAGAGAATTACAAATGCCGTAGACTCCATACCGTTAGATCATATTCGAAACAGTTTGAAGGACTTCAGGCGAAGAATCGAAATGTGTGTGGATGTGGGTGGTAACTACTTGAATAATAAAAAAATTGTAAACATTGTCTTGTATTGGTCATAAATTAATTTATTCGTGAATCTGTTATGTTTTTGACATGTATTACTTGTTATAATTTTTAAACCTCATTAATCTTCTGTTAGTAATTGTTTCTTGTTTTACAATTAGTTCGATTAACATTATACCTTCTTACATCTCGTATATTCAATTTTTTATTTACCAATAGCGTACTTTTTGAGATGATTAACATTTGCTCCTACACAACTTTAAATATGAATTCAACTCTTAATTCGCAAAAAATGGGAAGTTTCAAAGAAATAATTTTATATTCCTGAAATTTAGTATAGAGGTATAAAATTGCATTCTAAATAACTTTTCTTAGTAGAATTTTTTCATAATTTGAAAAATAAAGATACTTTATTAGTGGTGATTTTTACAACTTTGCTTATAAAACACCCTGTTGAACACCAAATCAAGTCATTTTTGGTATACTTTAGTTTTACAATAAGCAGGACTCAATCCCCAAATACCATTCCAAAATGTTTGGTCCATTACACCTCTTGTTACATCTATCCTGGGACACACTGTATATCTATATTATATCTATGTTATATCTTCTCTAAGATAATCCTTTTATTTATTATTGGAATAATTTTGACTTGCATATTGTTTCATATTGTTATATTGTCTTTATATTGACATGCCATATGTACCATGTGTATCTTCTGTGTAGTTAATAAATATTTTTATTATTATTAATACATAAAAATGTGGTTTCTTGAAAGTATTTAATCCCAAAGGTTTTCAATAAGCGGACTTTTTCTATGTAGAGATATCGAAGGAATAGATTTTCTGGGCCCAGATGGACGATTTCTTGCTACTGCGAGATCAATTCTCTTGCACCGACCGGGAAAAAAGCCTTACTGTATATTTATTTTATAAAAAATGTTTATCTCGCAGTAAATGTTTGAAATTACCTCCCTACATTTCTATGCAAAGTCTGCAGGCGAACCAGGCATGCTCTATTTGAACATATATCTTTTTCCAAGGGGAAAGTTGAACTAAGTTATTCGAAGGTAAATTTATCTTAATTTAAATTCCTACCTAGATTAATTAAATTTTATAACGCCGGATCCAATTAATCAACACGTGTTTCTAAAAGTTTTATTAAAGCTTAGAGCTCAGTAAACATGACTAAGGTACGAAATTAATAAAGGAAGGATTAATGCCAAATTAATTTAATGTAATTTCGGCATATTACTTTCGATGTTACATTGTTAGGCGCGGAAAAATTAAAACAACAGGGAGTTTGCTACAGTTCAATATTTAGTTAGTTATAATGGGTAAGACATATAAATTGACGCAATTAAATAACTTAAATAATGGTTTTATAATAAGTTTCAATAGTTTGCGAAAAGCATTTTGTTAGTCACGTAATAATAATGGTGATGTGTTTATGTTTTATGTTTATTTATTTTAAATAAATATGTTACAATAAATAACAATCTTTACAATGAACAACGCTATTTCAAGTTTTAAAAATCCGGCATAGGAATTGACACTAGGTCTCAATTATCCCGTTCAGTTTGACAGGTGGAGGAGTTTTAGTGGATTCGACTGGAAGTAATTTTGCTACATGCTAAAATTAGTAAGATCAGAATATTCTTTAACGATTCTTAATATTATTTATTTCGTGTAAATCCAAAGTTCTTGAGGTTGGTATGCGTATAAAGAGTAATATTAACAACGCATTCTTTAAAAATTAAATTTGTGTGTACACGTATATAAAAATTCTCAAATTGTAATGCAAAAAAATTCACAAAAAATAATGAATACCTTTTTCGACGTAAATTTTGTCACTAGCTATACTTCAGTAAAATAGAATTTTTGGACCAAACCCGGAACAAATTTGTAACAAGCTAATTTCTTTGGGATTATATTCTATGGCTATCCAGGAGTCTCTGAATGAAAATCCCAAAAAATCCGCCTTTCAGAAATAAAGAAAAAAATGCGCCGCCATGTTGAAATTAGGCACATTTTTCCTCTAATAAAGGAAAAAAATATTTTGAGGTTTCTGGTTCTTGTACACACACTAAATCACATTTTTTTTCATCCTCTTTAATAATGGGGTGGGGGTGGTAATGGGGGTGGCTAATGCCAAAATTTTTTTGAGACCTTAGCTTCTCTTGTCTATACTAAATATCAATTTTATGAACTCTTACCTGCTTGATTTACCTATTTATTCCAAATTTACACCAATTTACCCCCCAACCCTTCGACGGAACAAGATGAAAATATAATCTAGTTCTAGATCTCGTTAAAGTACACATGTGTACCAAATTTCAAGTCAATATCTCAAACGGTTCCAGAGTAAACGTGCTCACAAAATAAGTTACAGACCGACAGACAGACAGAAAATTTTTTTCGCTCAAACTTGAAATCTCGACGTTTCATGACATTCTAAGCCTATTTGAACAATAAAAATTTTTAAAATTTTTTTTGTCGTTACTATACTTCCACTGAAGCTGCTAAATAATTTGTAACAGACGGCGCGGCGGTTTCTTTTTAGAAAAGTTGTGTGGCAACGCCCGGTTCAATATAAAGATATTGTTCATCAGTATGTTTCATTTGTTCGTTATCATTATGGTTTAAATTGCATTATTATTTTCGATGGCTACTTCTAATGAGAGCACTTCCGTTAAATTTACAGAACATCAAAGAAAAGTTAAAAATGCATTTCAGAAAGAAATTAATATTGACCCACAAAATAATAGAGATATCTCAAAACGAATTTTTAGCACAGCGTCAAATAAAGATTAGTTAATTAAACTTTAAATTTTTCAAAAAATAATATCACAGTCAAATGTGCGGACGCAGATGCTGATTATTATTTAATTGTAAAAGCTGCTATTGTTATGTTATAATTTTTATTAATTTTGGGAAGAATTTTTTTTTAACTAACTACCCCCCCCCCCCCAAGATTGTGGAAACCATTAACTTTCGTTTTAAAATTTTGGGATGAAAACATTTTTTTCAGATTTCTCCCCCCCCCCGTCTATCAAAAAAATTTGGGACGAAAAATTTTTTTTTCGGATTTCTTCCCCCCGCTCATCAAAAAAATTTTGGGACGAAAAAACAAATTTTTTTCGGATTTTTCCTCTCCGCCCATCAAAAAATTTTGGGTTCAGTGTTACCCCCCCCCCCCCCCCCCCAGTGTTTTGATAGGCTTTTAGAAACGCCATTATAGACTGGTTACTAGGTTATTGAAAAGTGGAATTTTTTTTTTTATTTTCGCACAAGTAAAAAAAAATTTTTCTTTCTTTAATTCTCAATAGCCTAGTGCCATTCTATAAAGTTGTCTCTAAAAGCCTATTAAAAATTGTTTTCAATCGGTTCAGGGATGTAGGAGAAATTGTCGAATTACGTTCACGGTACTGCCCACCTTAAAGATTTGTGAGTAGTTTATAGACATTTTTTGCCTTGGTATATTCCACCATGCAGTTGAAGCGAATTGCCTACATATTTCACTGCCTTTATGACACTAACAGTTCTTAATAGAATTACATAATTAGTTTAATAATCATCGCAGTTGAATGTGACAAGTTTCTGTTTGTATCAAAATTAATCCATAAATTATGCATATGCACTCTGAAAATGGCGTGGTAATTCGTTCTATTTATACTGTAAAGTTCCAAAGAGCATCGGTAAAATATGCAACGTATCCCAATGAAATTAGCTAATTTGAATTTACTTGATCAAGAAATTATGTGGAAGATTAACTTCGAGTAGCTTTTAACATTTTCGTGTTCAGAAATCTAACTAATGTACTTTCGGCTCAAGTGAATATTAGGAAGGCGGTTGAATATGCTGATTAGAGTAAGTTACATTAACAACTATAATCTAGGAAATAGGTATAGTAGGTATGCTTTTAGAAGGCAGAATATTTACTAACGTAATATTTTGTCTAGATATTTCCTCAAATATATAAGGAATAAAAAATCAGACTGCAACCAACAGCTATTTTCCGGATTAATGCTTCGCTGAGCGCTGAATTACGAATTACAAGCCTGGCCGCGTTAAATTCAATACCTATGCATTGCCATAAAACGCTAAAGTTTCGATTGCAACAAACACCAGCCGAAAGATTTATTCCTGCTCAAAGAAGCTCTCGTGCCGGCCATTCCACACCACCTGCAGACTGCAGTCTTGGAGAAAATTTTGCGCGAATTTTGGAATTTGATGGGATTATTAATAGATCTTGAGGTGAAGTGCTGTTTATAAGGTCACATTTTGCGACTTAAGTTTTTTGCCAGAACCTTAAAAAACATACAAAGAAGTGCAAAGAAGATTTTTTTTTGTAAGAATCGTTCCTGTGTACTTTCCGAAAAAAAATATTTCTATAATAAATAAAGAGGGATTAATTCTCATAGATTCATAAGTTTTTTCACGTAGGTGAATTAGGAATAACGCATGGTCATTTCATTCCATGCTAAAAGCAGTTTTGAAAATCAGACACATTCTTTTTTCTGAAAAGAACGTTCTTTTCTGAAAAGAAAATCTGGGATATGAAGAGAAAAAGGACAAAACTTTGACACCAGAAGAAATTAATAAATTTATAAAGAAAGCACCTGATAGAGTTTATCTTTTATATAAAGTAAGATTGCCAGATACTAAATGTCTCAAATCTAACATATTAATTTATTTTATTTATTAATTTATTTAAAGTCGTATTAATCGTGGGAATTATGAGTACATGTCGCTCTAACGAGCTTTACGAAATGAAAATTGAAGACCTCAAAGATTCAAGTACAACATTATTATTTCCACATCCAGTGGAAGTATAGTAACGAGAAAAAAAATGTTTTAAAGTTTTATTGTTCAAATAAAATGTCATGAAACGTCAAGATTTTAAGTTTGAGCAAAAAAATTTTCTGTCTGTCTGTCACTTTTTTGTGGAACCGTTTGAGATATTGACTTGAAATTTGGTACACAGTACTTTAACGAGATCTAGAACTAGATTATATTTTCATCTTGTTCCGTCGAAGGGTTGGGAGGTAAATTGGGGTAAATTTGAAGTAAATAGGTAAATCAAGCAGGTGAGTGTCCATAAAATTGGTATTTAGCATATACATGAGAAGCTAAGGTCTCAAAAAAAAGTTTGGCATTAGCCATCCTTATTACCACCCCCCACCCCATTATTGCCTATTGTATGATTTATCGTACAGAGGTTAGGTTGTCTCTAATGAAGTGTAAATAAATCTAGTGTGATAAATTCAATGATTTTACTCATCTAAAATGTTATTTGCATATATATAAGCGTAGGACAAAAATTCGATAGTTTTATACTTAAATAAGTTATAACTGAGCGTTCTATAACCAGTAAATTTCTACGCAGCAGAAAATGAGTTCACGGTAAGGTTATGTTTCATAATTTTCATTTGGATGTAATTTATTTGACTTTTATTCATGTAATAATTCTTTCTACATATTATAGGACGTAATTATACCATTTCATAGTCAAATCAATTCTTTTTGTAATTGCAGCAGCGGAAATCACTTTTCGTATGATATATCATACGGTAGGCAGATGGCGGTATGAATGTTAGTTTTGTTTCAGAACTTCTTTTTCATTGGATGAGGCTATGGAACCCTACTTTGGCCGTAACAATATGAAGTAATTTATAAAGGGAAAGCCAATTCGCTATGGCTTTAAATTTTGATGCCTCAATTCAACCCCTACACGGACAGTGGGGATAAAATCAAGGGTAAAACTTTGGGATCCAGTGTCTCCGAGAAACTTTGTATGAGATATATTCCCCGCATTCGACCATTTGGATAATTTTTTCAACTCCTTACCATTACTTGAACTTCTGCAAAATAAAGAAATTCAATATATTGGTACCATCCGCTCTGACCGTATAGAGAAAGCTTCTTTAAAACAGCTGCAAAAAGAAAAACGAGGGACTTCTTATACTCTGATTGGTATTCAACTCACCGGATGGCATGACAATTGTCAAGTGAATATCGCAACCAACATCAAAAACAAAGATATTTGTTTGACAAAAGGCACGTGCAAAAGATGGTCTAAACAACAAAGGAAGCAAGTTGATGTGGATCAACCGACACTTATAAGCCTCTATAACCAAGGAATGGGAGGTGTGAATATGTTCGATGAAATGAGAGGACTCTATCGTATGCAAATCAGATCTCGCAAATGGTATTGGGCAATGATTCGCTTTTGCTTGAATGGATCGGTAGTCAACATGTGGCTTCTTTATCGTTTTGTCTATCCAAAAGTGTCCCTTCTGCAGTTGTTGAGGAGAATTATTCTAACTACTTTAACTGCCCCTGAACATTTAGCTGGCCCCAAACCAAAATGTAGTAGGAATATATGAAAGAGGTCAGGTATGATACAACTAATCACCTGATTGACAAAATTGCTACACAAAGACGTTGTGGTTATTTTGGCAAATGTACAAAATTTTCTTGTGTCCAAATGTAACATAGGATTACATCCAGACATATACGAAGATATCATACCCCTTCTATGTGATATATTCTGCTATTTTCTCTTAAAATGTATTATAATAAATACATTTTTTAAATAATATTCTACATGTATATTCCTGTGGTATGATATATCATACGTCAAAAAAATACGATGCGGTGAAAATGCACAGGAATAAATAAAATGAAGGTCAATCAATATTTTTTTCAAAAGTTTTCCAAAAAAAATTACTCGGGCACTATTGGGTTTTAAAGGGGTTGAAAAAAATTGTGATTTAGTGTGTGTACAAGAACCAGACGCCTCAAAATATTTGTTTACTTCATCCACCCCCACTACCACCCCCCTATCACCACCCCCACTAGGATTTCAAATATTATATTATTAAAGTTCCATAAACAATTATTTCCACATACAAAATTGTTGTGAATGACTTGGATAGAAAATCTGGATGTGGAAGTAGTGATTCCTTGGGCAGCGGTTTTAATAACTGTATCTAAAACGAAAACCAAAGTGGTAACAAGTTTTGTCATTACTGGTCAATTTTATGGGATTGTAAAAAAGTACATGGATCTTCGGTCGTCGCACGTGACAATCAGCTTATTTTTTCTTAATTAGGGTAAATGCACCATTCAACGAATTGGAAAAATTAAGTTTACTGTACTTGGAAAACTAATAGCAACTTGTTTGAATTTGTCAAATCCTGAACTTTACACCGGTCATTGCTTTCGGAGATCTTCGGCTACACTATACGTGGATGAAGGTGGAGATATTACGGGGTTGAAGCATCACGGAGGCTGGAAGTCCTCACTCGTAGCTGAATAATACATCGACCAATCTGTTAAAAATAAAATAGTAACAACCGAAACTATTTCAAAGCAAGTGAACAATACTACGGCTTCTATTTCTACAGCTGCTAAGTGGTTAATGTTGTCAGCATTGCTACCGTTGAAAATAGTGCTAATACTATAACACAAAATATGCCCTCATCAGTTCAGTTTATTAACTGTAGTAACATTAACTTACATTTAGTTGAAAAGAAATTAATAATTTAAAAATTAACATTTTTTATGCGTTATATATTATACATGTAACACTATATTTTATATACAGGTTAGTCGTACATAAAGTATAGTATACAACTTCACTATCATGGCTATTATTACCTCGGATGGTTACAACACTCGCTCGCGGTGCTCGTTCGAGTTGTAATTTCTATCCTCAATAATAATAACCTCCATTATAGCATCGTTGTATAATACATATACTATTATAACGCGGACTCCCACCCCTTGTGAATGTCTCCGAATTAGCGAACAGACAATATTCCTATTTAATACCTACGTCGTTTACAGGTAGTAAATTCAATACGTATTCTATGAATTTTTCGTAATGAAAAAACTATTATTTACCAGCATTTGGTAAACCTAATCGAATTATGTTTGGAATAAATGTCCAGTGAATATTTCCATTTCCTATCTATAACGCGGCTTTTTGTGGTGGATGTCCGGTAAAAGCAGAATTGGTGTGTTGGATATAAACAATCGTGCTTAATTTAAAGCGATTACATGAATTTTTGTGTATCAGTCAGGGAAATCATTCAATTGAAATTATAAATTAGTTTTTTATTTCGGATAGAAACAATGAAAACAGATAATTTTGTAGTGGGTCGTATGTTTTCGCATAACTGTGTCTGTTTTCTAGATTATGTGTATGTTGAACGAGAATATTAAAATGTATTTCAAAGTTTGTAATTGTACTTGTAACGGTGAATTTACTGTTATTAAATAGTATATTATGCAACGACCATTTAATGATGGCTATTAAGACACGAGCGTGATAATTATGACATGAGCCAGAGGTGAATGTCATAATGAATGTGAGTATCTTAATAGCCATTATACGTGAGTTGCATACACTATTTTTTCTACGACCAGTCATAATAAAACAGAAAATTAACACTTTATTTCTGAAATGCGTTAATTATAGATTACAATTTAGGAAATATTATGGGTTATTATTTCAATTTCACTTTCACTATCACACATGTTCACCGATTTTAATTGCAAGAAGCACAAAGTTTGAAAATTTGCTAGGTAAACAGTAAGTATGACTTGTCAAAATTGACAAATTTTAGGTCTGTCAGATGTTCAAGGCAATACTTGATATTGACACAATATTGCTGTGTTTCGCGTTTCTATTGGTTATAAACTTGTATCTTAATAGAAAATTTGTATCTTAATGAATCTCACTAAAGTACAGGTATGGAATGTCTAATAAACAAATTTAAGTATGGGAGTAGAAAAAATATACAGGGTGTAATTAGTTTCATGTCATTGAAAAAAAAAACTGGTAATGGGAACCGACTAGACAATCAAAAAACCTGACTTTTTCCTTTAGGGGCACTGAGAAAAACTGACCTAGGTCAACAATTTGAATATTAGTAGGAAACATTTGATAACCACTGCCTTTCTGGGTCAATGGACGTGTACTTCTCAATTATGCAACTTTTAAATTGTCATAAAAAGTGCAAAGATTACCGACCGACTCGTTCTCGCCGGCCCCCGGTTTCAAAGCAAAAATGGGCGGCACCTTTGATGACCGCCTCAACGGAACCAATTATAAAAATGTAAATAATTCTTTTTGCAGAACTGCAAGCAAATGATGATCGTAGAAGTTTAAGTTTCTTTACATGTGTGTTTTTTTAATTTAGAACAAAATATTGGAGATTTTATTGTTGTTTATAATTTATCAGATTTAAATGTGATTTATTAAGATTTGTAACCTAAATGAGTGTTCTGGGTTAAAAGCTTAAAAAATGAGTAATCATTGCATGACATTGGGAAATAAAGAGTAAGACGTCCGAGATACTTTGACAGAAAACAATTATGTGTATTTTAAGTTAGGAAAAAGTCTGATTTATTTAACGAATTACCAATCAGGTATCGAAAACTAAAATATTCGATAAATCTAGAACTTACCAATAAATTTTTATAAAATGTCAAGCATCTCTAGCCCTACCTAGAGGATACTCCATCACAAACAAACGTTTGTTACATTTCAAAGCCAATGATGTAAGCAGAAATACAAAATATTTATTTTTTAATACCAATAAATTATTGTTGATTTATATAAATTGTGAAATGGCCTCCGTCTGCATCAATACACTTTTCGGCACGTCGAATAAAGGACATACACACTCCGTTCAACACATTTGGTAAATTAGGATCATTTTTTATGGTTTGTATGCACATTAAAATACGTTGCTGCAATTATTCCAAAGTGTCAATTGGATCACGGTAAACCAGAGATTAAGATGACCCCAAAAATAAAAATCCATCGGATTTAAGTCAGGTGACCTAGCAGGCCGTGGTACTGGTCCGCCACGCCCAATCCATCGTTGAGGAAATTCCCTGTTTAAAAAATTTCGAACAGCCAGACTAAAATGAACTGACGCGCCATCATGCATATACCACATTCTTCTGCGCCTTGCCAAAGGTACATCTTCCAACAAATTTGGCAATGTTTGTTGTAAAAAGTTTAAGTATACATCACCATTTAATCTAGCGGGTAATTCTATAGGTCCAATTATTTCATTACCGCAAATTCCTGCCCACAAATTAAAGCTGAATCGTCGTTGAAAATGCGCCCTTCTTATTACATGTGGGTTTTCGTCTGCCCAATAGTGCATATTTTTAAAATTAAACACTCCACTTCTGGTAAAACACGACTCATCGGAGAAAAGAGAAAGTTTAAAAAATCCTCATTTGCCGCGTGTTTTCTCAAGATCCACCTACAAATTCCATTCGCATAATCTTGAGGTTCTAGTGCTTGGACGCGTTGATAATAATGTAAGTTCATATCTCTTAAAGTCCTATACACCACAAAATCGGATACTCCCACACGGTTCGCGATATCGCGGGTGCCTACAGTTGGATCCTCTTCTACGAGTTCCAAAACTTGAACCTCCGCATCAATTACCCTGTCTTCGCATTGTGGACCTCGTTCTCCTCCGTGTCCATCGAGACGACCTGTTTCCCGAAGACGCTGAGCAATGCTTACAAATGTACGTGCACAAGGATGACGTCGATTAGGGAATCTTAAACGATAAAGCTGTTCCGCAACAGCTGCATTTCCATGACATTCTCTATACATCAAGTGCATATCCGCGAGCTCTGGGTAAGTGTAATTTCCCATGGCGTTCAAAATCTGCGTTTTAAAATACCACACTAAACTATCAACTAACGTTGTCAATAAAGAAAATAAAAATAAAAACTTGGTCCAAAATCCAAAAAGCAACACAAAAAGAACGAACAAGTAAGTAGTGTCCGTACGTAATCAAGAACTTAACAACTTGAACGGTAAGTCAATAAAATAAATCTTAACTGTAAATACTTGGCCCAAAATTCAAAAAGAACAAAAGCAACATACAAAAACAATGAACTGGTAGGACGTGTGTACTTAACGAAGTGCCCACAGAAACTAAAATATTGCTAAGGGAGAGTATAGTTTTCTTCAGATCTACTAAGCACTCAGAAAACGCCGACGTCTTTCACCTTTACCGCACCGCTAAAGACCTTACCTTACCTACCTTTAAAAAGCCATAAAAAAGTGTGATGATTATCAACTTGTGTCCTCGCCGACGCGCAGTCTCTAACAATGGAGCGCGACACTTTGATAGAGCCGTATTAGCGTATTTGATGGTTAAAGGCGCCGATGTACGCGAAAATAAAAGCCTGTCCCTAGATTCCAGCAGTTTTCAAACAATATTACTGAAAATTTTCAAAATTTTTGTTTATTTTTTTTTCTAAAACTGGGCTTTAGACCCCATGTTGTACAAGGTTTTTTTGTTCGTTTAGTCGTTCCCCACCACCAGTTTTTTTTAATGACATGAAACTAATTACACCCTGTATATTTTGCATATCGATATCTGAAATAACAAAAACAATATTTTCTATGGGAATTTTTTAATATGCAAATATGGATACGCCAGTAGTTAAACTGTAAACACACGTAAGCAATTCAATACTCGGAAATCATATGAACGTACCCATCTAAATATTGCATGTTCCTTTTTAATTAGCAATTAAACAATTAAAAATTGCAGAATTTATGATTGATTAATTGCCGGCCAATATACGCTGATACAATTTCATGGCCCATAAAGCGGTAAAAATACCACTTCGATGATGAATCCGATTTAATAAATATTTGCCACGGATTTAGTTTTAATAGCCTGCTTAGCGATAAATAGTGCCGCTAGGATGTTGCCCCATAATTAAATTCAAGTTTTATGCCAAGCAAATTGAACCAAAGGCAGACAAAATTTCCGAATAATATTAGGTGGGATAAAACCCATAGTCCAGGGTCCTAATTTTCAATTGGGTGATGAACCGTCGTGTGGTACGTTTTCCTACAATGACGTCAGCAACTATGGTGGCTGGCCGATCCTTACTATACACGGGGTGTACACTTGAGCCACAACACTTTGCGCTCGAATTACACACATTGATTTTATCTACAATCATTTGAAAATATCAAAATAAAAGGGATAATTAAGTTGAATTTTAGGTGGAAACGGCGATTCCTCAACATGTTATGAGTATGCCTTATTATGTAATCAAAACAAACAGACGAACAAAACGCAATCGCTGTCAATTTAAGTTTTATTAACTATTATAAGTCAGCTAATTAATCGTTACTCTTACATCAACTCTTATTATATTAGCAACAGTTTTGGGGCATTATTATTTCATAAAAATATATCGTCAATGTTCCAACCAAACTTGTGTAAGGACAGGTGCACTCGAGCGAGAGTAAAAGTACTTTACCACTCGTTGTCATGGAAGACGAGCGGCAAAGTAACATTATTCACAGCTCCTTGACAAACGTCAACTTTGCAATATGTCGATTGTAGATAAAATCATGTTTTTAGCCTTGGTTCGTTAACTGTTCCTAATATATACATTTTTAATTGTCTACTTTATATAAAATAAAACATTCCTAAATATGTAAATATTTTTAATATCCATACCCACAATACACACAAGAATACTGATTTATTTATTGAATATCATAGGTTAAAGAAATCAAAACATGTCACAGATTACTATGGGCCTCTTTTCTATGATAAATTACCTCTTCAAATTACGGCACTGCCTTTAAATCAATTTAAAATCAAAATAAGAAAATTTCTTATTTATAAAGCATTCTACAACTTAGATGAATTTTAAAATTATGATTTGGAAACCTTCTAATCCTAGTGTCCTCTCTAGGCTTCTCCATGGCTTTATATACCCAAAGATGAGTGATCCAGAATAGTCTGTAATTATGTCATCACTCTCTAGATGTTTCTAGTAGACTCTTTACTACTTCCAGACTCTGACACCACACGCCATCTCTGGGCCGCCTGCCGAACTAACCAAACTGAATTGTTCTTTGTTTACTGTATACCTTTTTTGAACTTAAGGGAGCGCTCATAGATGTCTCTAGGGGTATGAATGTCACAATATATTTAGTATACCGGGTGACACCGGAGATATGGAACACCCCTTAGCATGTTTATTTAAAAAGATATTATTTTGAAATTTGGTAGACTTATATAATGCGTGATTGTTCTTTTTTTGGTATAAACAAGAAATTTTTCCCACTTCGGGTTTCACCGGAAGTGACATCTACTTCGTTATTTTAAATGGCACCCTGTATATATTTGTTTCTTATCTGATTCTACTTAAATTTCTCTTTTCAACTATGTATAGCAAGATGATATTAGTTTTTAAAATGGCTGCTGAAAACCAATTTATTGCTCTAAGTCAAGTTGGCTATGGTATGAAATGTGGCGGTAATTAATGCTTAATGTGCTGCGATATCAAAAGAACACAATTTTGTGTTTCATATTTGTTTTGTTATCAGTAGCCGAAGAGACTTTGTAGAATTTTTATATTAAATAAAAATCTTTAGACTAAATCCCCGAAATCATAAAAACTAAGATAGAAACACTAATTTTAAATTTGACCCATTTGTAAAATATTTATTCATCTTTCACTTTTACCCAGTACAATTCATTGTCATGTCTGATTTTGCTTGCTTTTAAATAAAATTGTTTTCGAAGAATCTCAAAATGCTGGCCATTATTTTCCCTGCAGCGTCGAATTCTTGTAACAGTATCTCTAAGAACATTTTCTAACTGCAATTCAGTAATATCATTTATTGCTAACCTATCTCTCATTTTTAAGTCTTCCCTATTTTGCAGTGGAGTTTCATAAACTATTTCCTTGAGATGGCCCCATGTGAAAAAATCAAGTGGCGTAAAATACGGACACCTCGGGGGGCCATCTAATTGGTAAAAGTGAAGTATGATTAAATATTTTACAAATGGATAAAATTTAAAATTAGTGTTTCTATCTTAGTTTTTGTGATTTCGTGGATTTAGTCTAGAGATTTTTCTTTAATATAAAAATAGTACAAAGTCTTTTCGGCTACTGTTTAGAACAAAACAAATATGAAACACAAAATTGTGTACCACGGTGCTTTTGATTTTGCAGCACACTAAGCATTAATTTCCGCTACATTTCATACCGTAGCCAACTTGACTTAATGCAATAAAATGGTTTTCAGTAGCCATTTTAAAAACAAATGCTATCTTGCTATACATAGTTGAAAAGAGGAATTGAAGTAGAATCAGATAGAAAAAAATATATACAGGGTGCCATTTAAAATAAAAAAGTAGATGTCGCTTCCGGTGAAACCGGAAGTGGAAAAAATTTCTTGTTTGTACTAAAAAAAGGACAACCAGACGTTACATAAGTATACCAAATTTCAAAATTATGTCTTTTTAAATAAACATGCTACGGGGTGTTACATATCTCCTGTGTCACCCGGTATAGTACTAATATTTTATAGACTTGTACCTTTTTAATGACTTATGTAATGATTTTTTAATCAAAAGCATCAATAGACTCCACTCTACTCTACTCTATAAATCAGGGTGCGTGTGAATAAACCATGCACTTCTCCATTTATATGAGAAAAAGTGAGAGAAACTAAGCGATTTCTGTCTCTCCGCAGATTTCATATTAAAATCTCGCTCCCATCCCGGTTTGGACAGTGGGATATGAGCGTTTAACACTAAAAAGGTTGTGTTCGCCTCGTTCCGGCTTATCTACCGAACAATGCACCAACGTTTTATTCTAAAGTTTTACGATAAAACTGCAACTAGGAACAAAGTTTTATTTTCTGGGATTTTTTGCCTGCTTTCTGTACACTTTGAAATCTCTTTTATCTGCAATATGGTGTTGGTTTAGAATTTTACAGTTTAATCTAATACATTTCGAGGAATTAAATCTGATAAGCAAGATGTAATGGCGTTTTTTACAGTCTTGAAGAAGCTTTGTACAATATATTGCAAAATTAAACGTTAAAGTTTATTTTCTGCTATATAGGGAATTGCGTCGTAACACACGAACAGTTCTTTGTCTTGGAAATTAGTAAATTAAATATGAAAACGTGAAAAATCATTTACTTGATACTTGATTTTTCATTGATAAAATTTTCTTATTTTAGTTTATTATACCATCATCAGAGATACTAAAAAAATAAAATCGCTGGTAAACCCAAACAGGCACATCCTGCAAGTTACTTTACCCAACAGGCAATATCCCTGATTTCCACAAAAAGATCACTTGAATTTTAGTCAAAGCAAAAGAAACGATTAGATATAAAAAAAAAAATACAACAAAAAAAATTAGGCCCCTTGCATGTGCTATATAGTTTAAATTAATTTATATATTTTAATATAGTGTTACTAAACATTAGCAATTATCAAATCTGTTTTCATAATTTCTAACTGGAAAATATTAAAATCACCGACTAATATCCGGGAGGAGGGGCGTGTCTGAGAACACACTCATATTGGACGTGACGTCATCTAAAAGTATGTCTCTGCGAGTGCAATTATTCGGGTATATTCGGACATTCACTGTATGTATATGAAAATCAAAAAGTTTGTCGCTTAGTCAAAATATGAGTACATTCTTAGCGAAGTAATAAGTTCATTGTTATTTAAGGAAAATAATAAACAATAAACGATAGAACCAAAAAGACCATTGGAGCGCTTGTTTGTGTATAAAAAAAAATCAGACCGATCGCTCGATTAGATTTGAATATATGGCGGTGTAAATGTTAAAGAACACGATTTTTATAATCAATCAATTTATCGAGTTTTTTCGAAATAGAAAATATCTGTACCACAAAAAAATATCGTAAATAGCCATTTCTTATGTAGAATTGTTCACTTTATAAAAACTATAAGGTCTGGTCTGGTTCTACGCTGATTTTTTTTTCTCGAGAACGGAGAGACTTTTATGGTCTATTTGGCTCCACTATCAATCTATTACAAGGACTTTTATAAACGAAAGTTATATCACTCGTTTCACCCTGAGACATTTTATTAAAGGACACGTCACCGGAGAGCAAATACTGAATTTGCCACAATTTATCGAGAATGCAATGGAGTATGATTCCTTTGTGAACATTTTTAATCTTGGTTAAAAAAATCGCCAACTTTACTTTCAAAATTGGAAGAAAGCAGAATATGATTTTTCATTCTAATATATGGTGGATTCGCGGGACAAATAGAGTGGATAAGTTTTCGTCAATCTTCACGCAGATGCAGCACATTTTCGTTTTCAGCTCAACAAACTACTTTAAAATGGCAACGATATTAAAGAACTACCTCTAGTACCAAAAAAATTATCACATAATATAATACATATAAGCAACCACTAGAAAATAACAAAGAATTACATACTTACATTTGTATTTATTTTTTTCAGTGAAGTTGCTGAAAATCTTTTTGGGGAGTTAGGTGATAGTGTGGATAAAATGTATCATGCTGAATTACCCAATATAAACTCATTTGATTTTAAACCAGTAACTCATAATAATATCAGAGAAGCCATTGACTCAATAAAAAATAAAAACAGTAAAGACATCTATGGCCTAAATATAATTCTAATTAAAACTATTAAAGATTTGATCATATCACCATTATGCAAACTTATAAACTTGTGCATTAAAGAATCGTGCTTTCCAGACTGTCTTAAAGAGGCTATTGTAATTCCTATATTTAAAAAAGGAGATGCAAATGATGCAAATAACTATAGGCATGTATCACTACTACCAATCTTTTAAAAAATAGTGGAAAAATGCTTTTCAGAGCAAATAGCAAACTACTTTGAGACCAACAATATTTTTTATAATAAGCAATTTGGTTTTAGGAAATCAAAAAATATCACCTTTGCAATTCTCGATTTGATAGAACAGGTTTTGGGGGCTTTCGAGGGTCGTGAGCATATATGCACTATACTTTGCGACTTAAGTAAAGCGTTTAACTACGTCTCACACAAAGTACTGCTAGAAAAGCTAAAGAGGTATAAGTTATGCCATAACAGTATATCATTTTTAAGATCATACTACCTTTAATTAAGATATCAGACGATTAAAGTAAATAACGCACATTAAAATAAAACTAAAATAATACATGGGGTACCCCAAGGCTCAGTACTTGGTCCCCTCCTGTTTTTAATATATGTGAATGATTTCCCATTTTCAAGCGAACACTCTAGTGACATACTGTTTACAGACGATACGACTATTTCGGTTCAAAACAAGAATATTGAACAACTTTCTGCAATGGCGTGTGAGGCAGAGTCAAAGGCAGAACAGTGGTTCAAGTCAAATAAACTTACATTAAATAGAGAAAACACAGTGCATATGATCTTCTCATTGCGTAATAAGATAGGGCACCATATTTCCGACCCCCAATAGTCAACAAAATTCTTGGGAGATGACAAATTGTCCTAGCAAAAAGCTAGCAAAAAATACATTTATCTTGAGAAACCTGGCAAATGAAGTAGGTGAAGAAGCTTTGAAAATGCATATTTTGCACTATGCCACTCTTTGCTTTCCTATGCTGTTTTAGTTGGTCAAGCATCAAATTGGCCTAGAATTTTTGCTCTATAAAGACGAGCAATACGTATAGTATCTGTGTTAAATTATAAAATAGACTGTAGAGAACAGTTTCGTAGACTACACTCAAAGAAATAGTATGGGTAAATTCAACAAAAAAAAATGGTTAACTAACAATATCGTTAATTTTGTTAAACCAAACTATATTGATGGTATTTTTAAACAAGAGGTGATTGTTATTTTAATTAATAAAAAGTTGTCGTACAACAAAACAAACATTAACTTAAAAAATAGATGAATAAGACTATTATTTTGTACGTCTGACTATTATTTTGTTGAATTCTGTCAAATTAAACTAGACAATAGTATATTTTATTGTCGTCTTCTAGAAGTTCTAAAAGACTTACCATAAAATTTGCTTGCTTACCACGTAGTCTATTACAGAAATTATTCCCAGATGACGCCACATACAAATCACTGACAATAATCAACCATGCATTATCTTATACTCTTATGAATTTATAGAAAATTAATAACATGATTGCAATGTTCAAATTTTCTCAGGGATCATCGATATATTTGGATGGATCTTATAAACGATCTCTAATCTTTGGTTTGGGTGGTCTAATGTCTCAATACTGAGATTTTGGCTAACCAAAAAAAACTTCATCATACAATAAAGTGTAGATCAACCTAAAAATTTGTTGGTGAACAAAAAACAAAGTCGTTGTACTATTTAATTGTAGACCAAATTGAAAATGGTTAGTGAACATAAAAAAATGTCATTGTACTATTTAATTTGTTACAAGAAGATATGATTATTAAACTACTATTTGTTTACGAAAACAAATAAAGTTGTATGACTATTCTTTTCTGATTGATTTAACTATGAAACTAGATAGGCGCGATTTCATATGCTCTTTTTGGTTGAATTTACCTATCATTTTCTTTGAGTGTAAAGATACTTACGTTACCCTCAATATATATTTTTGAGTTGCTCTTGTATGCTAGAGAGAACTTGTATTCTCAAAGTGTCAACAGAGAATGTGACTACCATTATAGTACAAGACACAAAAACATGTTAACAGCACCGTATGTCAGATTAACTAACAATCAAAGAGGAATTCAATTTTTAGCACCCAAATATCATAACAAATTGCCAATGAATATAATAAGACTACCAGATCTGGCATTCAAGAAAAAAATAAGGGCCATCTTGCTCGAAAAAACTTTTTGTTCATATGATGAATTTTTATCATATAATTTTAATAGGATATAAGAAAATGTTGCGTTTGTTAAATTCCTGGTGTTTGTTTTTATACCTTATATATTAGGGAGATATGTATATGTATATATTTGTAAATTTAAATATTGACTTGTGCAAATACCAGTTTTGTATATAGCACCAATAAATTGATTGATTGATTGATGTATTTCGATATCTTATGGAGTCCGTTTTGTTTCAGAGCTGGAGAAAGGGATTCCTCTCGCAGCGCAGACAAGTTACTGCGCAGAGCTGGAGGAGTTGCAGGAGTTGCTCCACTTCCCTGAAGAGGTTGCCCTACGCCTGGCCGACACCGAGTATCAACTGTTCTATCAGGTAAAAATAGCAACATTAAAAATAATTTAATTTGGAACCGTCGGGAGATGATTGTATTTTAATCGTACCCCGATGATGTCAACTTAACTGTCGAAATTCACGTCGAGTTTAGTGTTTTGCTGCCAATGCAAACTTCAGTGTTATGAAAGGGGAATAATAATGACAGAAAAAATGCCTGTTAAGACATCAAAGCCTTCAGATATATGCGGGTATTTGGTATTGTCTTCTTGAACATAAGAGATGTCGTGTCAATTAACCAAAATAAAGGACTGTCACATCGGTTATCCTCAAGACGACTGTTATTCTCAACCAGTGAACGGAATGCTTTCGAATCGACTAAATTATTGCATTAACTAGAATTTAATCATGAGCAGTAAATGGCAAAAGCATTTGTAATAAACCAAATACAATCGCTGGAATTTTGCTTTAATATCAGATAGGTCTGAGCACCGCAAATTAATCACCATGGAGCAAATCTATTTACAATTACTATCAATTCAATTGAACATATTGTTGTAGCAAAATGTGCCAGGGTTGGCTTGGACACACGATAACTTTTGACAATGTTCGTCTTTTATCAAATAAATCCTATTCTGCAACAGAATTGTACGAATAATTCATTTTGCTGTGTTCCTCATTTAATTACTTCCACATCCAGTGGAAGTATAGTAACGACAAAAAAAATGTTTGAAAATTTTTATTGTTTAAATAGGCTTAAAATGTCGTGAAACGTCGAGATTTTAAATTTGAGCGAAAAAAAATTTCTGTCTGTCTGTCTGTCGGTCTGTAACTTTTTTGTGCGCACGTTTACTCTGGAACCGTTTAAGATATTGACTTGAAATTTGATACACGTATGTACTTTAACGGGATCTGGAACTAGATTATATTTTCATCTCATGTTGGGGGGTAAAATGAGATAAATGGGGTAAAATGAGGTAAATCAAGCAGGTAAGAGTCCGTAAAATTGGTATTTAGTGTATACCTGAAAAGCTAAGGTTTCAAAAAAATTTTTGGCCTTAGCCACCCCCATTATTAAAGGGGTTAAAAAATATATTGTGATTTAGAGTGTGTACAAGTACCAAAAGCCTCAAAATATTTTTTTATTTCAGCCGCCCCCACTACCACCCCCCTATCACCACCCCCACCATACTACCGTGTGGGATATCGTTTTATGGGTTTTTGGGGTAGACGATTTCAAATATTATATTATTAAAGTTCTATAAACATTTATTTCCACATACAAGATTTTTTCGTTATGAGAGACTTGGATAGAAAATCTGGATGTGGAAGTAGTGATTCCTTGGGCAGCGATTTTTTTATATGTAAAATCGTAACTTTTTACGCACTTTAACGGATTTTCAACTTATTTGCTTAATATATCTTGTACTAGTAATTGGATGGAAATTTTAAAAATACTGGCTTATTTGAAATAAAATTCTTATATATTAGTCAATCCGCCATAGAAAAATAGAAAACATCAAAAATAGCCGAAAAAATCAAAATTGAATATATTTTCTATAAGAAGGAGTAATTTCACCAAAGTTGGCAAAAATAAAACTCATAATTCTTCCTCAATTATCAAGGAGGCATTGTACGTCACTTTTTTTGGATTGTACGTTATTATACTCTTCGCAAAAACGAAGAGTATATCATATTTGATCGGCACATTTCTAAAATCGTAAATATCGCTCGTAGAGAAAAAATTTTCATATCATTGTGTTAGTGAACGAATTCTAAACAACTTTCAAAATGTCCGTCTGTCCGTCCGTCGCGTTTCTTGTAAGCACGATAACTTAAGAAAGAAAAGTCCGATTGTATTGAAATTTAGAAAGTAAGTTAGTGTTTGCTAGAGGAAGAACCCTATTGTTTTTGAAGAAAATCGATCGGTAAATGAAAAAGTTATTAATTATTTAATTAAAAAAAATATATTCTCTTAATTTTTGTCGCTTGTACTAAAATGGAAATCTTGCGAAATATTGTTTCCATAATATATTTTGTTTTTTTTGTTTATGGATTTTACTAATATATTTCATAGAAATAGGAGTTGAAATATGTATGATTGTTGAAAGATATATATATCACAGACAACCAATTTTCGTAGCAATATGTGGTGGCGCAGCGGCTAAAGTTTTGCGTTGCAATCCAAAGGTCCCGTGTTCGAATCTCGCACAGGTTGAGTATTTTTTTTCATTTTTTTTTTTCATATAATTTTTTTCACAACAAAGATGGTATCACAAAATTTAGGATGTTTAAAAACCAACATTATTTACAAGAAAACTGCGAAGAGTATCCTATAGAATGTGTAACAATTATATAAAAAGTTCTATGAACAGGCGAAGAGTATGTTTTTAGCTTGTTTTATGTATGATAGAGTTCATTTTTTTAATTTCCAAAAAAAGTGCATTTTTTTTAATTCTCTAAAAACGCTGATGAGAAACAATAATTTCGAAACACGTGTCCGTAGCTGCTTCGTGTTTCCTCTTTGGGGTATAAGGCGTTATTTTCCTCACTATACTATATTAGTTTCATTTTCCATAGAGTTACATGCTTTAGAAGCACTGACGATTAACCACCGAGGAAAATTGCCGCCGAATGTCTGTTTGTAGCAAAGAAAAACATTTATGGTTGCCAATTTTCTGCTTTACTTTTTGCGAAGCCGATGCTGGAGTTCATTTATTATTTCTATTATTGTAGTCCATTTGTGGTTGTTACAAATAAATTCAAATAATAGCTCATATTTTATCTAATGGAGAATGTTAGCGCAATTTTAAACATCCACATACATTCATTAACTAGAGTATATTTTACACAATCGGGGTATAATGGGAATTATCAACACGGCATTGTACCATTATCATATCAATATTTTCCTGTTTACAAAAGGCAATTTTCAAAGTTAGTCTTAATAATGCCGATACATTTTGTTATTATTTTGTTTCCTTTGTTATTCCTGCAAATATTTTATAAATATTGAACTGCTTAAAATTATTACAAAATGTATGATGGATTGCAGTTCGAGCTTGAAAGTGCATTTTTTACAAATAAATCCTCAGTCAATGCATTATGTAAAACCTTTGTCATATGTTTTAAATTTAAAATAGTTTATCAATTAAAAACACTTGCTCTTTTTGTTATTTTTCAAAAACTCAAAAAAAACCATCAAGATATTTTGGTTCCAATTTTATGGCCTGTGAGACTTTTGACTTAAAATAATAGTACAGGAAAAGATTCAAAAAAATCACCGTAACTCGAAAAAAAATTGTGCAGGCTCTAAACTTTGGTTATAAGTTTAAAATAGGCCAAAGTTCACGAAACAACAAAGTTCAGGAGTTTTACGAATCCGCGGGAACCTAAAAGGGGTAAAAAGGGGTATTTTTAATAATAAAAATCGATTTTTCTCTATTTTCTCGGGAAATACGGCATTTACAAAGAAATAATTCTGTTTCTGGAAAAATTATCTTTAATTTGGTGTTTCAAAATTAATTTTATAGCAATAATTAACCGAAATACGACCATTTTTCAATGGGGGGATGACGGATGGAATTTTTTTCTAAAACAAGTGTTTTGAACTGACAAAATAAATTGAGCATCCAGGTGATGCTATATGTTAACGAAAACAGCATTTTTGAAAGAAAAATTAAATACTGAGCACTGAGCAGTTACATTAACAAAATGCCGACATTTTGTTAACAAAAATATGAACACGCACATTGAATCGGCCACAACTTTTTTATTTTTTGTGATGTAGAAACAAACAAAAAATCATTTTAAAGATTGATTGATTACCTTTAATTTTGTTTCTTAAAACTTTTGATGGAAGTGTCACAGTTTCTAAGATATTCAACATTTTAAACTAAATACTTCATCCTAAAAACGTCGGATGCCATCTATAAAATTAAATATCTCCAAAACAATCAACCCTACCCAAATATATAAACAAAATAAATTAATTCTTAGTTTATAAGCTTCATTTTTGATGTCCACCATATTTTTTCTTAAACTAATATTTATTGAGATTAGTGATGGGCGATATATCACGAACTGTGATTTAATCACTGACATTAAGAAATCACAGGTAACGACTGTTAGTAAAGTTGGCAGAAAAGCGTGACGTGATCACGACTTTCCATATTTCGTTCCCTTGCCGTGGTCTAACCAAGACGATATTTCACGATATTTACTTTGAGT
Organism: Rutpela maculata; assembly: GCA_936432065.2. NCBI lineage: Eukaryota > Metazoa > Arthropoda > Insecta > Coleoptera > Cerambycidae > Rutpela > Rutpela maculata. The sequence goes on along the minus strand of OW386293.2, from coordinate 134,339,088 downwards.
CGATTATTGTTTGCGGCCGTATGTATTAACACGTAAAGCAAGCGATCCCGTGCCTTATTAGCGTTATTAGATACGCATTTCCCACTATTTAGATATTTATATAAATAAATATCTTTGTCTTTTATTGACTGGCGATTCGAGGCAGGGTCGTGATGGAACATTTTTGTTATAACACCAGAAGTATAACTACTAAAAACCATGCGTAAAAATATTTTATATGATTAAATATACTAACAATTTTATCGCAAATATTGACCATTTACGTTTCGGCACGAAATATGAATAAAAATATGGAATTCAACAATAAGCAAATGAAAACATTTTTAAAAAACATCCTTATAGGTGTATTATACAACAACAACAAAAATAACATTAAAAAATAAATATACCATTTTAAATTAACAAAAATTCGTGTAAAATAAACATAAATATAAACAAGAAATTTATTGATGCTTCCGAAATGTTAGTGTTTGTACTGTCGTGAGCAAAAAAAAATAGGGCAACTATTTTTCTAATGTAAATCTGTCTCTATTTGCACACTTGCAATGAATTTTGACGAATAACCAGCGAATAACTGACAATGTTCCAAAAATTACAGTTAGATGTACACAACTAGATTTTAGCAAAAATACGTTATATAAGACCTGTCCGATTTTTTGCGCACGACAGTACAACTTTACAAAAATATCCTATTATCAAGTTCCATTCAAAACCTAGTATGCTTTTCCTTTATTACCAATCCATACATCAGAGGTTATTTGGATAAACAAATCATAACATATATTATCCAAATTAGGCATATCTGCGGCAGCACAGATTACCAAAAGTAGCTAATTCACCATTCACTGTCTGTCGGCGCTTATTTATGGATAGGGAACAATTAACAATTTCTCTCGTACGTCGTATTATGAAAGTCGTGATCACATCACGCTTTAAATTCACTGATATAAGAAAATCACAGTAACGATTTACGTTGTGATTGAAAAATCACGATATCGTCCATCACTAATTGAGATATTTGCAGAGAAACAAGAATGTTACGTTTTTTCTAAAACCTCTTCACAGTTTAAAATGCATTTTTTTCTAAAACAAGCGCTGTAAGCCGATGAAAAAATTTGAGCTTCTAGGTCACATATATTATATATTATCGAAAAACAGTATATGGATATATATTCTTTAATTATTGACTATTTATACAATTAATTGTTTTTTGTTTATTTGCTTTTATCATTATTAGAGATTATTATTTAGATATTATGCAAATCACAACTTACACACTTTTTATTTATTATGAAAATACCTACTTTCTGTATATTGTTGCCCTAATCTGGGCACGCTAATATATGCTAGTTAGGTAAATACTTTAAAACACTCATTATTAGAGAATCAATCAAAACAACTACTCTTCTAGCTAATACTGACGAAGTATTGAATTACATGATAGGATTCTTAGCATTTTAAAGAAAAAATGCTTAATTTATTCAAATTTAGTCATTCACACTTTTTTATTTAGTATGAAGCGGAAAGCTGCGGGGGTTCTCCAAGCAGTGGAAAAAGCAATTCGAAATGTGTATAAGTTTGTGTTTATTTTCTAGAATTCACAACCTAAAATATTAAAACAATGATTACCATACGTACAAAATATACAAAATATTAAATATTAACAAACTTCACGAAAATATCAACATAAATACATATAAAACGCCAGAGTTATAGAAATTAATAGCTAACAATCTACATTTACAGATTATCCTAACAGATATATTGTTACACCTACCTAATACCAGGTACCTGTGATTACTTTATCAAACAAAGTTACACCATACACCCAACAGGCTATTAGATTGAAAACTCCAAAACTCGTGGTTTTCTTATATCAGATAAATAAGAAGCCGGAATCTTTTTTAAATAAAAAAGAGCAACAAGTAAATCCTCGATGATATCAGCAGCGGCCTCTCCTAGCCCGCGATAGCACTCGTGTTTATCACAGGAAGACTCCTGCTATGGCCCGCGGTTCTCAATTCGCGGTTAAGATAAGTTATTCAGCGAGGCCGCTGAAATCAATCTGCTACATCTTCGGGCCCCACGTTGGGCGCCAGATGAAGCGGAAAGCTGCAGGGGTTCTCCAAGCAGTGGAAAAAGCAATTCGAAATGTGTATAAGTTTGTGTTTATTTTCTAGAATTCACAACCTAAAATATTAAAACAATGATTACCATACGTACAAAATATACAAAATATTAAATATTAACAAACTCCACGAAAATATCAACATAAATACATATAAAACGCCAGAGTTATAGAAATTAATAGCTAACAATCTACATTTACAGATTATCCTAACAGATATATTGTTACACCTACCTAATACCAGGTACCTGTGATTACTTTATCAAACAAAGTTACACCATACACCCAACAGGCTATTAGATTGAAAACTCCAAAACTCGTGGTTTTCTTATAGCAGACAGATAAGAAGCCGGAATCTTTTTTAAATAAAAAAGAGCAACAAGTAAATCCTCGATGATATCAGCAGCGGCCTCTCCTAGCCCGCGATAGCACTCGTGTTTATCACGGGAAGACTCCTGCTGTGGCCTGCGGTTCTCAATTCGCGGTTAAGATAAGTTATTCAGCGAGGCCGCTGAAGTCAATCTGCTACAACTTTCTGTATATTGACTACTTACATTAACAAAATTCCGACGTTTTCATTAAAAAAAAATGTGAAAAAGTATATTGTTTCTGTCATAACTTCTTTGTTTTTTATGTTTAAAAATAGGCAAAAAATCATTTGAAAGCCTAATTAATAGTTTGTCATTCTGGTTATTAGCGTTTTTAGCCTAAGTGCCATAGTTTCTGAGATATTTAACATTTAAACTAAATTATTTAATTAATTAATTAATTGATCATTGCTGTTAAAGATAATTTTGTCAGAAACATCTTTTATTTGACCTATTTTTTTGTAAATCCCATATTTCCCGAGAAAATAGAGAAAACCTATGTTTTTATTAAAAACACCCCTTTTCACCTCCAAAACTCCTAAACTTTTTTGTTTCGTAAACTTTGGCCAATTTTGAATTTATTACCAAAGTTTAAGGTCTGCACATTTTTTTTTAGAGTTAAAGTAAAGTTTTCCTTTACTATAAGCGTTGTTTGATCACATAAAGTGCGAGAAGAAAAGGTACTCTTTGTTGAAATCACTAAAATGAACAGTTTTCGAGAAAAACAGTTGGACATTAATAAGTTATTTTTATTTTAATTGGTGCATTACATTGCATTTTGCTCAAGAAAAATTGCTTACTTCCTTGACGTAAAGCTGAGTGAATATAAAAAGTTTTTGAATTTCATTCAAAGATCATAACAAGCTTCAACATAAACTACTAGTACTCTTATATACTCCCAGACACAAAGAATCGAAGATTGTTGCACCCTCCGCAATACCTCAACATTGTCTCGTATTTTATCTCAATTAAACATGATTCGTTGTGGCAGTTCCTTTCTGGTCTCTATTGGCTTTGAATAAACTAAATTTTTTGAGATATCCTCGCAGATATAAATCTAAAAAAAATCAAATCGGGAGATCGAGGAGGCCAAGCAGTAAAGAAGTTATTAAGAAACCGCTTTTCTCACGCTGTGTTCTGAAATAAATATCTCAGTATAAGTTATAAATTTACATATATATTGCGCCATGACCAATCGAACGAATCTCGTGTAATTTTAAAGAGAGTTTAATGATATTTAAAATACAACGTGATCTACCATGATATACGGAACATAAAATGGTGTACTAGTCTTCAATGTGGGAAAGCCCCTGCAAAATTTTAGAGTGATCCGAGGTAATTTAGTATATTCAATTATTAGTAAATTTACTGTTGTTGACTAGGTCAGTAATAGGTCGACGAACTTACTTGTGAAAAAGCGTATTGGAGATGTTTACATTTCCTTAATTGGCATAAAAAGTAAGCCGGCAAGTGCGATCAAAGTGCCGCGTTTTTTGCTTTCGGTCGAACAATCAGGACACCGGCGTGTTATTGACTGGTTTAAGTAAATATCTCTTATATCTACTTATTTTTGCAGAGTTCGCTTGCGTAGGGTCAATGTCTTTTCGATTTATTTCGCTGTTTTTGTAGTGTGATTTGATTAAAACCAAAAAGTCACTTCTACCCTCTCCAGCTTTTCGCATTTGTACAAAAAAAATAATAATTTTTTTGGTATTTTTTAAATTTTTTATTTTTTTAACTCCTTTCGGTGGGGACAAACTACTGTTAAATTTTCCGCATGTCATGGTAGATCACGTTGTATATCAATAATTTTTGACATTCCATTTATTTAAGAATTCTTTTTATAACTTTCTCCATGCAACTGTTTCTGCAGGTCCCACCCATTGACTACCTACGTCAGGTGACCTTGGACTTGGGGGGAGCTACGGGTACGTCCGCAGAAAGCCTTCCCGGAAACGCCTCCACGAGATCGTCTGTCGCTACACTCATAAAACGCTTCAACGAGGTAAGCCATAGTATGCTACAGTTCTGTAAAAACGTTCAACTGCCGAGCGTGATTTTAATTTTTTTTTTTAGCATGTAATTTGTTTTACGCATTTGATTTGTGAGAGACAAAAAATCAAAACAAGGAATTTTTAAAATAATTAGATCTTTGATCGTACATAAGCGAGAAGGCCGTACCATGTCCATATCAAAAGAAGAAGAACGGAACATTATGCATATGGTGAACCGGCTGGTTGCAGTTCAAAAATTGGAAGTAGCACGGTTTAACGAAATCGGTTATTTTTGACATTTCGCAAAATTCGACGTCACATGAAGCGGGTCCCGAAGTCTGACATAGAAATAGAAATAGTTTATTGATGTTACAAACTTATAAAAGTATAAGTCATATTAGTTAAGTTCTAATAATACAAAAATATTGATAATAACCGAAGATATTCAATTAATAAATACAAATAAATCACACACATAGTTTTGACAAACAGGAATTAACATAACAGTTAAGTTTTACACTACAAAATATTTTTAAAATTAGTAATAAAAATTTCAAACAATTTCATGTGAAAAATCAGTCGAAAAAAATTCTTGAAAATTATAGAAAGTCCTGTTAATAAGTAAACTCTTAACCTGGCCACAAAACTGTTTGTATGGTAAAGAAGGAATATGAAATGGGAGTTTGTTAAAAAACGAGGGACCAAAGCAGTTAACCCCAATTTTACTTTTTTCTAATCGTAGATATCTCAAGGATCTTATTATTGAACCTTGCATCATGGCCTTGAACGATGTAATCGTTTATGTTTTCTTTAACATATATCAAGCATCTATAGATATAAAAAGAAGGAAGTGTTAATATTCCATGGTCAGTATCCAAGACTTGAAATCGATATTACAACACGTCTCGGTAAACTAAATATTCTATCTAAATGAGCTGTATGCCCCAAGTTAGAATTGCATAAGAAAAGGTGCCTTGAAATAATAAAAAATAGGCTGCCCTAATGTCTTTTAAGGATACTTCCCCTATGAGATTGTTTATCATATAAACACACCTTACCAGTTTTTTTTTTGAAACATAATCCACATGCTGGTCCCAAACTAGTTTTGGATCAAGAACTACTCCCAGAAATTTTACATTATCGGGGTTTTCATACTATTCAATATAACGAGTAGAAAATACAACATCTGCTGTTTTGGTATCATTTAAACATGGAACTACTCAGAAGTAGTCGACTGTGTTTGCAGCATAATATTTTTCAACTCAATCTGGTTCTCATTGCAATTTGCTTTAGTAGCATCATCTGCATACAACACAAATTTAGCATTTAAAACATATTGTGGTAAGTCATTGACATTGATCAAGAATAACAGAGGTCCTGTAGCGGATCCCCGAGGTACTCCATGATCTATGTCCGCTATTGTTGATGTCATACCATTATAAGCAGTGATTTGGTTTCTATTTTCGAAATAACTTTTAAGTAGTTTTAATGACCTTGGTTTTACACCATATTTGTTCAATTTTCCTAATAATATATTATGCCGAACAATTAGCCAAAGATCAGAAACTTGCAGAAGCTATGCAGACAAATAGTAGATGTACGCTTTTTTATTGCACAAAACTATACATATTGTCAGTTACTGTTTCTTAAGGGACTCTCCAACAAATACGTTCGCTTTTTTTGAGGGGGATACCGAGAATGTGACAAGGAGGAGGGAGGTTCATAAGGTTCATAAAAGGTTTATTTAGTGCTATAAAACTTCTAGCTGAATAATCATTAAATTTGACGGATGGATGGTTTAGGCAACTAGCAATACATAGAGTGCAATGCCATATTCCAACGTTTAAACACTTGACTTTATAAAATAATACAAATTTTATATTTATATATAATTTTACAAAATTAAACATAGAATCTTAGAACAATGATTGAAAATAATTATATTTCTTTAACATTGTTTCAACTTCAATCATTAATAATTCAAAAACATCGCAAAAGGGAGATGACAAATTGAATCTAACAGTGTATACGATATAACTTTCGAACGGTGTGTGTTTCATCCGGCCTCAAATTACTCGGGTTTGAAATCCCTAATCTGTCTGGTCTATCAAATCAATTAGTAGAATTCACATGAAAGGTCCACTGAAATCGAGAATAATACAGTCCTTAAAACAATACACTTCTCGACGTTAGTTTATAATAGATTGTATACCACAGTTTATATTAACTGAACTAGGCTCCCAATAAAGCAGGACAATTTTGCAGAGTAATAAACAATACTGTCTAGACGAAATCAAATATTTATGGCAATGGAGAGAGTACTAGGAGAACGGGGAGCTTATAATAAAAAGGGCAATTTAAGTTACCGGCAATTGCATTCTTGTTACATGTGTTACATATTTTCTTAGCCACCTATCCAGTTATAGTAGGTTCCGTATATAATTCAGCGATATAAAAAAGGTCGCAAAAAAAGTGTAAAGGACACCGACCGCTTTTGGTTAGTGTACAGAAGGCGTTAGGTTGAGCAGTACACAGGACCGAACTTAAAATGTATTTTCAGTTTCAAACAATGAATTAAAAGATTTGAATTCTCGTTCAGTTGTAAAGTTGACTACACAATTCTTAGGCGTGTAAAATATGCCTGCGTCTTTGATGTTACTGAATTTGATATGCGGTCGGTACCCTTTACGATTTTTTGCGAGCTTTTTTATATCGTTGAATTATATACGGTACCTACTATACTGAAGTATAGTAGTAAGAAAACCTAGGATTTTTGTTAGGTGAAGACAATCGAAAAAAATCCTGACAAGTATCCTACAGTATTTCAGGCTGAAGTGCCCACTTTACGATGGTGTACAAGGGAAATAATTAGGCTAGGAACTATCAACCAGTCCGATTGCCATTTTTGCGATAGCCAAGCAGCGTTAAAGGCAATCGATTTCATGGAGGGCGACTCAAGTCTGGTACGGGATTGCATAAATGCCCTTACGGACCTAGGGAGTGAGAACAAAGTGACCGTAGCATGGGGCACAGGGGAAAAGAAAAGGCTGACGAACTGGCCAGAGAAAGCGCGCCCAAGGCCCTAATAGGACCCGAACCTTTTTACGGGGCGATTAAGCCATATATACGAACATCCATTAACAAATGGAATGGTGGAATAGTTTTCCGCCACAGAGACAGGCCAAAGAGTGCATTAAAGAGGGCTCAGTTAGATTGAGATTCCAACTACTTGGCGAGGAGAGACTAAGGGCTCATGGCTATACTAAGAGACCCTTATCAAGGCTGTGGAGTCTGATATGAAAGACAAAGCTGGATAGGAGCTCTAAGGAGAACTAGACCAGAAGCGCCACAATAGACCCACAGTTTGTCGTGGTGGTCAAGGCAATCAGTCATTTCTAATCTCCTGATTTCTGATCTCAAGCTAGATGGGGACAAGGTCTTAGAGTTTCGCTCTAATTTTTAAGTCTGAGTTAGTTACTAACTGCGATTTCACGGTGTCCCTCAAGAATCCAATTTGGGGCAGTTTTTATACTTAATTTGACATCAGACTTATTTTGCTGTTTAACATTTTCCCATATCTCACGCTGATGAGGTCTAATTTTCCTGCGAAACCTGTTCGAAGTCTAGAGAATATGTTACATTTAGTCAGTTCCTCTTCTTAATATTGGCCGAGATAATGCTCACCTGGTGTATCACTTAGAAAACATGCTTCTTGAATCGATTAGTTGGCATGTTATACAATTAGTGAAAAACTATGAGTATTTGTGATTTTTATTATAATTTTTTTTTTATAACAAATATATCTAATATTTTTTTCTTTCAACTCAAGATTATGATCTTATGAATTTTCCAATATTTATTATTTATTATTAAACTGTTATTTTATTAAACTGTTATTTTATTAAACCATAGAGTATTTACCAATTGGAATTGTGTGTTAAGTGGCGCAAAAATCAATATATAGTTTTTATTGTTTAATTGACAAATGATCCAAAATCATTCATACAGAATTATTTCAGTAAAACCAAGAGCCTAAATCATCTAAACTGGAACTTACCGTAAACACTGTAAGTGTAGTAAAAAGTTTTGAATTAAATTCGAGTTCCGGGAGGCATTTGTTTAAAGAAAATAATTATAAAAATTGTATTCTTTGCAGTATTTGTAAAGTCGTTGATATAAATTGAAAAAAAGGTGGCCCGAGAACACTACCTTGCAGAACCCCGTGTTTTACTTGTACTAATAAATGTCGTATAGGGTGTTTAGATGTATATATATTAATATTTGGTCCTTTCTTTTCTTTGGTCGATCACTACCGTCTGTTCACATCACACTGCGAAAGAGTTTAACACACAATCACAATGAAGTGGATATTCAATGGCGATGTAAACTTTTAGGAGGTGCAGTTTGAAAAATAAAAGTTAGAATGGTTTCTTAAAGGTTGTAAGCAACACAAATTAAAGGATGGCTGTGAAGCAAGTCACAACTTCCTTTAGTACATCTTTTATACTTCCAGTAATAGTGATATCGCTTGTTAAAAAAATCTGGGACATGTAGTATATATTTGTGCCGTTTTGTATTTAGCGTACTCAGCGTATTACTTCCACATTTCTGTAGCGGTGTTGAAGTACTGTAAGGGTAAAAAAACTGATTTTTATCTTATCAAATAGGCTTAGAGTGTCATCAAACTTCGAGATTTTAAGTAGAGTAAAAAAATGTCTGTCTGTAATTTTTTTCTGCGCATGATTACTCTGGAACAGTTTTTGATATTGACTTGATTTGTACCTATATATTATAATGAGATTTGGAATTAGATTATATTTTGATTTTAATCCGTTGAAGAGTAAATGGGGGTAAATAGGCAAAGCAAGCAAGTAGGAGTCCATAAAATTGGAATTTAGTGTGTATACAAGAAGCCAAGGTCTCAAAAAATTTTCTGTATCAGCCCCCACTACCACTCCTTTTAATAATGGGTTGGGGAGGTAGTAGGGGACTTGACTAGGATAGGAGCACTGCATGTGCAAGTAGTGATTCTTTAGGCAGCAGTTTTTTTTAAACTGAAATTATTGAGGCGCATAGAGAAATCGAACTTAAAAAAGTTCTGATGTGACTAATAATGAGAATACTTATAATTCCCTCGATAGTGCTACGAAAGGAGACTGTAATTCTAGTAATGATAGCATTCTATAATGTAGCGATTCATTATACACAACTAAAGCTAATTGGAAGAAAATGATCGCATCGAGACTGTTCTTAAATTATCTGGCAGACGGTGATATTGCCTGTAATTCACTTCGCTAAATTTCTTTTGAATGAAGATCATCAAAGAATGAAAAATGGATTTCCTGGCGGCACGTAATAACTAAGGTATAATTAAAGACTGAATTAATAAGAAATCAAAGAGAGGCGAGAAGACTAATAATGTTATTATAACTTAATTATCGTGAGATGATTTGAGAATTATTTAATGTTTCTCTTTGCGTCACATCAAGGTAAAATGATTGAATAGTCTTAATAGTCTTATGCAATTTTATACCTCTATACTAAATTTCAGGAATATAAAATTATTTTTTTGAAACTTCCCAAGAGTTGAATTCATATTTAAAGTTATGTAGGAGCAAATGTTAATCATCTCAAAAAGTAGGCTATTGGTAAATAAAAAATCGAATATACGAGATGTAAGAAGGTATAATGTTAATCGAACTAATTGTAAAACAAGAAACAATTACTAACAGAAGATTAATGAGGTTTAAAAATTATAACAAGTAATAAATGTCAAAAACATAACAGATTCACAAACAAATTAATTATTGACCAATACAATGTTTACAATTTTTTTATTATTCGATGTAGCTACCACACACATTTCGATCCTTCGCCTGAAGTCCTTAAAACTGTTTCGAATATGATCTAACGGTATGGAGTTTACGGCATTTGTAATTCTCTGCTTCAATACTGCTACATCGTAAGGAAGTGGTTCAGCGTAAACCAACTGCTTGAGGCGACCCCATAAAAAGAAATCCAATATTGATAGGCCTGGGGATCTCGCCGGCCACTTGATCAGTCCATTCTTGGCAATCCAATTTTCTCCAAAATTTAAATTCAACCACCGATTAACCATTTCTGTGGAGTGGCCAGGGCAACCATCAAGTTGAAAATGAACTATAGGCATATCTCTTAAAATATTTAAATGTTCTTGAGAAAATCTTTCAAGAAGCTGTAAATAAGTGTGCTGGTTTAACCTTCCCTCAATGAAATAAGGTCCAATAACTCCAACGTGATAAGAAACGGCACACCACACATTCACTTTTTTATAATATTGTCTTCTACAATGAATTCTAAAATTTGGATTTTCAGAAGCCCAAAACCGACAATTCTGAAATGAAACAACACCATCGGTTGTGAATGTAGATTCATCTGAGAAAATTATGAAATGATGAAAAAATCTCTCTTCCATAATTTTTTCCCCAATGGTCAAACAAAAATCCAACCAACGGCCGTCATCTCCCTCTTCAAGCGTATGTTTATAATTTGCTTTAGATGCCCTAATTTTCTTTGTTTTGTAATTTCTTTGGAGTTCAGACTTGCTAATATTAATAAGAGCTGATCTCTCTCTTAGTGGCATCCTAGGATTTTCTATAACAGAGGCATGAGCTATAATAACCCCAACATTGTCTTCATCATATGCTTTTATTTTTCTTTTCATATTAAGAACACTACCAGTAGCCAGAAACTTTTTAATTATTCTCATAGCCTGAGTACGTGAGAAAGCAGTGTTTGGAAATTTCAAATTAAATTGGCTTACCACTTCTCTTAGCGAGTTTTCACCGTCAATTCCGTAGCATTGCACAATATAAATTTTTTCACGCATTTTCACTTAATTTTTTATGCTTGGTTCGTTAATTTGAAACAGAAATTAAGGATAATATTGACTACGTTTGACAGATATGTCACTAATAAATGATAAATGTGTATCCACTGCTTTTCTCATAGCCTACTTTTAGCTTCTACATAACTTTAAATATTAATTCACAAAAAATTATTTCTATGCAGTTTTAATTGAATGGTTCAAAATAAAATACTTTATTGAATAAATGGGAAGTTTCAAAAAAATAATTTTATATTCCTGAAATTTTGTATAGGGGTATAAAATTGCATTCTAAATAACTTTTCTTAGTGGAATTTTTTCATATTTTGAAAAATAAAGGTACTTTATTAGTGGTGATTTTTACAACTTTGCTTATAAAACACTCTGTAGAACACCAAATCAAGTCATTTTTGGTATACTTTAGTTTTACAACAAGCAGGACTCAATCCCCAAATACCACTCCAAAATTCCAAAATTTTTGGTCCATTACACCTCTTGTTACATCTATCCTGGGACACACTGTATATAAAAACAATATTCGTAAAACGAAGACCAATTGAACATTGTAAAAGAACATTCATTAATAGACAAAAAAAAATTTAAGGGCACTTTCGAAACGAAATGTCACACTTTACTTTCAGTAACCTTAATTCTTCAAGAGCAGTTTAGCAACAACTCACAATAATTATTATAATATTTAAGTCCGAGGTGTGGTTGGTACTCCTAAAAGGGGAAACGGCATTATTTTAATTAATTCACCCAGAAACCCTTTATTTTAATAAACTGGAATAATTTAGTCCTTACCGTACACGCAAACTTTATATCCGAAAACATTAATCTCAACTCCCCGAAGATATTTACATAAATGTAGTTTTATTCGTAATTCCGAATGAACGGGACTTGACAACACATGAAGCTGATGGTTTACGGAAGTTGCGACACTCTCAACTTAAACGATGCCTGTTACCACCTCCATTTGTCATATTCAGATATATGGCAAAGAGAATAATTACGAACGACGAGTTTGGCTCCGGACAAAACTGCAATTGAAACATTAATAAAAGCGAGCGAATATGTTCTGTGTCTGCATGTTCTGATTATTAATCGTTCGAATTAAATATGTGGTTTGGCCCAGTGAACTAGTTATATCATTCTCGCAACTAGTTATATCTTCTCGTAGTCAAGAGAAATTATAGTCCAATGTTTGATGGTTTTTCGCTCCGAATTCTTTCGGACAAAACCGATTGACGTGAAATTTGGAGAGTAATTAGGAAATGGCACAAGGAACAAAAGTTATATAGTGCAGATGTGTGCTTTTATCCTGGGGGTGGATGCCACCCTTTCTCGGGGGTGGAAATTATTACATTCAAAATAACCGCAGAAATCGATAAGGGAAATAAAAAAAGGTTCTATAAATTTTTTTCGATGAGTCAATACTTTTTGAGTTAATCGTGATTGAAAATGTTGATTTTTCATCTAAAAAATGCATCTTTTAGAACGATTTTTCACGAATAATTTGAAAACCTTACGTTCAAAAACTAAAGAAGATACGTAAAAAATGCTAGAGTGGAAAAATTTATGTTTTTTTTTACTGAAAATTTTATTTTTATTATATTTTTAGGATAAAAATTAATTGAGATATCACCGTTATAAGTTTGCATTTGAGTGCGAGGACCGAATTCCCCGAGCCCTTTAAACTCAAAAATCTCAAAAACGAAGAAGATCAACATTAAAATATATCGGCATTACATGCATTACATGCCTTATAGCACTTCCAGCAAAATGGTTTTTGGAGCGATTGGATAGCTTAAAAATTAAGGAAGTTATCGTTGAAAAACCAATGATCAGATATTTTATAATAGTACTTCAGAGCTGGAAGAAATTTTAGAAATCGGTAGGTACTGCACAATATTACTGTAAGGAGCTGCTAAAGAGACAGTCAAAAAAATTGAGCCGTGTCGAAGACTTATCAGCGTTTCTCGAGCAGATGCGCTATGAGTCCTTTATTAAGGCTACCACTAAAAACACTGCTGTGAAATTACCATCCCTTGTTCCGACGCTCTGAATGAGCACATTAAGATGGTTTATTTACAACAAATGTGGCTTGGGAACAAAAATATTCGTCCACCTGATTGAGGATGGATTGGAGGATATTTACTACCAATTAAAATGCTGGATATGCTTGCACCAGAAGAACTCCTCAAAATGATATTTTGTAATTGCAAAAAAGGATGCGTTGGAGCTTGTAGCTGGAGTTGGACTTTTTTGTAACGCAACATGCGGAACATGCTCCGGTGACAACTGTCAAAATTGTCCTCTAATTACAGACCCAGAGGAGGAGGTCGATAGTGATGATAGTTCTTCTTAGCTTATGGCGTTTTAAACATCTCCAAATTTTTGATGCCGACAAATTGTGGTCACGAGCCATATTTCGAAGACTGGTAGTGGGATTGGCGTTAAACGCCGCTAATATAACATTATCATCTGCGTGATTTCGATTAAGATGTACTCTCGGTTTAAGTACATTGCCAGTCGTATTGAACAAGTGACATATTCTTGCTACGGTACCATGGTGTATTGGTTGTCTTAGAGGATGTCTTAAATTAAATTCTTCTGCTGCTTCTCTTGAAGACCGTACATTTTCACCGACTATCTTTATTATTTCAATTTTTTCATCAGTAGTTAAAAGTATTCTAACCATTATGAGCAAAGATATGAAATAAGGAAACTTTAGTATGAATTAAATTATTAAAACAAGAAAAACTAACAAACTCCACAGAAAATAAAAACAATACATATTGACAGTTAATTTCACGGCACTCTTAACATTTAAAACAATAAAACCGTCCATGTTCCTAAATTTCTGAGCCGATAAGGAGGAAGGATATGATGGAAAGTTACTCCTCCAGAACAGAGATAACAAAAAGAAAAAAAGAAAAGATATTACATTCAACTTGATAATAATATGTAAAAATAAAAAGCCCTTTTAGTGTTTTATTGAATGCTGATTTTTGTTCACAACTTTCATTTGCTGGAAAAAGTTCTCTTTATGTGTTCTCTTTTTTTGAAAATATTCCGATTTTCACAAAATTTTACAGAGGGACATATGAAGTGATCCTGAACAACTTTCATTAACAAAATTTTTGTCTATCTCTAAGCCTACTATGATTTCTCGAAAATTAACATTTTCTTTTTTATCGCAGTAGGCAGGCGTTTTAGATTTAGACGGAATTTATGTGTTGAATAAAGTCACTTTATGGAGTTGTATGGCTGATAAAAATTTGAAATTAATTCGTCCACAAATAAAAAAGATACAGGGGTGTCTTCACGAGAAGTGAAACAAAAAATTTTTTTTTGAAAATATTCCGATTTTCACAAAATTTTACAGAGGGGCATATGAAGTGATCCTGAACAACTTTCATTGACAAAATTTTTGTCTATCTCTAGGCCTACTATGATTTCTCGAAAATTGACATGTTCTTTTTTTCGCAGTAGGCCGGCGTTTTAGATTTAGACGGCATTTATGTGTTGAATAAAGTCGTCTTATGGACCTGTATGGCTGATAAAAATTTGAAATTAATTCGGCCACGAGAAGTGAAACACACTGTATATATAAAATAAATTTTATACTTTGCCACCCTGTATCGCTGTTATTATCAACTTTTGGACAAAGGTAAGTATTGCTACATCGCAATATTTTGGGCTAGGGAATATGCCATTTGCGTTTGATCACTTCTTTTTTAGATACCCTGTATATAAAACCTATATTTTTTTTACTAAGTGAGATTAAAAGACGACGTTGGGTACATAAATTATCACATTTCTGTCGATTTTTAGGATTAAACCGGAACCCTATCCCCACAAACTATTTTTTAACTTCTTTAAATAAAACACTACTTGTCTGCACAATTTTCAGTTAATTACCGAATTATTTTTGTGGTAAAACCCATAGAAAATGCTCCATATTACTTATAAATGAATTATTCTCGAAATTAAAAAAATATAACCTACAACAAACTTCCTACGCGAAATGGCCCGAGCTAATGACTACCTTGAACAGGATTAAAACTTTGTGTATTGGAAATACCGAAAACCACTCCCCATTACACCAGCCATAACATTATACAGAAATAAGGATCCCGAGAGAGGCGATTCTCGATCGATTATTAAATTATTTTCCTTTTGTTTCAACGAGGATCTTTTAAATTCGAGCCCCATGACAGGAAACAACATTCGCTACAGCGTCGCGAGAAAGCTCCGGTAATCGAAATTTTAGATGTCTGAGGGTCGTTCTCGCAGGAAAGCCGCGTATTTAGCAGGATAAACGTTCTAGGAACGGTCGCATCTTCAGCGGATGCACGTGCTGAATCCAATACATTTAAATGAGTCATTTTAAGGTTGTTGTTCAGGAGCTAAGGTTTTGTTATCGTAACGAAATTCCATTGGACTTAGCAGTCCAGATGGAGGTAATTTTTTCTGATTAGTAATATTTTGATAATAAAGGAGCTATAAGCGATATTTTTTACGTAGAATTTAATAATATATTCTTATTTGACTCCTCAGAAACCTCTTTATCGAATTTGAGGGCAATATTTTGAAAAGAAATGAGCACTCAAAATGTTTACTTGAATCATACTTTAGACTGCGTAAATCAGGAGACATTGTTGCAGATGCTTCAGAGTTGTGGAGTCAGTAGTGCCACATTTGTCTGGACTTAATTTTACCTTGAAAACAGCATTCAAATGATAAAATCTTCGACTCTAATAAAGTTAAGTGGCAGAATTCCACAAGGGTCTGTTCGTGGCTCAGTTCTTCTTTTACTGTATATAAATAACTTGAAAATTATAAATATATCGAGAAGTTTCACGCTTTCTGCCGATGACACCACAATTTTTTCGCATATAAAAATGAAGGTATTACATGAGGAAAAGGCTTGGCTGTTCTCCATAATAAACACCGAGGTCCTTTGGTCTGATATCTCTTTATTAAAAAAAAATGGTGAGTTTAAAATTTTGTTTCATTTAATATCGCTAAAACTAACATAATAACCTTCGGTTGCAACTTGGAGGAACTTGCTCTTAGAAATCACAATCCGAAAAACATAAGTCATACTAGTATATTATTCAACGAGCGGTAATGTAGGTAGTCACTCACGAAGATGAGTAATTCATCAAGTGAGTTATTACCATAATCGCAAGTTGAATACTATACTGTATCTACGATTATAACAATAAATATTAAATTGAGAAAACTTTGTTTAAATTACTCAGTTTGTTTATTAATAAAATTAACTGTAAAATTTAATTTTTGTGCACACTTTTATATTTGTTCTGCGATTTTTCGGGTAATAAATTATGTACTATATCATTAGCTACTTGCCTTAGTTCTGGCTGTGTACATAATAATTCATCTTTATAAATTTATAACTACTAAACTTATATTGTTTTCTGTTGTATTTAATAAACTTTGTTAGTGAGAATTATTTCTTCGCTCTCTAAAAAAAAGACACGATCAAAAATTCATAGGTACCTTTGATCGCATTTTTGTTTACCTCCCGGTATGCGGATATAAACCCTAAACGAATGTCTGTATTTAATATTTTGTTTTCGAAAGTGTTTACAAAAAACACATTACCTAATAATACATTTTTTGGGGGAAACATGGCAAACAAGGATAAAGCGCCACAAAGCTCCAATTTTTAACCAAAAGTAATCTTCTTTATCGACGTTCAACCATTACCTGCCAACGCACAGAATAAGACTAATTGGATTTGTAATCTGATTACAAACCCACAAAAATTCTACGAAGGAAGTAATCATCCGATTCTTTTACGTGCTTTTGTCCCGTCTTTATACATTTCAACATGAAATAGATGGATAATACCAGAATTGAATAAATAGAGGTATTTTAGTAATTACGAATTATATCTTATATTACTTGCCTCTATACCAAGTTGCACGCCATCTAAATGTATACTAAAAAAAATGTTGATTTGTTTTCTAAAGAATTATTACCCTTTAACCTTTACTTCTTAATCACTGTTTTATAATTTATTTAACGTCAACTTATTTCCGTGACTAAGCCCAATTACAAACGCCAGGAGACGAGCTACCCCCAACCTGGAATTGTTGCCGAACCTCTCCTCGTAAGTAGGAGTAGGGATTTTTTTGTCTAACATTTAAAAGACAATTATATCTAGTACGCAATCCTCGCCTAATACTGCATAGCTTCTGCGTATATGCATTATTACCCAGGCCCGAAATTATTCTTACCTTTAGTTGCAACTGTTTACTCCGGCTCCTGTTCCTTCAGGTGTTTTCGAGCCGTCTGCACGAACCACTATCTGCTCTTTATAGGTCGATTTTATTTCGATCCCATTGATCTATTTCAGGAAACAGGATGTTAAAAGGCAGCTCGTAGTTAGTCATGGTAAGCATCACATCTGAAAGTATTTAGTCCAGTCAACGAAGCGCTAAAATGACCAAAATCTCTAATTTGAGTGCTAATGGATTTTGATGAAACTTTGTGCAATGTGTTTGTAATGACGTTAATAAAAAAGTTGAAAAAAGATTAGAGTAGGAAATGATCGGAACCCTGTTTTCACGGGTTCCGTAACTTGTAGAATTAGGTTAAAAATGAAAAAAATATATATTTATCTTTTTGGCCCAAAATAAGATATTTTTAATTAATACATGAAAATTTGAAAAATGAGTGTAATTTATATATATTATTATAAAAAAATATGAAACCTGTATAGTAATACCATTTTTAAAGGTTCAATATAATTTTTAAATTGAAAATGAAAAAAAAATGTAGTACATTATTTATCGTGAAAAACTGCCTGCAACTCGGAAAATTAGCAAGTTACAAAAAAATTCCAACAGACAAAAAATGTTTAAAAGGCCTTAATGCATAAGTCTGAATTTTTCAAATTTTTAAATTACATATTTTTAAAACACTACAATTTCAAAGAAAGAGGTAGTTTTTCAAGTTTTTCCTGAAAAACTCGGTGTACGCACTTTACAGATAAGTTGCAAATAAAAGAAGTCTTACATTTTACCTGAATTTTTTCAGATTTTTTTTAACTTTATGCTAATTCTATTATCATAATAAATCAATTGTTTGAAAAATATTCACAGAAGAACTAGTTTTACAGATTGACTTAAGTTGATGGTAGTGCATTTACTGTGAGTTTTGTTAAATAATTGCTAACAGGCTGATAACAATGAACTTTAATAGGAGTCTATTCTGATAATAGATGAAGTGATATTACCACCTGGGCCTCTATTCTTGACCGTGATAGAATAGAACGATCCCCGGGGAGCGTTCCCCGGATTTGTTCTACTGCCATTCTATTGCAAGCATTAAACTGTATTCTTGAACAGAAAGTAGGGAACAAAATATTAGGGAATGAACCGCAGCGTTGCCAAACTTATTCACCAATCATAGACGAACAATTTCTGACAATCGGCATAACCAAAGTTCATAACAATAACAATATTAACAAACGTATTCAAAGACACGCAGAGCTGCTAGAACCTGAAAATGAAGCAGTGTTTTGAAAGATTCGGTGTAATAAAAAATAAGCGGCAATATAATTATTATATTTTGAAAAGAGATGTGAATGTTTTCATAATATGTGCCGGGGTAGCAATATGTTTTCTTAAGAACAGAGTTGAGCCCAAAGTAGGTATTATTATTTGAAGAATAATGCTTTCCCTAAGAAGACCACACAACCCCAATATAATATCATCAACGACGAGGAAATAATATGGAATCCTGCAGACATAGTGCAATTAAATATCTAGGAGTATAGTTAGATAAACGACTAACATGGAGTTACCACATCAATAAAAACTTAATGATGGTTACGCAAGGTTATCAATGCTATATCCCATTATTAATAGAAAATCGAAGCTCAGAGTTAAGTGCGCGACATTAATATATAAATCGATCTTAAGACCATTGGTAACTTACGGCTGCGTGATAAGGGGAACTGCTAGCAAAACTAATATTAAAAAGGTGCAAACATTTCAAAATAAAGTGTTGAGATCTGCTATAAATGCCCATTGGCTTATAAGAAAGTCAAATCCACGAGAGCTTGACGTGCCACAAATTGAGGACTTTATGAAATCATGTGCAGACATTTTTCAAAACTATAAACAACTGTACAAGTACCAGAAATTTAAACCTAAATGAAAAGACTCGTAATAATAGGTTAAGAAAAAGACTACCACAAGATATCTTACTTCCAGTAGCGTTTCCGATTGATATTAATATCAATATTCTTCTATTGTTATGTTAAACCAAATATTTTGTTTCTGTTCTTTATTTTATTTTCAATTGTTATGTACTGTCTTACTACAACACACTACCATATACAACATTAATTTGTTGATCTGGTATTTTTAAATAAACCAAAAAAAAAATAATGCTACCTATTATTACTTAAAATATATTTTGTACATAGTTTGTACAGACAGGGAAGATTTCTATTTATTTAACGTCGGTCTATTTCCGCTACCAGGGCCTATCACCGATGCCAGGAGACTGGCTACCCCCAATCTGGAAATTTTGCCGAACCTCTTCTCGTACGAAGAGTAGGGATCTTTTACTTGCCTAACATAGACAAGGGACCGACTGCTTTACATCTCTAAGATCTCTATTAAATCATGGCAAACGGGCTTAGTCAGACAGAACAATGTCATAAATTTTTCATTTGATAATAAAAACTGATCTCTGGAAGAATCTCTCTCAACAGTCTCAACCTCTAGGAGTTCTTGAGAATCGTTCACGTTGTGGATTATTTCGTCCCAATATATTATTTCAGGCAGATTCATCTTTATATTAAGTCCAAAATCACAAGAATATTAATTAAAAGTGAAATAAAACATTCAGTTTTTGACAACATTCACTTTTCTAGGTTAGAAAAGCAGAAAATCTCGGCATTCCCCGACTGTTCCCTGAAAATATCCAAGAGAAGGATCAGGGATCAGTTTTTGATAGAAGCGACGATAGAAATAAGTTCAAGAATACGGTTTTGTGAATTTCAATAGAGACACGCCCACTTTCTCTCGATTGTTCTATTCTACTGCAGTCAAGAATAGAGACCCTGTAGAGTATTTCCGTACATACGTATCTACGCACAGACTAACTGACGGAGATGTATTTCAATTTTTAATAGCAATTTTAGAACTTTCCTTTCAAATAGCTATACCTATTTAAAAACGATTGTTAAAAATATATTGAGATTCATTATATTTTAATTTGATATGGAAATATAAAACCCACGTCTACGCTTATGCCCTCGTTTATAGATTTTTTCATTCCACCGCCTCCACTCGGTTGCATCACCACTTATTTTCATTTTTTTTTTCAACAGTCTAATCCTCAGAACCGGTGACAGAGAGTCTCTGGGCTGAAACCCCTGAAAACTCATAAATCTATCCATTTGGAGTGTTTGAATGCGATTTGCATAATATTATGATTACCTGAATTACTAAAAGTGTACGAGATAACCGAAATGTAGGAATAATGTACCATTTATGGTAATCTTTTAGATTGAATTTAGTTAATAAAAAGGAGGCAAATAGCCGAAACTGCAGAAAAATGTATATTTAGAAAGTAAGGCGAATATATTATTACCTACCTGGCAACATCAAACTACGCTCTGAATTATCCCACTTCAATAATATTCACAAATTGTTTGCCAGAGTTTTTTTTCCATATTATAGTGCGGGTAAAACAGATAAAAATTCTCAACAAGGAATAGCAAGGGTAGTCAGTCAAATTCTTATGAATCAATAATATTATTAATGAACTTGTTGAAAAAGAAATTGATACAGAGGCGTAGCGAGCCAACTGTTTGGGGGGGGGGGGGGGGGGTATTTTTCAAATTTGTCAACTTCATAAACTTAAGAAGCCAACTCTGTAAATAAATAAATAATACTTCCTCCAAAAAATTGATGAGCGGAGGGGAAAAAATCCAAAAAACATTTTTTCCACCGAAATAAAAATTGCCAACTTATATCTCAAATTTCCAATTTTTGACTAGTCTGACAAAGTCGCTACGCCCCTGAATTGATATATACATTCGCGTTTACGGTTTAGACTATTAAGAGTATTTATCCAATAATTTTGCTGCGCAAATCGACTCTCAGAATAAGTACCCTCGCATCTTAAGAGGGTCAATGTTTGAAAAATCACACAAATTTCTAACTATAAATCTTTATGATGTGCTAGCTTATATAATACAGCATTATTAATTTCATCATCGTATAATATTGAAGATGATTTGCGCGTGTAAGATATAGCATTTTTGAGAGTTTAGTAGAAGTTTTTACTTAGTACACCAATTATTAACTATTTGTATGTTTTCTTGTAAGCGAGTACAATCCTCTTCGCTATCAATCCTGCAAAAGGGCCTTAGGTCATCAGCGTACACTACATATCTGATTTTATCTAAATCATTTATAATGTCATTAACAGATATAATAAGAAATAATGGGCCAAAGACTGACCCCTGCGGAACTCCAAAGGTAGCAATGCTTTCGACAGTGCAACGTATTGATATCTATTAGATGGATACAAAGGTATCAAATTACGGGATTAAAGTTAATTAAGCAGCATCTAATTGTCAAGCCTGTCGAATGTTCTGATAAAATCAGTATAAACTACATCCGTTTGTCATTTGTCATCAAAAAATTCAGACAAGTATTGCGTAATTCATAGTGAATTTGTTGTTTTGGACTTTCCCTTCATAGCTGTGTTGGTGAATTGTAGCTTTTTTTACTAATGTTACAGTTAGTTCAGGAACGGCGTCATCGAAAGGGGGTGATAGTTACTTTAAACGAGGTAGTAGATATTTTTCTATCTTGTATGTATTGTAGAGAGTATGTAGAATCCATTTTTTAGACCTCCAAACCCTTGGCAAAGACTGACCGCAAAATTCGCCTGCTTTTGCATAATAGATAGCGGGCCAAGGGAAAGAGCAAAATAAATCCTATAGGGCTCAAATTAAACTTTGAAAAATTGTAAGGTGAGCATATTTTTTACTTTTTGAAAAAATGCAAAAATCACCCCTATTCAAGGGTAGAAAATATTTAAAAAAGGCAGTATATAATGAATATTTTAAAAAATAAAACAACTGTTATTACTCAGATGATATTTTTTTTTTAATCGCCTTATTTATGTTAATGTCCTGGCGGAGTTTAGCCAATGGCTATTCTACCACTCAACCAGGATGGACACACACACAGACAACATCACAACACCCATTCCCTGCGACATTGCCATCTGCCGCAGCTGAGACTCGAACTCAGGAGAGGAGAGCAACCAGACCGTGTTGTCTCTCACACAACCGCAGTCTAGCCCACTGCTACCATCTCGACAACACGGGAAAAACGCCACTACACATCCATACCCTAGCCAGGATTCGAACCTGGGACCCCGTGGTCGCAAGCTTAACACCTTAAGCACTGCGCCACCGAGCCGGTGTATGAATTACTTACCGATTATATATAATTTATAATAATTCTGTAGCGTATTTGGAAGAGTTTAGGCAATTGTCTTACAACCCTCCAATTATTAATTATTACAAGGGGTTGGAGGGTTGTAGGACAATTGCCTAAACTCTTCCAAATACGAAGGCGTGGACGAAGAAACTACGAATTTTTGGCACTTTTTTCAGTTTGTGGCCTATAACTTAAAAACAATGCATCCAATCGAAAAGTCATCTATTATTAAAATTAAAGAGCATTAAATTTCGCTTCATTGTTTACATTTTCGTTTAAATACCCCGGTAGATGATACATTTCGTTTACAGTTCAATGATAACTTTATTTACTAAATAAAACCTTGTTGACTCAGCAGTATGCTTGTACGTGCATTCGAATGGTATTGAACCAAAACAATAATTTAAAATATTATTATGCAAGCTAGTTATGGATTATTTATTTCTATTTTTACTATGCTATATTAATAAATTAAATCAGGAATTAGGTTTGACAATACTACTATTCTTGATAATATATCTTATTAATATACTAGCACTAGCTGACCCAGCAAACGTTGTTTTGCCATATAAATTATAAATGTTTGTCCAAAAAATAAAAATAAAATTTCCGGATAGGGCCACCCTTATCACCTAGGGGTATAAAAAATAGCCTACGACCTATTCTCAGACCTACCAAATATACACCAAAAATTTCATAAAAATCGGTCAAGCCGTTTCGGAGGAGTTCGATAACAAACACTGTGACACGAAATTTTTATATATTAGAATATCAGACTTCATCAATAGTATATGGAAAGAACCGAATGGTTTCTCTGAAACTTATCTGCTGAATGCCCAAAATAAGGTTCTTCAATAGATATAAAACTAGAGCTTTGATTCTATCTTTGTGGAGTTTTTCAAAAGCTTCAAAATTGGGGTTAAAAACTGTGAACTTCCTTTTTTTTAAGCCCGTTGAAAAGTCTCATAGACTGACTGACTGATTGTTTCAGGTTAGCGCCTGGGTGACTCAGCTGATAATAACCCAGCCGACGCACGATGCCCGAAGAGCTGTCCTATCCTGCGTTCTCAGAGTCGCCCTCTCCTCCTGGAACATCGGGAATTTCAATGGAGCCATGGAGATCATTGCCGGCCTCAAGTAAGTAATGTTGCCACGTCATGTTCTCTGTAAGCCCATAAAAAACCGCCGGATTCAGAATAGCACATCGTGCGTCGTTCGTTGGGATTCTGTATAATCTTAAGCTTTACTTACACTGAGGGTTTAAAACGAAGAAGGGATTTGTGTTTGTTATTGCTTTACAAAAACCAGATTTGTAATGCAGGAAGGAATATCCCATGACAAAGGGGAATGGAAAATCTGATATCCTCGCGAAGTTTTGTAAGGGCTAAGCTGATTCTAAAGTTCATCACAAAAAGGGGACGAAATAAATGAATAAATATACTGGGTGTACCTGGGTTTTAATAGTGCGTATAGTTTAACAGATCGTGTTTTTAAATGTGTACATTTAAAAGTGAAAAATAAACAGGAAATATATCGTGTTTTCGGTCACCAGGCATCAATATTTGACGCTTGTTTTGAAAATACTTTTGGAAATTGATATACAGGAGGAATATGGCATAGCCTAATTGGAGATATTGAAATTATGTTTCCTAAAAAATAAAGTTCTCTACAAAAAATGTTATATGCATTTTATTCGTATCACACCCTTTAGAAATACGAAAGCAAAGCGCATGTTGCATTTTTCCGGCTCGAGCGCAGCAGCTTGAGCTGGGACTTTTAGTATGTTTAACGGTAGACCTTAATGAACATCTTTACCAAGTTTCAAAACTATATCAGTTTTTTCCGTCAAAAGTTGAAATTTGTTCTAATTTGACTGGGGTATAACAAACCTAACTAGGTACCTATACTTTTCTGAGTATCTAGAGCCCTGCCTCATCAGCTTGCCATGTCACGAGCCGCCATGCCACTGGTAAAGGGCTTTTTTTGAACTCCTAGATTTACATCACTCGCTACATACGTAACTTCTTACCCGTTGAAAAATTTTCACTTTATACGCTAGATACGTAATACATTATTCTATCATGATTTGTAATCTACACTATCTCTAAAACTCGCCGTCTTGGACCATGGCTACCTCCAATTTCATTGAGATTAGTTAAAAAGAATTTAATCTATCCAATCTGGGCTCTACGTGCATCTGGCTCGATTCAAGTAGCAGAACAAAAGTGCCTCATCGATTTTACATTATGAAAAGATTTTCTCAGACATCCGAGGAGAAATATGAACAAACTAAGTTCCCATCATTTACTTTACTTTAATCTTCGAGATTTGCCGTTGCAGACTTTCCAGATATCTCCATTAAATGTAATAGAAGTAATCCTGCAAATTTACGATAAGCAGTAATGCTAATAAAGAAGCAGGTTTTATAAAATCAAAAAGCTAGTTTAATATTTTACCTTCATATGAGCATTATATAAGGCAGATACAGAGAAAACTCTTTTCGATATCAGATGATCAGAGACCGGCTCCGAGGTGGTTATACCAGAGACGGTCTTCCGATTTGAACCAAATTTTACTGAACTATAGAACAAATTATCTCTGTTTATGGAAAAAATCAATAAATCATATTAGGCATTTTTTTTATCGAAAAATTTTGTTAATGAAAGTTTTTCAGAAATATCCAATATCGGTTCTTCTTCTATCTGTCAAATGTCCTCTATTTGTTTCCTTTATTTAGAATTGATTAACCAAGAGTATTAATATAATTAAACTATTGATATAAAATACCAAAATTGGATAATATTTGGAAATTTTCTGAATAATACTTTTTTTAATGCCTGATATAAGCTGATCGGTACATACAAAGGAGATAAAACGACACAAAAACCTTACTAATGATAAACAAGGATTTCTGGGATTTGTGAAATGGATTTAGGTGTAAATTTGCTTTCGTAATGATCAGCTAGCAACAGAGTTTGTCTGGTATACAAATTCGTAAACTTTTTTTATGATTCACAGACTTCAATTTCCCATTCGATATCGCTACGCGTTGTTTTAAGCTCGCCATTCACTGGTACATTTTTTGTTGACTTGGCATTTTTAGCAGATTAATATGTGAACACCGAACAAAGTACAGTAGAAATGAATGAATTCTAATGAGTGTAAAAAAGTGGGTTTAACATACTGGCAGCATGTGCTTATAAAGTAAAATCGATATTGGGTATGTTACTTCTTTAACGAATTTTTATTTATATATTTTACAGGGGTTTCAAGTTTTATCGACAGTAGATATGGGGCAAAAAGTATACACAGTAAGATGTGTAATGAGGAATGTCGTTACTTCAGATAAAAGCCAACAGCTTCAGTGGAAATGTCTAGGAGATAATGACAATTTGAATTTTTTCACGATCATATTTTGCAGACAGTCAAATATTATTTCTTTAATATTTTCTACCCTAATTATTTGCCATGTTTTTCACCAAGTCTATGAAAGAAATCCATCCCTCTTACTTTCACCCTCCCAATTTATCTCATCATCAATTTTATTTTAATTAGTATTAGATAACAGGAGCTGAAAAAAAAGTACATTTGTGAGGGGCTAATTTTACTAAAAGCTTACCCTCTCATCCCTCCTTTTATGAGGTATGATGCAAGAGTTATAGGCATATGTCCACTAGAAATGCCTCTATCTGTTCACCGCTTCCCCCTCTTCCCGTTTGAGGTGTGATGTCGGAGTATTGGATTTTCAGCATATTCCCTTTTAATTGTGTCCTACTCTCTATGCCGTAAATTTCAAGATTCAGTGGAAATACTCTACTTTTTTTATATCAAATGGCAATGTCATATGAATAGAAGCTTTCACGTAGTTTCCATAAACATCAGAGCACTTGAACACTACACGTGAATACTATCACTTGCGTTTCGGCAACCATGTTGGCATCATCTAGAGGTGATTAAAAGTCACTTGTGTGGTTGAGGAAATGCGCATCGAGGGCTAGCATTGGAGTATACAGTTCAAGTGTTGATGTATGCCCAACAGACATCAGACCGATCGACCGATCAGCAGACAGACTGACGGAATTGAAAGACTTCAATGATCGTAAGTTACATAGTCCGAAACGTGAAAATTTAAAGAAATCTCGGATAGCGGTTTTTTACAATACTTCCCTTCGATAAACAAGGGAAGTAAAAATTGAGAAAGATCTAGAGGTATCATGTCTGGTAACATGTTAATACGTCGAGAAGAAGAATTGGAAAAAATTCCTGTTAAAATGGGACACGCTTAGAGATTAATAATATTACTGGGTTTTGTTTTTTACTGTAAAATCTGAATTGTGAATATTCACAAGGACAGTTTTAGAGGAGAAATATTATACTTTTCGCGATTTCGTGAATTACTTGATCATCTAATTAATATTTTTCAGAGATGGGTAAAGGAAACTTTCCAGTGAAAGTTTCCGGGAAATTTTCGGGAAATTTCGGAACGAAGTATTGATAAGAACCAGAGATGGGGAAAGAAAACTTTCCATATGAAAGTTTCTGGAACGAAGTTTTAATAAAAATTAAAGTTTCTAAAAAATATTTGAATATTGCGAAGGTTTCCAAAAGAAACTTTCCCGGAATTTTTAGTCCGGTGATATTAGGAAAACGTCTCGGAAAGTTTTGGGACAAGCCAAAAATTAGTCTACCCCCTACAGAATTTCCTCAGGAATCCGAAAAAAATAGTGTTGACCACTCAAAATGGCGGCTTTAATGGTTATTTAACTTTTTGTAAACAAAATGAATTTTGCAACTTACTTGTTTGCTTATATCTTCGCTTCTAAATGTCGCAGAAAAACGTTCGACCTGTCAATTTCTTCGTTATGGATTTCCCTATAAGGTAGGTATATGCAAAGAACGAATTTTTGATTGTTAGTAACATTTTATAACAAGAAACTGAAAAAATTGAATTTCTCGATCGTCGAACTTTGAAGTACTGTAGAAACAATTATAAAATCTGCCTATTTACAATATTATGAGAAATAGTACATATTTTTACCCTTAATGAAATGCACTTTGTCCCGTTGCAAATTATTTTTTTTTTTTTTTGCAATTAATTTATAAAAAAAAAATTCAAACTGTTATACTAAAAGATCATATTAATATTTTACAGTTCTGTTTCGGTAAAAACATTGTATTTGACGTGCATTTACATAATCAAAAAGGAATATTGCAAAAAAATTTTAATTTGCGACTTTTTAAGCAAAAAATTAATTTTGCAACTTAAACTAATGTAAATATCTCAGTGGATTTTGCATAAAATTTATTGCAATTAACAGCATGTTAATTGCCATAAAAAAACACGAATTAGAAAAACGAAAATTTTGCTCCGATGCTTTGGAGCCGAGATATGAAGAATTCACGTTTTTTGCGATTGCATCGAAATTTGAAAATATTTTTACTTGAAAATTTAACTGAAGATACCTCAGAGTGTGTGTTATCACTTACAAAAGTGCCATGTCTATATATCTAGATGGGCCATGGGAAAAAAATCGAGAAAATTGCATCCTTGGCGCTCGCGCTCACGCTAGGCGCCAGATCCCCCTCTCTCTTTACTGTTATTGGCGTATTTGGACAGTTTTACTGCGGCAGCAGCTTTATTTCTCTTTTTCTCGGCTTCAGGAGTGGCTAGATGGACGTTTTTTTTTCAGTTCAACTTATTTATTTCTCAGCTTTCCGATTATTCGATTATTTTTCAATCATTCAATTACGTTGCTTTATAAAATAAATATGTAAAGATTACATACAATTTATTTGATAAGACATTGATGAGTGAATAGTTTTTACTCTTATTGGGGATAAAAAAGGTACACATGTTGTATTTAAAAATTAATTTATTGAATATACAAAATAAGGTTTATTTTTCTGTCCTCGTTTTTGTTTTAGGTTGATTTCCTGTGTCGGACTCGCTGTGCGTTTTGTCTCGCATTTCTACGTACAGACAATCATTGTCATCATCGTCATTATTTATATCAACACTTTCAATAGGTAACTTCCTCATTTTCTTGCATTTCATTCAATTTAAACTGACAGACATCAATATTGATTCAATTTGTGTTAAACAGCGAAATAAACATCTAATTCATAACATAACAATAATGCGTGATTGCTTAAATTACAGGATGTTTGTAAAATTGTAAAAAAAAAACGCTGCCCAAGGAATCACTACTTCCACATCCAGATTTTCTATCCAAGTCTCTGACAACGAAAAAAAAACCAATAAAACGATATGTCACATCGGTAGTGGGGGGTGGGAATGGTGGTAGTGGGGGTGGATGAAGTAAAAAACAAAATTGGGTCCTTAGCATCTCTTATTTATACTAAATACCAATTTATGGGCTCTTATTTGCTTAATTTACCCATTTACCCAAATTTCCCCCAACCCGTCAACGGTATAAGATCAAAATATAATCTTCCAGATCTCGTTAAAATACATGCATGTAGCAAATTTCAAGTCAATATATTAAAAGGTTCCAGAGTAATTGTGCGCACAAAAAAGTTACAGACGGACCGACCGACAGAGCGACAGACTTTTTTGCTCAAACTTAAAATCTCGACATTTCATGACGTTCTAAGCCTATTTGATCAATACAAATTTTTACAATTTTTTTTGCGTTACTGTATTTGCACTGGATGTGGAAATAATTATAAGATGTTTGATTATAAACTACTGAAATTATTTTATCTATAATAATAAAATAATAAAGCCGCTATATTACAAATTCTTTTTGCAGAGCAACGTAATTGAATAATTGAAAAATAATCGAAGAATCGGAAAGTTGAGAAAAACATAAGTTGCATTAAAAAAAAACGCCCATCTAGCCACTCCTGAAGCCGAGAAAAAGAGAAATAAAGCTGCTGCCGCGATAAAACTGTCCAACTACGCCACTAGCAGTGAAGGGGGAGGGGAATCTGGCGTCTAGCGTGAGCGCGAGCACCAAGGATGCAATTTTCTCAATTTTTTTTCCCATGGCCCATCTGGATATATAAGTGATAACACACATTCTGAGGTATATTCAGTTAAATTTTCAAGTAAAAATATTTTCAAATTTCGCCGCAATCGCAAATTTTTTCCAATTCGTGTTTTTTTATGACAATTAAAATGCTGTTAGTTGCAATAAATTTTATGCAAAATCCACTGAGATATTTACATTTGTTTAAGTTGCAAAATTAATTTATTGCGTAAAAAAGTCGCAATTTTTTCCAATATTCTTCTTGATTATGTAAATGTACGTCAAATACAATGTTTTTACCGAAACAGAACTTTAAAATATTAATACGATCTTTTAGTTTAACAGTTTGAATTTTTTTTTTTAATAAATGAATTGCAAAAAAAAAATATTTTGCAACTGGATAAAGTGCATTTCATTAAGGGTAAAATATGTACTATTTCTCATAATATCGCTAACGTGCAGATTTTATATTTGTTTCTACAGTACTTCAAGTTCGACGATCGAGAAATTCAATTTTTTCAGTTTTTTGCCATAAAATGTTATTAACAATAAAAAATTCGTTCTTTGCATATCCCTACCCCATAGGGGAACCCATGACAAAGAAATTGATGGGTCGAATGTTTTTCTACGACCTTTAGAAGCGAAGATATAAGCAAACAAGTAAGTTGCAAAAATAATTTTGTTTACAAAAAGTTAAATAACCATTAAAGCAGCCATTATGAGTGGTCAACACTATTTTTTTCGGATTCCTGAGGAAATTCTGTAGGGGGTAGACTAATTTTTGGCTTGTCCCAAAACTTTCCGAGAAATCGTTATTTTTGAATCTAAAATCACCGGACTATTTGGAAACTTTCAAATATTCAAATGTTTTATGGGAAACTTTCATTTTTATCAAAACTTCGTTCCGGAAACTTTCAGATGGACAGTTTCCTTTACCCATCTTCTGATATTTTTCAAGTCACCCACTGTCTTAAATGCCCAAGATTTAATTATTTGAACACTTTAGTTATTATAATCGTGCAGAAGCGAATAGTATATTTGCCACAATCCTAAAACCGCAAAATAATGTGATTTTTTTTTTCAAAATACAGTCTGTCCGCCGGACAGACCACTTTTTTTTTATGGTGCTGTATATTGAAAATGTCAGTCTGTCTGTTCATCCATTACGTTTCTTGCAAACATAACGATAACTTCAAGAAGGAAAAGTCCGATCAGATTGAAATTTGGACAGCAAGTTAGTATTAACTAGATATAAATAAAAATAAACAAGAAGAGAAAAGCTAAAAAAGAATGGTTTACCTCAAATTTGCATAAAATGAGGGAAAATGTATGCTTACTTAGTGAATTATATAACAACTTCCCAGATGTGAAATTAAAAGAACACCTAAAAAAGTACAAAGCAGAATACAGACGTCAAATAAGTATTACTAAAAGTAATTACTATGATAATATATTACACAAAAATGGAAACACTCCAAAGACTTTCTGGAATATCATAAACCAAAATAGGCAACAAAATAAAAAAATCCTAAATACCGAGTTAAATGTAGAAGACATGAATAATTATTTCATAAACGTAGCTGAAAATATTACACAAAACTTACCTGTAGTAAATAGTGTTTATACAGATTTTTTTTCAAACAATGATATTGAAGCAAATGTACCAAATTTCAAATTTAATGCAGTTAGTATAAATACAGTACGTGATGTAATTAATAAAATGAAAAATAAAAGTAGTAAAGATCACTACAATATGTCAATAAATATAATAAAAAACATTAAAAACCTTATAGTTATACACCTTACTAGTCTAATCAATCAATGCATTAGCGCAGGTGTTTATCCAGATGTCCTAAAGGTCACAAAGGTGGTACCAATTCATAAAGGAGGTTCTTTAAATAACAATAACTTTCGACCTATCTCTCTTGTTCCTGTATTATCAAAAATTTTCGAAACATGTTTAAAAAATCAAATAACACACCATTTTGAAGATAATAATTTATATTATTGTAAACAATTTGGTTTTCGAGCAAAAATGACCACAAATGACGCAATTATTTACTTAATAGACAAAATTGTCAAAGGAAATGAGAATAGGGATTATGTCGGGGTAACCTTTTGTGACCTTCAAAAGGCTTTTGATTGTGTTTCTCATCAAATTCTAATAGACAAATTAAAATTTTATAAATTTGACATGATCAGCTGCAACTTAATAGAATCATTTCTAAAGCATAGACAGCAGTACATAAGCATAAGTAATACTAACTCGACATCCCAGTACATAAAGAGCGGAGTGCCACAGGGATCGGTCTTAGGACCAACCCTATTTTTAATTTACGTAAATGACCTAAGTAAGTCTGTACCTGATGTTGACTTGGTATTATTTGCAGACGATACCACACTCCTGGTATCAGACAATAAATTGGATGCTGTTCAGAGGCAAATAGATGAAGCTAAGTTAAATGCTTTAGAATGGTTCTCATCAAATAAATTGTCACTAAACGAGCATAAAACTACAAATATGATTTTCAGTCATAGGCCAATTGAAAATTATAATAACCCAGAAAAAGTAAAATTTCTAGGCGTTTTTCTTGACCCAAATCTCAACTGGTTCCACCATGTTGATTACACAGCAAAAAAGATATCAAAAAATATATTCTTGCTAAGAAACTTGAAAAACATTGTAACTTTTAAAATTTTATTAACGGCCTATTACTCGCTAATAGTGTCCCATATGACTTATGGTCTGATAAACTGGGCCCATGCCCCGCAAGCTAACAGAATTTTCGGGTTACAAAGGAAAACTCTCAGGATAATTACAAATCGTGGATATAGAGAGGATGTAAGAGATAAATTTATTGAGTTGGGAATTTTAACATTTCCGTCATTATACATTTTTCATTGCCTGATATATATTTACAAAAACATAAACCAATATAAAAAACATGAGGATATTCACAAATATAACACGAGGACTCAACATAACTTAGTGATAGATTTTAATAGGCTTAAGTCAAGTGATTGTGGCTTTAATTGTTACGGCCCTAAATTTTTTAATAAAATTCCAAAGTGGGTGAAAGCCTTACCAGAGGTGAAATATAAACAGTTAATAAAAAAATTTTTAATAAAAGAATGTTTCTATAGTATACATGAATTTTTAAATTTTAATGGCACTGAAGCCACAATAATAGACAACAATTTTATATAAATTTTATATAAATTTACAGCATATTTTATTGTGTATATTTGTGTATGTGTACAAATATTTTGTATGTACATTTGAAATATTTTTAATTATTTATGTTATTTTACAATTTATTTATATTATTGTATCCTATATTATATATTTTATAAGTGACATTGCATAATATTATGACAATTTTTATATTTCTATATTTGACTTGTGTAAAACTGTATTGTTAAAGCACCAATAAATTTGATTTGATTTGATTTGATTTGATTAGAGAAGAAACTTCATTGCTTTGAAAACAAAATCAATCAGTAAATGGATAGTTATTAAACATTTTAATTTAAAAAATGTGCATGAAGAACTGCGGCGACCGTCGCACAGTGGCGAGAAATGCCAGTGTTCCACCCAAATTACTCTAGAGGTCGTAAATTTTGAGTTATTGAGACATTCTTTTTTTTTAAATGTTCATCTTGAATTTACCTATCGATCCCTCTAGCCGGATTTTGAAATTTCATTTTTCATTTTTTTTAATTTTTAATAGAAAATCATATTTTTACAAAAATATACTGTTTTTTCTATTAAATTTATTCTAACGGGTCGTAAATTTGAGTTTTCGTAACAAATTTTTTTTCAAATCTTTGTCTTTTAATCAGCTATTGATCTGTCTAGATGAATTTTTGATTTAGTTGTTGACAACTGACAAAATTACTGTCAAATATAAAAAAATACGATTTTTAGATAAATAATTCATACAATAACAGGTTGGTGTTCAGAAAAATATAAATAGTGTTTTCAATGTACCTGGTTCCGAAGTTGACAGGAAAATATGTATTTCTAAATTTGGCAGCTGCCATAATTGTTGTCAAATTTCCAAAGATAGATGGAAGAGCTTATTAATTTTAAAAATACCCTGTAAATGTATAGAAAAATAGATATATATTGTTTTTGATCCGTTTGATTTAGTAATTTACAGGAAAATATGAGTTTTAAATTTGGCAGCTGTCATAATTGCTGTCAGTTTTCAAAATACAGTACTTATTAATTTTAAAAATGCTCTATAAATGTATAGAAAAATAGATATATATTGTTTTTAAACTGCCAGATTTAGTAGCTGACAGGGAAATATGGTTTTTTAAATTTGGCAGCTGCCATAATTGCTGTCAAATTTCAAAAAATAGAAGTTAGAGCTTCTATTAACTTTAAAAATACCCTGTGAATATATAGCAAGACGGATACAGATTGTTTTTAATGAACCTGGTTCCGAAGTTGACAGGAAAATGTGATTTCTAAATTTGGCAGCTGCCAAATTTAAAAATAATATTTTCCTGTCAGTTCATAAATCAGGAAGAGAAAAAATAATATATATCTATTTGTCTATACATTCAAAGGGTATTTTTGAAATTAATAACTTCTAATCTGCACACCTTAAAACTTGACAGCAATTATGGCAGCTGCCAAATTTAAACATTATATTTTCCTATTACTTACGAAATCAGATAGATCAAAAATAATATACATCAATTTTTCTATACATTTGTAAGGTATTTTTAAAGTTAATAAGCTCTTACCTCCATGTTTTGAAATTTGACAGCAATTACGTCAGCTGCCAAATTTAAAAATGATATTTTCCTATCAGTTACGAAATCAGATAGATCAAACATATACATCTATTTTTCTATACATTTATAGGGTGTTTTTAAAATTTATAAGCTCTTACCTCTATATTTTGAAATGAGACAGCAATTATGACAGCTGCCAAATTCAGAAATCATATTTTCCTGTCAACTTCGGAACCAGGTACATTAAAAAAAATTTGTATCCGTTTTGCTACATATTCACAGGGTATTTTTAAAGTTAATAAGCTCTAACTTCTATTTTTTGAAATTTGACAGAAATTATGGTAGCTGCCAAATTTAAAAACCTGCCAACTGTTAAATCTGGCAGTTTAGTTTCTCTATACATTTATAATGCATTTTTAAAATTAATAAGGTATTACCTCCACATTTTGAAAATTGACAGCAATTATGACAGCTGCCAAATTTAAAATTCATATTTTCCTGTCAATTACTAAATCAAACGGATCAAAAACAATATATATCTATTTTTCTATACATTTACAAGGTATTTTTAAAATTAATAAGCTCTTCCATCTATCTTTGGAAATTTGACAACAATTATGGCAGCTGCCAAATTTAGAAATACATAATATGTTCCTGTCAACTTCGGAACCAGGTACATTGAAAACACTATATATATTTTTCTGAACACCAACCTATTATTGTATGAATTATTTATCTAAAAATCGTATTTTTTTATATTTGACAGTAATTTTGACAGTTGTCAACAATTAAATCAAAAATTCATCTAGACAGATCAATAGCTGATTAAAAGACGAAGATTTGAAAAAAAAATTTGTTACGAAAATTCAAATTTACGGCCCGTTAGAATAAATTTAATAGAAAAAACAGTATATTTTTGTAAAAATATGATTTTCTATTAAAAAATTAAAAAAATGAAAAATGAAATTTCAAAATCCGGCTAGAGGGATCGATAGGTAGATTCAAGATGAACATTTAAAAAAAAAGAATGTCTCAATAACTCAAAATTTACGACCTCTAGAGTAATTTGGGTGGAACACTGGCATTTCTCGCCACTGTGCGTCGATAAGATTCTGTAAAAACAAAAATACTACATTGTAATTAAATAGGATTTCGTTAGCCATACTGGAATCATCGGGAGATGCTCCAGCTTAAAAATATAATTATTATACCTGGAAAAATAACTTATTAAAAAAATGGTATCCTATAGAATCTCCGACAGTTACAAAAAAACCTCAACAAATCGGTGAAGAATATAATGTTTACATACACTATCGGCAAGTCCTGGATTAGGTATGCATAGTTTCAACGACTCAACCGACCGCACAAGACAACTATTCTTCCGCTCTAACTCAAAAACGGCACAATGGATTACTCTCAAATTTTTATAGTGTTATCAGTATATATTTGTTAACATAATGGGTTAATATGTATGTCAAATTTTATGAAATGTAGAAAGCATTATTTTTTTTTAAGGCTATGTCGAAAATTTGCATTCTCAAATGTAACATGCGGGAAACTTTTTTATCTTTCGAAATAGACACCAAGTGTATCGAGAAGTAACGACGATAAAAGATGGACGTAACTTTTTTATTTGAAACTTTTTTTTCTAAAATTAACAGTTTTCGAGAAAATTGTAAATGAGTGATTGTTGGCCAGGTACTGCAATTAATTACTATTAGATGTCCACCTTCTTTATGATCTCTTTATCATTAAATAGATTTTGCATGTATTCCCACTTCAATCTCTAAAAGTGATACTCCTTCCCGGTTGAAATTTCGACATAGCCTTAGAAAAAAAAAAGTTAAGCGGAAAAACAATTGTTTTATGCGGTCGGTCAAGTCGCCGAAACCATACACACCCAATCCAGGACTTGCCGATACTGTATACTTTATTTTAATATATTCTTTTATAGGAACATTTTTACAGCGGTTTTATAAGCCCAGTTCAATTTATCCCCCTGTCCTAATAGAGTACGTGTACATAAATCCTCTATATAAAATGAAATCACATAAATGTTTCTGTCAGTCTGTCAGCAATCAATAACCAGACTGTTGATAGTACAACAATGAATACAATTTAAATTTATTGAATGAAGCCATTGTATAGTATGACTTGGCATTTCCAATATGCGTTTGTATTCACATCAACAGTAGTAATTCAGCAGTTTGGGTACCTCAATATCAATGGAATGGAATTTGTACAATATATTATAATATAAAAATATAGTTATGGTATAATTGACTTGCGGGCCAATGGGTCAGAAGCGCCCCTATGGTAACATTGAGTGTAAATTCTTAAATAATAAATACAGTGTGCTCTATTTTTCTTGATCCATCCTTATAATTAATTTGATGTCAATCCAGGTTCTCAGATCCCGTCATGTTTAGTAGAAACTTATTTAAGAGAAGAATGAGATCAAGGAAGAAGAAGAAGAAAATATTTTGCTGTAAGGGCAGGGGTTTCTTTCGGCCTCCAGCAGAATATGAGAGTTGTAGGCCGGCGGAAACTACTTGCTTTTGCTTAGCAAGTCAACGGCAAGCGAAGAACTCTCAGAAGAAGGAAATTCAACTCTTTGAATTATTGTAGCATGTTCCCAAATTAATATTTATTGCTGTTGTTATTACTCAACCTGGGTTTAAAACAGCATAGAGCACTACCAGGTTGTTTCCCAAATTATGTCAGAGTATACTACAAGGATCAGTTTTAGGTCCCTTATTTTTTCTCGATTATATAATCTCTATTGTTATAGATATATCTACACTATTTTATTATGCTGATAATAATCGATAACTTATTTATATTTTATTTAGTACAAGTTATTGGTGAAATAGTTGAAATATTATTGTCGTCATACCTCCCTAGATAGATATATCTACACTATTTTATTATGCTGATAATAATAGATAACTCTTATTTATATTTTATTTAGTACAAGTTATTGGTGAAATAGTTGAAATATTATTTTCGTCATACCTCCCTCGTAAGTATACTCTAATTCCATTGTTTTGCGGATCGTAAGTGACTCTCTATGTACCAAATACTTGTTGCCATTGGCAACGAGTCGTTATTTTTTTCATAACGTACATAGAGAAATAAAGTAAATTTGGGAGAATTTTCTCTTTTATATAACAAGTATTAAAAAAAAATGTTGAATATAAATAATAGTGATGCTATAGCCTTACTTGTTATATCTTCTATGTCCGTATTTTCAAAAATTTTCGGAGCTATTATAATAATAT
Organism: Rutpela maculata; assembly: GCA_936432065.2. NCBI lineage: Eukaryota > Metazoa > Arthropoda > Insecta > Coleoptera > Cerambycidae > Rutpela > Rutpela maculata. The sequence goes on along the minus strand of OW386293.2, from coordinate 134,301,198 downwards.
GGTTTAATTTATCTTGACACTAGTTGTCATTTGAATAGAAGCCGCGTCCTAAAATAATTTAATGTCCTACAAGTCTGTTATTTTACAATAACCACCCTATTTTGAGATACATTAAATTAAAAATAACGCCCTAGGGTGTTATGAATATCTATAATGCCCTAGGGCATTATAAAATTATAATACAACTCAAAACAAGCAAATTATGCTTGCGTTATTGACAAACAAAATGCGTTGCTATGCAATGGCGGCGTTTACAAACAATTTTGATTTTTACTCTCTTTTAAATCAAATCGTTCTGAACATAATAGATGTCAAATTAATAAATCGTAAATGTCAAAAAAAAAAATTCGAATTAAATAACAGACTTGCAGGACATTAAACGTTGAAGGCACCACGGGTGTTATAGGATAATGACGCCCTCGGTCGGTGTACACTCCCTCGGGCCAGAGGCCCTCGGGATTGTACACTGCCGACCTCGGTGCGTTATTATCCTTATAACACCCTTGGTACCTTAATAACTATAATTGACGGATGGATATTTCAAGCATCGCTACCTTTACTATTTGCTTAGAAAATATGAAGTCTGACTCAAATAATTATAGTTTTTCACTAGTTTTTCTCAACTTTTTTTCTAGCTTAACGATTCATGGGTATCCAAAAAATATAATATATACCGCGGGTCTTACAGTGCGATTTTTTGGTCTCGACTACTTGCAAACCTCGACCCTACGGGCCTTGGTTTACAAACTGTATTCTCGACCAGAAAAAGTGCACTTACGGCCCTTGGTACATAAATAACTATAATGATTTATCTTACAATTCATAAAAAATAATCAACTTTTAGAGGGAGAACTAAAAGTTTGGGTGTGATTTTTCACGTTAAATTATAGTTCCAAGAGCATCTAGCTAATGTAATGAAAAACAATATTACACACGGTAATTACTACATAGCGATAAATTTTTATTAGGTTTGAAAACAGGTGAAAAATTATATTAATACTTTGGTCGTTTCCATTTGATTATTATTCGCGTATTTTAGATTGCCCCTAGCCCCACATTATGTTTTATTGCTGTTTTCTTCTGGTGCTACTTCACTCCAATACAGAGTGTTTCTGAAATACATTCATATATTTTAATCCGAAAGTCTTTTTGTAATGTAAAAACCAATGCCACTTTTAAATTTAAAAATTCAACCATTTTTTTTATAAATCACCTTTATCACTCCGATCTCGATACCGACAACGTAAATTGCTCACTTTTATTACAGCGTTGCCAAGTGTGCACAAAACGACCAAATTATACATAACACTGAATATGAAAAGACGCAAAGTTGATACTTTATTTAATTAAAATAAGTGGTAGGCCCTTCATTGAAAACGTCCAAAGTCCTTTAATAAGCCAGTAAAAATAGACATTCAACTTCGAAAAAAATCGCATTCGCTTAGAGCTAAAAAAAATTTGATAGTAAAAGAGTTCTTTATCATAAAAAATAATAAGAAGAAGAAGAATGAGATATTCCATGCATTACTGTTCTTTTTTTTTAACGCCTTATTTATATACGTCCTGGCGGAGTTTAGCCGCAGGCTCTTCCACCACTCAACCAGGACGCGTACACATAGACAACATTACAACATCCATTCCCTAAGATATTGCCATCTGCCGCAGCTGAGACTCGAACTCACGAGAGGGAAGCGACTAACCGTGTTGTCTCTCACACACTCGCGGTCTAGCCCACAGCTACCGTCTCGGCAACACGTGAAAAACGCCACTACACATCCATACCCCAGCAAGGATTCGAACCCTAGACCCCGTGGTCGCAAGCCTAACACCGTAAGCAGTGAGCCACTGAGTTTTCTCTTAGATTCTTTCAAAATAATGATACACGGAGCCAGCTATTTAAGTTTCAATGTATCCAAAAACGCAGGAATATCGTATTTTAGGTACATTTTATAATATAAATAACGTTGCCATTTATATATTTAAGATGTTTGATAATTTTGAGCCATTTTTGAGGTTAGAAAAAAATCGTGATTTGCTAGAAAAATTCTGATGTCTTATTCGTATTCTACAGCTCAAAATACATACATCATGTTTTGCACAGAACTTTTTTTCGTGGAGTTGTGTAATTATTTGCATTACTCAAAATTTATTTTCTGGGTTGTTTTTGGGCAGGAAGACATAAATCTCATGAATCTGAATATACGGACATATTTCAAAAACACCCTGTGTATCACTTATCACTTATAGTGATCTCCTGATCATGACAACTTTGTTGAAATCAAGTTTAGTGTACTGCTCAATGTATTGGTTTTTGTAACAACTGCTACTTAGTCTGAATTTTTTACTTTAATTTTTTTTATTATTATCAAGTGTGAGGTAAATGTGTTTTGGTGTACACTGCAAATCCTATAATGCACATTGTAAGGAAAATATAACCGTAATTTTACCAAGGTTCTTTTTGGCCTAGTTTACTTTCTGTGACGAGCATTAAAAAAATAATAAAATGGGACCCTAGACGCTAATTGGATCCATCGACTTTTAAATTACTTTTTTTTCTCTCTGGACCGAGCTGTTCCGGACAGACTACATTTTACATAAAAGGAATTCTTTTTAATGACGTCCCATAACACCATCCGCATAATAAATGTTTTATTACAATGGTAGACGATTTATGACAACACAGAACTTAACTGCTTCAAGTAATATTTGGTGGTTCTAAATTCAATTATTTCGAGACTCAAAAACTCCTTTTATACACTTTTCTTGGATAGATATCAGTTAGCTTACTAATATTTAGGCATTATTTTTTATAAGTAGTAACACGTAAAGTTCAATTTCAAAGTTTGTTGAGACCACAACATTCTAATTTTATTATATTAATACACCAATTGATATCCTTGTGGAAGTTTCGAAGGGATAGGTCGAGTGAGTGGATGTGCGGCCGAAACGCTCCCATATAAAACGCGAAAATACCGGCTAAAACTGCTTTGAATTTGATAAAGCTTAAGCGAATTGTAGTCCAAAAAATTCCGCGTAAATCGGTTTGTCATAACAAAAAAACAAAGTTAAAATAGAATTAATATTTGAAAATAACTAATACAGAGTTATTTAATATCAACGCTCAGCTATCAGCAAGTGAACAACACGTGTAACCATAAAATAGAATCGACCAGTGCAATTCAACCGTCGCCCGTCGGCCCTCAAGTGGGTCCAACATGTAGTGGCGGGGGTTAAAGGGGTTATAGCCCAGGGCGGCACAATCCAAATTTGAAAAATATCAAAGGCACATAAACACAAAATTATTATTATTAGTATGTGCTATTACAACATTTTTAATTTATTTGAGAACGTGTTTTTTTATTTTAACTAGACTAGAGTTCCTTATTATAGTCAACTGTACAGGGTGGTCGCGCGAACGTTAGAAACTCATTTAACTTCATTTATTTTTGGAGTTGCGTAAAAAAGTTCAAAAATAAAAGTTATGAGAAATCATTTTCCAAAAATCATTTCAGAAAAACAATTAAAAATCGAATTTCGAAGATATGAGCTTTACTTTGGTTTTTTTTAATGGAACACCCCATATATTTTTACACCATTTGAAAGGCCATAGAAAACCTTTTCAATGAACTATAGTAGATATTAAGTTTTAAATTTACTTACATTATGTCATGTTAGTAAGAAAAATATATATAAATTATACTCCATTTTATTTAAAATAAAGTGAAATTAGATACTAACAGGTATTTTGACAGAACTAACATATTGTTTATTTTAATTTACATACTTTTGTTTTCCATGGCTAATTTGATAAATTGTAAATTTATAGTAAATTAGACATTTTTTTTTAAATAAATACCATGTATTGTATACAACATGATCCACCATGACATGCGGAAAATTGAACAGTAGGTCCCCGCCGAAAGGAGTTAAAAAATGAAAAATTTTTAAAAAAACGACCAAAAAATTACCTTATTTTTTTGTAGAAATGCGAGGCCAAGGACTTTAACTAATCTGACGTAACGCGGTATACTTTATCAGACTTGAGATTGACCCTATCGACAGTAAAGCTGGAGAGGATATAAGTGACTTTTTGGTTTTAATCAAATCACGCTACAAAAATAGCGAAGTAAATCGAAAAAACATTGATCCTATGCTGGTGAACTCTGAAACAAGTACCTAGATATACGAGATATTTCAATAATATGCCGGTGTCCTGATTGTTCGACCAAAAACAAAAAACGCAGCACTTTGATCTGTGCTTTGACCGCACTTGGCGGCTTCTTTTTCTATGCCAATTAAGGAAATCTAAACAGCTCCAATACGTTCTTTCACAAGTAAGTTCGTCGACCTATTCCCGACCTACTCAAGAACAGTAGTGTATCTTCGCAAATTTACTAATAATTTAATATACTAAATTACCTCAGAACACTCTAAAATTTTGCAGGGGCTTTCCCAGATTGAAGACTAATACACCATTTTATTTTCCGTATATCATGGTAGATCACGCTGTATAATTAAAAAGCTTTTTTTATGGCCTTTTAAGCGGTGTAAATATATATGGAGTATGGAGTGTTCCATTTAAAAAAACCAAAACCAAGTTCATACCTCCGAAATTGCTATTCTGAAATAATTTTTGGAAAATACATGTGATTTATTTTTGTACTTTTTTACGTAACTCCAAAAATAACGGAGTTAAATAAGATTCCAACATTCGCGCGACCACCCTGTATATAAATTATCTCAATATCTGTTATAGAACTTAAATTAGTAGCAGTTGTTTTGCTGATTGCTGATAAGCCTATCTGGCCTAGGCTTATTTGGCCTATGTCTAAATGAATAACATTTTAAATGCATACTAAAGTTTATTTCAAATTTTATTTTGTTCTCGTTCTCATATGATAAAATAAACGATATTATATATCGATCTGGTTTTTAATTTATCCAAAACCACTGTTGCTAGTACTAATAATTTTGTGCCTTGTGCTATTGACAAACCTATGGGGAAAAAGCGTAAGAGGGAGTGAACGAAGAGGGAATTGACCCTTTGAAAGGGGAGGTGAGGTGTAGATGGAATATAATTTTTTACTGTTGAAGTAAAGAGTAGAGAGTAGGAAGGGGGTGGGAGAGCGGCAAGTTTCCGATAGCCCCTAGGTGGCAGAAGTATAAATCCGCCACTGCCAACATGTGGCAAATAACAAATTTTATATACCAGACATTTTTGGGTAATAGCGAGTTTAAAACAGGTCTAGACATGGCCAATCCCAATACCGATGTCTGACCACATAAAGTGAAGCAAAACAAGTAACATCAAATACCTGCAGAAACCCGAGGGATTAGATAAGTCCTTATATTCTTAACTTGTATTAAACTTGTATTTTTAATTTTTCTTTGCTTTATTTACTGGCTGGTTGTAAAATTGATTCTGAACTGAGTCCGAACTGGTCAGTGGCGTACCATTTGCTTACCAGTATGCTGCACCGGACCTGAATTTCTTGTAGCGTATCGCCGGAAATACACGTAATACAATTTTCTCTGAAACGAAAAATGCCTCTTATATTATTAGGAGACTCAACGCACATACAGGAAAAGACGACCAGACGGTGGAAGATAAAATCATCATTGGAAAAACTTTACTCCACACATGGTCTAACGAAAACGGAAACGCGCTGAAAAACACTTAACAATGAGAAGTACGTGGTGCAAATCAAACCTGTCTTAATAGAGCGGGAGCTAGGTGGCTTTTTCGGCAGCTCATCGTTTCATGAACTTTGAGATATTTTTATGGTTTAATGGATGATAACGATTCATAAAATCGACTTCTGGCGGGGCACCTCCTCAGGAGCGCCACGAACACTGTTTAAACATTAATGAAATCATGTCATCGTTACAAGACTCATTTTTTTTCTGTGTACACCTTTTATGTTTAGAATGAATAAAATAAGATCGCCAGAAAGTGTGGGCCGTCAGGAGGCGCAGCCAGAAAGGTAATAATGATACAATACATCTGAGGCACGGTACGGAGTCAAGTTAGCCGAAACTGTTAAATTCCTGTATATTTAAGAGCCTATGGTACTTTTGTTGACACTAAGAACTTTACGGGGAGGCTATTCTATTGTTGAAGGAGCTTATATTTACGTTTTAAAAAGGAGCCAGAACTTGTAACGACGAGTTTAGAGTTCTGAGATGAAATATGCGAAAAAAAATCCAATTTTCTTCAAAAATCCTAAACATTTTCTTTCTGGCTAGCCTTACTGGCGGGAGTTTCTTCCTGGGAATTTTTTTCTGTGTTCAAAACATTTAAATAGACATGCTCAGCCTAAAAAAAAGCTTGTGACGATCACTTGATATAACTCCGTTTTTTACCTCTTTGACCTTTCTGGTTGCGCCCCTGATAGCCCACACTTTCTGGCGATCTTATTTTATTCATTCTAAACATAAAATGTGTACACACAAAAAAAATTGGCTTTGTAACGATGATATAATTTTACTGATTTTTATATCTTGAACCATAGCCAACTCGACGGGCTGACATGCCAGAAGTCTATTTTATCGTTATTTAAGTTCGATAGAATTAATCAGCGCATAGAAAATGCTTGTAACGATGAGTGTCCGAAAAAGCCACTTAGCTCCCGCACCATAACACTTTAATCTCACAAATAGATCATAGATAGATCCTGGTAGGTAGAGAGATAAGAAAGAGGATCAAGAACATTAAAGCAAAAAGGACAACAAGTTAATACAGACCACAAAATCCGATACGGAAAATTTGAAATAAAAAAAGATGAAAAACGTAAAGGAAACAACATAACAGCACGAATAGCTCTCTACTACAGCACGAAAGCTTCCAGAAGAAATACTGCGAAGAAATAGAAAAACAACTGACCCGAGAAGAATTAGACTAGACATCAAAGGGTTCAAAAATAAAAATTGCGGCAAGAAAAACGTTAAAAAGTGACAAAAAGGGAAAAAAATTATAAGTACGAACAGCTAAAAAAGATGAAGGCTGAAGACAAACAACACCCGACGTGGAACATAAATAAAAAACTAAAAGAAGCATTGGAAGAAAAAAGAGAGGCGGGGAGAAACCACGACGAGGAAAAATTCTTTGAAAGCACAGAAACACTCCTAACAGGACAACGACTAAATCAAACCTTCAGATATCTGAAAAGAAGAAGGAACAATAATACCCACAAAAGAAAATTTGTAGAAGCAGAAACACAAAAAGAGGAGCATAAACACTCCATATCACGACTCAGTGCGGCTACGCATTTCACAAACACCCATTCCATACCCCTGTACTATGCGTCATGTGGCTTTCGCTGCTGACAACAAGCATGACCCAAATCCAACCCAGCGAAGGCGTAGTCGACCCAGCGGCATATCCTGGGACTGACAGCAACACCAACCGTACGCAGGTAAATCAATTAATACACGAATTTATACCCTTGACCAATTTCTATTGGTAGTAATATACCTCCGTGAAGTTGGATTTCTTTTTCGAAATTAAAAGATCTTTGTTGCAAATCGTTGCTTTAAATAAGTCCCCACCTTTTAATTAATTTGTCATCTGACAAAAAAAATAATTTTTACTTTTAAGTCCGAACCTGCGTATTGAATATTATTTCAGATATACCTTTCATTTCACTCTGACAATGTAGCAGATTTTTTTTATGATAAGGTTATTATAGAATGTGATTTTTTAAATGGCAATGCAAAAAACGATACCCATTAAACAAATTTGTTTTATAATTGTCATTTCTACAACAATTTTGTTGTATTGCTATTTTATTACATTTATAAAATTGAAATACACAAAATTTAAACGTTATACAACGTTTAAATTTTGCTTGTTGAGTACTAGATCTTTTTTATAATATATCCAAGAAAGTACAGCCAGCACTCGTTACGCGTTGTCAGTGGATACGGGCCAGATAAATAGGGCAGGGAGAGAGCAAATGCATCAGCAATTCCCAAAGCACAAAAATAAATATCAAAAGTTAAAGAATTGGTTTAAAAGAAGAGTAACACCTGACACGTCCAAATAAGATGGATACTACAATTCCCTGCAAACAATTTGCTGAGTTTCGATTTATTTACTCTGTTGTTTTGTTGGCAGAAATCGAGACTATACCCGGACATTGATCGACTAATCCATTACCTTCTCAAAAAGGCCCAAGAAGCAACAAATAACTACATAATTAACTGTCCAGATTAATTTTAGAGCAGGGAAATGTCAGTCGATGGTAGGTAATTACTCGGGAAGGCTGTCTATCTTTTTCCCAACAAAAGCGGAAATAGTAAATAAAGCGGCGGGCGGTGATGGTAAATGTGGAATGAACACAATATATTTTTAGTAAATTTAAAATATTACTGATGTACTTAATTGGTTGTCAAATATTTTAATCTGACAAATATTTCAAATATTACAAAATAAAAATATTACTAGCAAGTACAAGAAATTATTTTGATTGTTACAAGAAACAAAACGTAACAGGGTGTTCCTTAATGACGACTAATATTTCAGGGTGTGATTTCTTAGGTCATTTAGGTCAATAAAGTGGCACTTTACCACATGAAAATGTCACTTTAATATATAGTAATGTCAGTGTTAATAAAAACAGTTTGACAGAAAATTGTTTATTTAAATATGGGAAACATTGTTATATATATTAAAAGTACAATTATTCAAATTTGAAAAGTTAACAACACGATATTTATTCAATGCCACTTGTTCTTCCTAAAAACTATTACAATTCTCTATCTGTATTCCTGAATGATCTTGAAGTGCCACTAGTTCTTGCTGATGTTAGTTACTAGGTTACGGAAATCCTACACAAGTACCTACTATGAAATTTTTTTAATTTCAAACTTTGTAATACTTTTATATCTATCACTATTTGCTTATACCGTGCGTGTAATGGAACGTTAGACATGGGAAGTAAGAATTGCAACATCGCGTGTGCCAGTTGACTAAAATGAAATAACAGAGCTGGGATACTTCAATACTTCAGTAGTCGAGTGCCGGCCGGCAGGCGGGTTTTACTATTGCTGGGTTGTCACATCTCTCGCGCTGTGTGGATGTACATGCCCATTTCGCAATTACACGCACGGTAATTACCTACTAACACAAAATGCGAAAAGAAATAAACAAAGCTCCTAAAAAAAGCAGTTTTACTAAACTCATATAGTTTAGTAAAACTTTGCTTTTCTAAACTTGTTGTTTAATGTACACTTCTGTGCAATATTTTTCGCTATATTAAATCATTCTTTATTTATTTGTCAGTGTCAGTGTCATATTTTCGAAATGCCGAAATTAATTGAACATGAAAAAATTCTTATTCTCTCTAAAATTGAAGAGGGATGGTCTATCAGGGCAGTTGCGAACCATTACCACTTAAATAAGGTTCTGTTAATGTTTGGATAAGCGTGTATGGTCCTAATCACAAAAAAGGTAAACTATACAGAAGCGAAAGCTAGGCAGGACCGAATTTGAGAGCGGATGTCCAATATCCGCCATGTTATAACCGCACCTTCTGTCAGCTGTCACAACACAAGCCATGTGACTATTGTTTACGTTGTGCGATTCATGGTCGCATAAAGCTTAAACGGTATTTTGTGATTTTTGTGATCTTTTCGTTTAATTTTCGATAATTTACTATTCCGTTATTGTTTCTTTACGTATTGAGATTATCAGTCTAACGTGTTAAACTGATAGACATATAGTTATTGTGCATTTTTGCGAACGTCTCTTACAACGAAAAAAGTTTGAAGATAAAGTTGAATATAAAAATAAATGTATTTTTTATTAAATGTAAGTACTACCAGTTCAACGGGTAACTTTGAACATCTCCAGCTTTGCCGGAATTTTAATTCAGAATATAATGCCAAACAGTGATTTAAATAAGACCATTTACCCAGTCATTACTGAAGGACTGATTCTATGCGGATGGATTTTTTTTTGTACCCAGTGTCACCCAAGAGACACCTTTTGTTTATTCTTTATTTCAGTAATTTTATAATTCGCGTTAAATACTAACAAGCTAAATCCTCATAAAGCGAAGCAAAGAAGAGAGTTTAATTAAAAATTTTAATTAAACTGGAGAACATCATTTGATTACTCAAATTAAGGATCAAAGTAAGAAAAATTTACCTGTAAATTAACAGAACAAATTAATTAACGCAACGTACATATTATTTCTTTCAACAAAAATGTTGCAACTGGAAATAAGTCAGTAAATATCGTACTAGTACGGGAGACAGCTACACTCTTCTATACTTGTGACAATTTATAAGACGTATTCACGTCAAAAATGTATTTTTTGTATTTGGTCCCCAAAATAGCTATTTTAAAATGGGTCTTTTCCGGATTCAATCCCAAAAAGTTGCCATGGCAACTTTTAAGGATCATTTAGGTAAATAAGGCAACATGGTTCATACAACAACTAAACAACTTTATTTAAGACCGTTAAATCTGTTAAATTAGTATCAGGGAGTTAAGTCTCCAACAGTCTGATAAAGTTACTATTCGGTATTCATCATAGATGATTAGGGCTTAACAGTCACAGTCCAATTAAATAAGTCGACAAATCAAAATTTTGAGGTAAATACTTGAATTTTTGATATAAGTTACTTTGATGTATTAGAACACGATTAATGAAAGAACCCCCCGGGAAGGGGTGAAAAAAAAAAGTGTTTTTTCAAAATACTCAAAATGTGTAAAAGCTAGTAAAAAATGTTTTAAACAAAAATTGTAAAGCATGAAATTTTATATAAAAATGAGCTCTAGACTTTTTTTGGTATTACTAAAATTAACGGAGTTAGGTTGGTTAGAAATTAAGGGATGATATGTACAACTTTAAAAAAGCATAGCGTGCTGAAAAGTTAATGAATTTAAAAAGTTTTTTTTCTATTTACTCAGAAAAATATAAACATTCGTTTCAGAGAAATGGATTTTTTTTTTAAATTGTTAATAAAAAAGTTATAAAAATTTTAATTTTTTTATATTCAATTAAAACCACTTTGAACGGTGAAACGATTTTTTTTTACACCATTCTGTTCATCATTCAATATATTGAACATTTGCTTTTGAAATTTTTTTTTACCCATCATTTTCGAGCAGGTATGAATTTATTTACCTGTTTAATTTTTTTCCAAACGTAAGACACTGCTCGTGTGACGTCACGATAACTGAAAAGAAATAAAGAATGCGTACGACAAAGATAAAATGGTTTCGTAGCAGCTGCGTTGCCTACAAGACGCGTATACGTCACATCTACTGCCGTCATAAGTCATAAGGAGAATAGCCCATCTGTGAATTGTTCGTTGGCGAGGAAAGTAACAAAGGCGTTTGTTTTTTTCCCAACTAGTAAATATTAATTAAGAAAATCATGTAGCTGCTTTTATGTCTTTGTACTTTATAATTTTTGAATAATATTTTTAACTGCTAGAACTCTTGGGTGCTCATATATCATTAGAATCTCATTTATGACAAATATCTAGATGCGGCTTATCACCTTATGACGGCAGTAAGGGCATCCGCGCGTGATGTCACAACTAACCTCAAAAATATGTGTTTCTTAAAATTTAAGAGTATTACGCAACTATTATTAAAATTTCTGCCTGGTTCCCATATTTTCAACTAAAGTCTAGTTCAGTGTAATGTTTATGAAGTTCTAAATACTTTGTCCCAATAAAATAGGACTCTTTTTGTAGGTTGGAAATCTAATCTGTAATTAGCAGTCTATTTCTATTAATCAACAATATTGAAAAATTATTTACGCGAATTTTTAAATATTTGCTTAGAGCCAATACCGGCTCCAAGCTAAAAATGTGTATACAAACATTAAAAATGAGAATAAACTTGAAAAACTTCAAATTTAAGGTTATGTTGGGTACATGATGCAGAGGCCCGATATCTCAATGCAGCGGTTGTGAATGTTTTGGTGAATAAATGCTCCTACAAATTGTTAACAAAATTTTTAATTGTGGTCAAGTATAATAAGATTGTTTTGCGAAATCTACATCCTTATACACGCTTCGTTTTATGTACATTTTGGTTATAGGTATTAGACACGTAGAATTTTGTTTTCATGATCTAAATATTTTTAAAATTAATCTTTGAATTGTAATGAAAGAAATTATTATTACTGTCAATACTTGCTGATTTCTACTAAATTTAGAATTATTTGTTTGACATTATTGATATAAATTAAAAATAAAGTACACAATATAATTTTTTTTTTTGCGAGAAAATTTTGCAGACGAATTATTGGAGTATTGGAAATAATTGTTTGAAACATCGTTTTAAATTAGTCGAAATTCGCGTATTTTAACCAAGGTTGCAAAAAATGGTTTTTTTATGCATTTTCAATTAAATTGATAAACTAATCCGTAACGTAGAAGTGAAAAATTATTTGCAAAAATGAATATTTGCAATAGTGAAAATTATTTTTTTTCCTATACCAAATATCTCAATAAATATTAGTTTTTATGAAAAATGGGTAGAGACCAAAAATAAAGCTCTTAAACTGATAATGAATTTCGCTTGTTTATTTATTTACAAAGATTTAATAGTTTCGGAGATATGAAAGTTTACAAATGGTGTCTGAACGTTTATAAGACGAAAAATGCAGTTTAAATGTTAAATATCTCAGAAATTGTGACACCTACGTCACGCATGCTAAGAAATGAAATTAAAGACAATTAATTGCGCTTTCAAATTATTTTTTACTCGTTCCTGTAGGATGAGAAATAAAGAAGTTCTGACGGAAAAATGTGCGTATTTATATTTTTTTATATAAAAAGGTCGCCATTTTGTTACTCTAGTCAGCCAGTAATTTAAAAAAATTCTCTCAAATACAGTTTTTCGTTAAGATGTAGCATTACCTAGATGCTCAAATTTTTTTGCTCATTTAAAGCACTTGCTTTAGAAAAAAATGCATTTTAAACTTTAAAGGTTAATTTCGAAACACTTGAATACCAAATATAAACTTAAATATCTCCGAAATTATTAATCCTACATCAATAAACAAAAAATATAATTAACTCTCAGTTTGTACTTTCTGCAATTGGTCTGTAACATTTTTTCGATAAAGTAGTACTTTTCGAGATACTTGACGAAAGCCGTTTGGAAACACATTTTTTTTTAAGCTAAAATTGCAATTTTGAAGTCAACTTAAAAACTATCAATTTATGTGAAAAATTGTATAGAATCTTTTCTTCTTAAAATTTGATTTTATTTCAGCTCCAATAAATCTCCAATAAATATATATATTTTTTAATTGCCACCCCCTGAGAGGGGGGTGGAATCCACCCCCTATAAATTAGCAAGCCCCCGCACAATATAGAAACTTTTCTGTGAAGCATTTACTATAATACTGCCAAAAATGAACGAAATCCGTTCAATATGACATTATTCTGAAGTTAAAACCTCTAGTTACTGTACTATAACGCGTATTTTGGTTACAGATCGAACAAACTCAAACCCTTCTGGTTGTCCATTACGGAGAAGGAGACGCTGCCCGTGCTGGACTTCCTTTCGGCGGCGCTTCTGTCCGCCGAATACGACCGTGCCTTAAGCAGAGCGTTGGCGATGGCTGAGTGCCCTGTGGTGCCCTTCTTCGGGGCCTTCCTCAGGGAGCTGAGAGAGATTCTGGCGGCCGGACCACCGGGGCACGAGGCCGGTGGCGTGGACCACGCGACGGCCTCGGGGAAACCACCAAAGAGCGGACATCGGGACCAACAGATGCAGCAAAGACAAGTGGTAGGTGAGAATGGTTTCTTTACTTCTATTTTGCCACTCATTAACTTAGCAGCCAATGAAAGGCATTTTTTTAAAGGTTATTGCATGCATAAAATGTCATTATTATTAGTAGTAGTAGTAGTAGTGCTCGCATGGCTTTTTATTACTAAACAACTATGCTCTCAAAAAAAATTACCGATAAGTTTCTAAGCACTAGTTATATTGTATACGTAGCCCAGTCGATGATGAAGGTATTTATCTACAAGAACTTGCAAAATAAATAATTTTTTTTAATAAGTTCGTGAAAGTGTATAGAATAACATCCTGAAAAGTTTACATTTCACTCGGATGCAGAACACAAAAAAAAGCGGAAAAAAAATTTTTCACCCATTTTTTCAAAATTTTGAAATTAAGTCAAGCTAGGAACAAATAAAAAATACAGATGGGTAGACCACGTATGTATGAATAAAAAATTTCCTAACCAAATTTATCGCTAAGGCCACGGTTTTCCCGGAAAAAAATAGTCAATTGTAACGTTATAACTCGGAACGAGATCCATGCGTGCGCGCGCTTGAATACGCATGACTGTGACACCGACGCACTGAATTACATGTCACTAAATCAAAATTTTTTCAATCTCTATGTGTGTCGATTCATTTAAAAGATGGAAATTGTAGCTTTCTGTGATGCTTTTTTGTTTTAAACAATACAAGCAAAGGATGAATGGGAAAAATATACTTATATACCGTGCGTGTAATTTCCCATTAGGCATGTACATTCACGTAGCGCGAGAGATCTGACAACACCGGCAGCCGTAAATTCGTCCGTCGTCGGTGGACATCCGAGCTCTGTTATTTCATTTCAGCCAGCTGGCACCCGCGATGTTGTAATTCTACTCCCCATGCCTAGCCCGCGACTACACACACGGTATATAATATCACGCCCGAACTCAATCGTTGCAATAAAAAATATAGAAAAAAATAAAAGCCCTTCAAAAAAAATCTCTCTTCTTCATTGAGAATTGTTAAATAGTATGTACACTACATGATTATTGTGGTTTATTAAGTGTAGTAACGTGGATTCACAAAAAAGTACATCTCAAATCATTTTAATTTCCTTGCTTGATGATTTTCTTGATAAATATATATATATATATATATATATATTGGAGGCTGTAACTTGCCGAGAACTTAACCTATTGGAAAAAATAAATATCACTATTTCGAAAAAAATATATACTTTTCGAATGTTCAAACACAAATTCGTTTACTTTTATGTATTTTTTCGAAAATATGATCAATCACGATAAGAAATTGCGATTTTCACGATCTTATCCTTATAACTATGAAAATATCTTTGATTGTTTTGAATATAAATTCTGGAACCAGAGCCGGCCTTTGGGGGGGAGGCGCAACCGTGCCCCGCATGAGGGCGCTTAATATACTTTTTTTTCGAGTAAAATTATTTTGTTTTCATCAATTTTGAGATGAGGATGACAAATTTTTTTTTGGATTTTACTTCCCCGCTGATCAATTTTGAGATGACGACGAAAAATTGTTTTTTTCCGACTTGACCATTAAAATTTCGCACGAGGGTGCTTACGGAACTAAGGCCGGCCCTGTCTGGAACTTTTCCAGTACATTAACAAATGTATAAGGAATCCATTGGATATTAGATGCGAGCGATTCAGTGGCTATGTGTGGTGTCTGTGTATGCGTTCATAATTATATAATTTCCCTCCATACTCATTATTTATCCTCCTATTCACTAAGAAAAATGTTAAAAATGTGTAATCAGAAAGAGAAAAAAGCTTTATTTTACTCGTTAGAACTGCTAAGAATTTTTAGAGGTTCCATAGTATGCATTTGACCGTGCGCTTGGCCGCGCAGAGTCACAAAGTTACTTAATTATTTTTTGCAGGGTTACCATGGCTTTAGCGATAAATTTTATTAGGGCATTTTTTGTTCAGAAACACTGGTCTATCCACCTGTGTTTTTTATTTTTTCCTACCCTGACTTAATTTAAAAATTTTGAAAAATGGATGAAAAAAAATTTTTTTTCACTTGTTTTTTATGTTCTGCATCCGAGCGGAATGTAAACTTTCCAGGATATTATTCTATACACTTTCACTAACTCATTAAAAAAAAATTATTCATTTTGCAACTTTTTGTAAGTTTCACTATAAAATGTTCTCTGTCATCTGAGCTAACGGTTAAATCTACGATAATTTCGTTTGGTTATGCCAAGTACAAGTTTTATTTTACCTGCCATGTTTATGTGTAGAAATGCCAACTTCATAAACTTAAGAAGCCAACTCTGTAAATAAATAAATAATAATTCCTCCAAAAAATTGATGAGCGGGAGGAATCCTCAAATTTCCAACTTTTGCCAAGTACCGCCATTGGCTATGGCCCTGCTCTCCAGCAACACTTGCATCCACAAAGCAACGAATTGGATAATTTGGCAAAAAAAAAAAGTTACTTTTCAGGGCATAAAACAATTAAAATTACCTGAGATTTGAAGTACACAACACACTGGCGAAATGCGGCAGTTTATTTACTTCTCTCACAAATATACATAACCCGCATGACACACAATATGAAACTACCAACCAATCGGTATAAAAAGTCACTGTCCCAATTCTCCCATGGTACCAACTCACAGTGTACCATTTGCAACTTCTAGGTGGAAGACCGAAAAAATAATGAAAAAATTCTAGACATTAAGGGGGTGGTTTTTGAGGGTTGAAAAATAAATTTGCTTCTAGAGTGCCGAAACTCTGTGAGTATGATAATATGATAACTGTGAATATATCAAAAAATAGTTAAAAAACTATAAATAGTAGAGGGGTTGTTTTTGAGGGGGTTGAAAGATAAATATTATTTTAAAATTCTGGAACTTTGTGGACATGATATTATATCCGCGAATTCGCTAAAAAGAGTAAAAAAAAATCTAAGCAATAAGGGATTGGATTTGAGAGGATTGAAAAATAAAACTTTAAAAACTATGTAAGAAAGTTTCAAAAAAATTTTTGTTGTCAATGTTTTAATTTTTTAACATCACTTCATATCACATCACACATTATTTTTTGACTCTGGCATCTTTCAATTTTTCATAAAGTTCTTTTTTTGGCACAGTAAGAAGTATCCCCGTAAAAAAACAAATATCTCTTTAAAGCGCAACTGGCCGCATATAAATGTTACATACATAAAAGCTATAAGAATTAAATAATAAAACAAAATGAAAAACATGACATTCTAAAGTGTACAAAAGTATTGGGATTCTAATGAAATTCTTAACGCAAGTTTGATCTGATGTTATTCAGAAGCAAATTTATTTTTCAACCTCTGAAAAACCACCCCCTTAATGCCTAGAATTTTTTCACTATTTTTCCTGTCTTCTTAACAACTATTTTAAGCTCATTTAGAAATTTGTAGAATTTTGTCCATCTAGAAGTTGTAAATGGCCCACTGTGGCGACGTTTCTTTGTTTTGAATGATAGGTCCTTGAAATCTTTTCGAGGTCTTCCTGCAGGAGTAGCATGAGATGAAGTAGAAGGTCGCGGCACGGTAGTATGCACGTGGAATTGGACGTCTTCATCTTCCAACGAACTTTTATTCATAGTCAAGAAACGCTCCTTTGACTTTCCTGCAGCAACCCATTTAGCAGCAAATTTCGACGAGTAGCTGGCCAACTTCATTTTGATTTCTCTTTGAGAGTCTTCAGTAACATCACTAAAATGAAATTTAGTCGAAAGGAACTCGAAAACTAGAACGTTTCTTTCATTTTTTCCGTGTTTGAGCCATTCTTCAAAAAAGTCAGTTTTTGAAATAGAGTAAAAGTGCTCTGAAAAAAAATAGTTGTGTTCGAGTTTGCTGGTTAAAATATATATTATTACAAATAGAAATGGTCCAGCTATGATATATAAAGAATTTAGCCTGGATACATGTGTGTACATGTTATTTACAGACATTGAAAGTTATTAAGCAAAGAAAAAATAACATGTATTTTTCATATATTTTCAAAAACTTTCTTTTATATTATTTGAGTAACAGACAGATTTATATTAATTAAAAAAATTTTGTACTTACCCTCAGAAATAAGATCCATCATTAAAAATTTCCATTCAATTACGAACTGCCACAGTTAGATATTGTCGAAAGTGTCGTTAAAATGTAACTGACTAATTATTCCGATTGCACTTAAACCATTCTTTAACTTTTAATCCTTATTACTCTTCACTGTGGAATACTAGACATAAACAATTCTTGGAATCGGATGTTTGCAGGTGTTGTTTTCATTAGTTAATCACCCATTATCGGGAATCTGGAAATGACTTTTGTCCACCTAGATTGTTCAGATCAAACACTGTGCAACTCTCCCACATCTCCCCTACTAAAACGAAAAAAAATAAATTAATTGTCCTAAAAGTAGTCCAGTCAATGAATGGTTTCTAGAGGGAAATGCTGAGATCACAATTTTTGACTTGCGGTATTTGGAGTATTTAGGAGGTAAACATACCAAAAGTCCCCGAACGTAGGAGGTGGGGGGGGGGGATGCAGGGGGGTACGAAGAAGGTCCTGATTTTTGGTTTTTCGCTCATATCTCGAAAACGGTTAGCCCTAATCAAAAAGCTATATGGCTATATGCAAAATTAAAGCTGACTAAATTTCCTACAATCATGTTTCTATTTTTTTTTTTTTTCGTATCTGCTATGGTTCAGTAATGAATTGTATATCTTTTGACTGTATTCTAACTTTATTATAAACTTATTATAAATTGAAAATAAATTTTAATAATCATCGTAGAAAAAAATTTCTTGTACAGATATCCGTTTCACAGCAGACTGAACTGAAATATCGAATAAAAAATGTCCTTGCGTCTGTAAGTGTGTGTGTGTGCGTGTATACCGCTTCTTGTAAACACGATAACTTCTGCTAGACTTAAAATATTTGATTACAATTTGGAACATATGTAAAACAGCATATTACAATAATCCCTATTGAAATTGGGCCATATCTGTAATATTATTGAACGTTCATTGACTGGGCTAAAGCTTGTCGCGTGAATATAAATTAAAAAATTACTTACTTAGGTACTTACAATCTCTGTCAAACAAAATTAAAGCCTGTATGAACTTCTCGCGTCCCAGCAAGCTTTTAAGACAATTAATTCAACATAACTTTTTTTTTTTTTCGTTTTAGTAACTACACCTAATAAAAGCTTATTTTTAAAAAGTGTTTTTACATTTAATTTTTGTCATGATGACATTACTTTCACTAGTGAAGAAAACTAAAAGAAAATAAGTTATTAATTTTTTCTTTATCCATGTAACTCAGGGTGGTAACATTAACTTTTTGTCATGTAATATTAACTGTCTAGTCAGCCGGTGATTTAAGATAAGATGCCCTCGAGCAGGCGTTTGGAATAGCAGGGTCTTTAAACGCTTTTCTGATTTATAATTGGGCCCTGTTGATCTTCATTGTCTGGATCATCCAAGCGAATCGACTGTAAATATTGGAGTTGATTAATTCAATTTTCAGACAGCCAAACCGCACACCACTTCTCTTAAAGAATTTCGTGAAATTACGATTTTAAAGAAACTGTTAAGCATGCAATGAAACAGTTCAATTATTGAAGTTGGTACAATAAAGCAGTACTTATGGATAAATGACATCAACCATAAAAAGTAAATAAAAACTTCGCCCTTTTTAACCGACTTCCTAAAATTTAAAATTCGTCCCAGATATTTTTTTTTGTTTATACAAGGTGGACCAAATTAGATGGAATTTGGAGTTTTCTCTAAAACTATGGCAGATAGATAAAAACCAATATAATGTCCTGCGCTCGATTTTCGAGAAACAAACAACGGCGCAAACGGCGAACGTCTATCGAATCGAAAATTCACATTCATAAGGCACTTTTTTGGATGGAATCCGTTGCTGATAAGAAGAAAATTATGCATGCTTCAGTTTTCGAGATAGAGACATAACTTGTGTTTTTTAAATGGAACACCCTGTAAATTATTTCATTATTCGATTAGAACAAATTAGCTGTGCAACGATATATCATATGTCATGTTTATCTCTAGAAAAAGGGGTTAATTTTCGAAAAATTTAATATATTTGTGAGGAGGCCGTGGAAAACTATTAACAACAACACTTCTTATAATATAAAATAATTTTGAAAAGAAGAGGAAAAACTAAACCACAATAAATGTTCGAATGGGCCTTTCCCACGTAATTGAACTTGATGTTTATTTTGTCATAAATCATTTATTAACACCTAATAAATATTGTATATACACGTCATATCGTATAATATTTTAATTTTAAATGGATATTTTAAAAATAAAAATATTTTCTAATTTACTCCATATTTCAAACAAGTAAACGCGCTCAAATTACGTCATGGGCGGACCCTCCAATCAAAATTAAACGATTTCCGGCTTCATACGAACATGAACCGAACCTGTTGACATTGCTGAATTTTACATCTCGTTTGGAAACCTGCCGATGAGACTATTTCCATGTTGCTTAATGTATATGAATGTTTAACGTTAGAGGAAATGCTTTAATTATTTCACTAAAGAATGTCTAATTTTTATCTCCGCTTTTGAAAATAATGAATTTCCATTGAATAATACGGTCTGCTATAATAAAAATGATAATAATTAACAGAAGAAACACACTTTACATGTGGACTCTCAACAAATAACTGACACTTGGCAACACTGATGGAAGTAAAATGGGTATTAAATAAATATATAGGCTATGTTCTCTTATTTACGTTGTGCTCGTACGTATCTAGTATTTTGACTTTATAACTGTGTTTCTTATTAATTATTTAAAAGTGTGTGCGTGTACTGTGTAGACATTAAAATGAAGAAAGGTTTTGAGAAGGCAGCAAGTGATAAATAATCTTCCTATTATTGACAGTGAAAACATATAGTTAAATTCAATTATGCTAGAATGTGTATGTATATACATTTTTTTTACAAGAAGGTGTATTCTTACATTAAAATGATCTTCACAAACTCTATGTCTTCTTGAATCCGGCATGCTGCTTACATTCAACGCCATAGCCCATGCTCTTCGAATGATTGGGTGTTTGGGTATTGAAATAAATAATTTAGAACTAGCGTTTACACCTGTATTTTTACAAGATGGTACAATACAATGCCTTACAACCATTTTTATATATAGTCCAAATAAGATTCACAATCACAAATAAAAACACGAAACACTAGACAACAAAACTACATAAAACGAACTGATTTGATGAAGTTATGTTGTGTATCGAAAGAGTGTCACACCTCACTAGACTAGAACTAACAAAGCTTGATGACATGTCTGTCAATTCGGTAAAGGTAGAAAGAGACAAACACTTATACGTACAATCTGCTCATATGTAGCCTCTACCAAGGGTGCTAGAGTATACTGATTGGTCCGTTCTCCGAATGCGTCATTAGTGGAGAAATAATGCCGGCAATTTTAAATTCATATAACATAATAATTTTTTCTGTAGAAAAGAAAATTTCGCAAAAAAGAAAAAAATACGGATGAGTTTTTTAAAGAAAACTGTTAAAAATGGTCTAATTTAGTAATGGTGAAAAATATGATATGATTAAATGTTTTATAGAATGCGGAGAAGATTCAAATTTAGCTTCCGAGCTTTATTTTAATAAGTAATTTATAGACAGCAAAACTTTGTGCCCAAAGTGCCGCCTAAAAAATATTTTTAGATATCCAGAAAAGAGACAGTCAGACATAAAAATATTCAAAAGGCTACAACAAAATTTAAAAGAGTTTGGATCATTTGTAAAACTTGAGCAAAAATATACACTGTATACATAAAGTATGGAATAAATTCATTAATTCTGAATACGCAAATATTATGGCGAAAACCTCGAATAGGTCGATTTTTGTTTTTAATTGCGCAACTTCTGCTTCTGTTTTTTTGGCTATTACGTCATCGCTGCTTCAGTTATGACGTCATTTCCGTTTTTTTAATGGAACCCCCCCGTATATTTTTTCATTTTCAGAAATGGAAATCTGAATTTAAAAACCTACACTACTTAGGGTCTAGAGTTTATAAGTTTGGAGCTACAGACATTTGAAAATATTCTTTTTTGAAGTTAAATAATTCCTGTTTTATTGTGATATTTTACAATAAAATATCAAATGAACAGTAAATAATAACATAAAGAATTAACTTAAGTATTTCCAAATATGTGGATTGGAAGACGTGGTACTGTTGAATGGCCACCAAGGTCACCGGATCTTACCCCTCTAGATTTTTCCATTCGGGTCACCTAAAAAACGTAGTGTACAGTGTAGACATGTAAACCTGACAATATTCAAAAATTAAAAAACAAAATTAGATTAGAATGTAACAACATTTCTCAAGAAACTATAAATAAAGTTCAGCAAGAATTCATTAATCGTTTGGGATACTGCCAGGCACAAGAAGGTTTTCAATTTGAACATTTGATTAGTTAATTCCTTATGTTATTATTTACTGTTCATTTGCTATTTTATTGTAAGATATCACAATAAACTTTAAAAAAGAATATTTTTCAAATATCTGTAGCTACGAACTTATAAACTCTAGACCCCAAGTAGTAAGATTTTTTAAATTCAGATTTCCATAGAGAGAGACTGAAAATGAAAAATATACAGGGCATTCCGTTTAAAAAAAAAGGAAATGACGTCATAACCGAAACAGCGATGACGTCATAGCCAAAAAACCTAAAGAAAAAGTTGCGTAATTAAAAATAAAAATCGACCTATTCGAGGTTTTCGCCATAATATTTTTGTATTCAGAATTAATGAATTTATTCCATACTTTATGTACATAGTGTATAATAAAGCTGTAGAAAATATTGTTTTAAAAACTGTAAGAGAAAATCCTAATAATATATCGTCTCGCGAAATATAGGGAAATTTGGGAATCCCAAAAAACAACTGCGTTGCGTTGCTTAAAAAAAAATAAATTCAAACCTTACAAAATTAGAATTAGAACCCAAACGACTTTTAAAGGCATCTCGATTTTTGCCAGTGGTTTTTACGTCAGTGCAGTGAAGTGTCAGGATTTGAAGGAACGATTATATGGACAGACGAGGCCCATATAAGCAGTGTCGGAATTTTTAATCAGAATAATAACCACCATTGGGCTCATGAAATTTCACACGTAACCGCTACAGTTAACCGTTAAGGACGATTTGAATTTGGTGTATGGTGTGGTTTTATTGACTACAAATAATAGGTCCTCATTTTTTTCACGGTAACTCGAATACGGAAAATGTTATTAACATTCTATGACAAGAAATAGAGCTCTATGTAGACAATATGCCTGTAAGACAGTTTCAAAGATTAATTTACCAACACGATGGCGCCCCCAGGTCATACGTCAAATGAAACACGAAATTATTTAACTGCCCAATTTGGAAAGGATTGGATCTGTATCTATATATCACTCAGGACTAGTTTATTAATGTCTAGTTAGCTAAGTTAACTAAATTGATAACTAACAATTAATTTAGCTAACTGAACATTAATAAACAACACAGTAGTTTAGATTTTTAGGAAATAATGGTCCTATTTTGTGGCCGGATAGATCTCCCGATATAACCCCTGCCGACTTTTGGCTTTGGGGTTATTTAAAAAATATTATATAGAGAGAACGTTCTATGAACAAAGAAGAATTGGAAAACAAAACGTACGCTACGTTTCGGACAATAATTCCTGTCATGATTGGAAATGCAACAAATGCTGTAAGGAGAAGGTGTCAAAAATGCATAGATGTCGAACACTTATTGTAGTTTAGTTTTCCTATTTTTGGCAAATTTTTTTTATATTTTAAGAAGTGTTGTTACTAATAGTTGTCCATGGCCTTCTCACAAATATATTAAATTTTTCGAAAATAACCACTTTTTCTAGAGATAAATATGACACATGATATATCGTTGGATAGCTAACTTAAGTTGTAATCGAATAATGAAATAATTAATTTAAAAAAACAAAAGTTATCTTTATATCTCGAAAACTGAGACATGCATAATTTTCTTCTTATCAGTACCGGATTCTACTCAAAAAAGTGCCTTAAGAATGTGTTACTCGATTTTCGATTCGACACTTGGTAGTATAGAGGTCATTCAGAAATGCCAATTTTCCAAAAAACGCTCTGTAGCTCGATAATCAAAAAAGATAGACGAACGCGGTTAGCGACATTGTTTGTTTCTCGAAAATCGAGCTCGGGACACCTGTATTGATTTTTGTCTATCTGCCATAGTTTTAGAGAAAACTTCAAATCCCCTCTAATCTGGTCCACCCCGTATATATAAGTTTTACTATGATGACTGATGACAGTGCTATAAATATATGTTAAGGAAAAATTCAGCGTACTTTAGACAATCACCTCTTCACACATTTATTTTTGTTCCAGTTCATATCAGATTATAACGGGGAAGACCACCACTTCACCAAGATTGGACCAGGAGGACTCATCAACCTAGAAAAAATTTATCGTACCCAAGCCGTCATGGACCATATTTCCTTGTGCCATCAACATTATCACACTCGTAATCGTCTTTCGCCCACCGTTAGTCTCATCGATTACCTTAAGTGAGTGATTAACATGAATTTCAGGGTGTCTGAATCTAAATTAGGGGCCCTGTTTAATGTTTGCTTGTTAGTGCCCGATTTGAATAGAATTCCCCCATTCGGGGTCGCGCTGTTAAAATATGGATCCTTTAACGCCAATCCCTGGTAGCGTATGGAGAAATGGGATAGAGGTAGGGAATATATTTCAAGTAACGGCGGACGTTTTGAACAAATGCTTTAATTAAACTAAAGTGTTTGTCAAGAGCGGTTGTCAGACAACCAATAAAATATTTAAATTTTTCCTACAAAAAATATGATACAAAAAACGTGAAGATGGCAACAAAGTTGGCAGCTAATTTTTGCAAATATCGCTGATAGACTAGGCTAGATAAGGGTTGGACAACAACAAGTCGTTACAGCAAACTGATAGTGGAATATTGTAGAACATATCATAACTAATGAGGGAAAAATAATCCGAACCACCTGCGATTATCTAGGGGAGAATGGGGTGGGCTTATACGGGGGAAAAACGATTTTTTGCGATTTCTGGCTTAACTACGCATCCTATTGAAAAAAGTTAAATAGAAAAGTTGTAAGTAACAAACAGATCTACAACTTTTGTGGAAAGCATTTTTATCCTAACCTCAAAAAATTTTTTCGATATTCACGCAAAAAACCCTTTTTTCGGTTTTTTATTCTTTTCTTCCACAAAAATAATTCGATTTAGCCCTTTTGGTGTCCCACATAAGCACTATTTTTTTTGTAGCAAAATATTTAGTGGTTGTTGTTTAATTCAATTTAAAAAAAAAGTGAAATTTTCAACTGCGATTCCTCATAAAAGTACTTGTCCGATAGAGTTCGAACAGGGCTCATTTTTTTGGCTTTTATTTCTACTTTCAATAAATGAAAAAATATATATATAGTGTGTCCCAGGATAGATGTAACAAGAGGTGTAATGGACAAAAAATTTTGGAATTTTGGAATGGTATTTGGGGATTGAGTCCTGCTTGTCGTAAAACTAAAGCATACCAAAAAGGACTTGATTTGGTGTTCTACAGGGTGTTTTATAAGCAAAGTTGTAAAAATCACCACTAATAAAGTACCTTTATTTTTCAAAATATGAAAAAATTCCACTAAGAAAAGTTATTTAGAATGCAATTCTATATCTCAATACCAAATTTCAGGAATATAAAATTATTTTTTTAAAACATCCCATTTTTTGCGAATTAAGAGTTGAATTCATATTTAAAGTTGTGTAGGAGCAAATGTTAATCATCTCGAACAGTAGGCTATTGGTAAATAAAAAATTGAATATACGAGATGTAAGAAGGTATAATGTTAATCGAACTAATTGTAAAACAAGGAACAATTACTAACAGAAGATTAATGAGGTTTAAAAATTACAACAAGTAATAAATGTCAAAAACATAACAGATTCACAAACAAATTAATTATTGACCAATACAAAACAATGTTTACAGTTTCTTTATTATTCGACGTAGCTACCTACCA
The DNA here is from genome assembly GCA_936432065.2 of Rutpela maculata. Taxonomy (NCBI): domain Eukaryota; kingdom Metazoa; phylum Arthropoda; class Insecta; order Coleoptera; family Cerambycidae; genus Rutpela; species Rutpela maculata. The sequence continues at coordinate 134,275,341 of OW386293.2, read as the reverse complement.
CCCACATCCACACACATTTAGATCCTTCGCCTGAAGTCCTTAAAACTGTTTCGAATATGATCTAACGGTATGGAGTTTACGGCATTTGTAATTCTCTGCTTCAATACTGCTACATCGTTAGGAAGTGGTTCAGCGTAAACCAACTACTTGAGGCGACCGATAAGAAGAAATCCAATATTGATAGGTTTGGGGATCTCGCCGGCCATTTGATCGGTCCATTCCTGGCAATCCAATTTTCTCCAAAATTTAAATTCAACCACCGATTAACCATTTCTGTGGAGTGGCCAGGGCAACCATCATGTTGAAAATAAACTAAAGGCATATCTCCTAAAATATTTAAATGTTCTTCAGAAAATCTTTCAAGAAGCTGTAAATAAGTGTGTTGGTTTAACCTTCCCTCAATGAAATAAGGTCCAATAACTCCAACGTGATAAGAAACGGCACACCACACATTCACTTTTTTATAATATTGTCTTCTACAACGAATTCTAAAATTTAGATTTTCAGAAGCCCAAAACCGACAATTCTGAGATGAAACAAGACCATTGGTTATGAATGTGGATTCATCTGAGAAAATTATGAAATGATGAAAAAATTTCTCTTCCATGATTTTTTCTCCAATAGTCAAACAAAAATCCAACATACGGCCGTCATCTCCCTCTTCAAGCGTATGTTTATAATTTGTTTTATATGCCCTAATTTTCTTTGCCTTGTAAATTCTTTGGAGTTCAGACTTGCTAATATTAATAAGAGCTGATCTCTCTCTTAGTGGCATCCTAGGATTTTCTATAACAGAGGCATGAGCTATAATAGCCCCAACATTGTCTTCAACATATGCTTTTATTTTTCTTTTCATGTTAAGAACACTACCAGTAGCCAAAAACGTTTTAATTATTCTCATAACCTGAGTACGTGACAAAGCAGTGTTTGGAAATTTCAAATTAAATTGGGTTACCATTTCTCTTAGCGAGTTTTCACCGCCAATTCCGTTGCATTGCACAATATAGATTTTTTCAAGCACTGTGAGTACCATTTTTACTTAGTTTTTTATGCTTGGTTCGTTAATTTGAAACAGAAATTAAGGATAATATTGACTACGTTTGACAGATATGTCAATAATAAATGATAAATGTGTATCCACTGCTTTTCTCATAGCCTACTTTTAGCTTCTACATAACTTTAAATATTAATTCACAAAAAATAATTTCTATGCAGTTTTAATTGAGTGATTCAAAATAAAATACTAATTTATTGAAAAAATGGGAAGTTTCAAAAAAATAATTTTATATTCCTGAGATTTGGTATAGAGGTATAAAATTGCATTTTAAATAACTTGTCTTAGTGGAATTTTTTCATATTTTGAAAAATAAAGGTACTTTATTAGTGGTGATTTTTACAACTTTGCTTATAAAACACCCTATAGAACACCAAATCAAGTCATTTTTGGTATACTTTAGTTTTACAACAAGCAGGACTCAATCCCCAAATACCATTCCAAAATTCCAAAATTTTTGGTCCATTACACCTCTTGTTACATCTATCCTGGGACACACTGTATAGTGCAATGGAAAAAATTGCCGGAAAATCGAAAATTCCGAAAAATTTTTCCATTTTTCGTTGTGTGTTTTTAATTATTGTCAAAGTTTTTTTATTATTTATTAAAATTAATATAATTTTGTAATATCAATGTATGCTACAAACAGTAAGTAAAATAATTAATAGTTAATTACATTCCTCAACCACGTTTGAATTATTAAACACACAAAAAAGTATGATCTTGATTTCTATGCCTTCTATTGTAACGGTATTGGTACGGCGTATAAATGACCGCATTTTTCAACAGTTCAACTGCACTAATATTATGTATGTACTACACAGAGTAGGGATTGCAATTTACCGGAAGTTTTAATAACCGGTAAATCGGTAAATAAAAATGTAAAAAACCAGTTAACCGGTATTTACCGGTAATTTTTAGAATGGATGATTACGGTGGCGAAAATGGCAATTGTCTTTTTCCATGTACAGAATTATCTAAATTTAACAAAAAACATTTTTATATACGTATATTTAATATAATGAACAAACAAAAGGTTTTTTATCAACAGTAAAATCACAAGAGCTTCTTTTTTATCGGATAAATTTCTCTTTGTAACGAAATAATTTTGCGAATCAGTGATTTTATATGAAAAACTGACATGAAAAAATCGCGAGACCGGAGGTCGAGCGATTTTGTCAAATGTCAGTTTTTCGAGCAAAATTACTGATTGGCAAAATTTTGATTTAAAAAGAAATTTATCCATAAAAGAAAAGCTCGAGTGTTTTTTGGCAAGATAAATTAACGACAGAATATGACTCCATAAATTGTCTCCATATTGACGATTTCGTGTTTTTTGTGGATTGAGGAAATGATTTTTCTATGTTTTTTGTAATTTGTTCAGTCGAAATTTTCCTAAAACAGACTACTAGATGTACTCTGCTTTTGAGGAACAGGCATTTTTATCGGTGATTAAAAACGATGCACCTTTTTTATCGCTGTCAAAGTGACAAAAATGTGACTGTCAAATAGACTTTTTTATATAGGAGTTAATGTATCAAAAGGAAAAAATATAAATGAAATAAATTTAAATAAATAATTATTCTGTAAATAACAAAAATATCCACTTAAATAACAAAAATTATAAACATAAACTCAAATGGGGCATTTACTGAATACCTATTCTAAAATACAATATTTTTTAAAAATAGCCCGTTAAATTGGTAATAACATACTTCTAAATGTATTCCACGGATATTTGCGGCAGTGAAATATTCAATTTTCTATCGTAAGATATTGTCAATGTCTCTCTTGTATTTCTCAGGGCTTGGTGTTTGGAGTTTACTTTTTATAATATTATTTTTTATTATTAAAAGTGCTCGGTGTTGGGACAGTCAATCTGTATTTAGTGAATCCTAGTCAGTGACATAAACAGAAACGTTGAATACGTGAAATATCGTAAGTTTAGAATTTACCGAAATAACCGGTAAAAAATTAAAATAACCGGTAATTATCATCATGTGTTTTTTGTCCTGATAACCGGTTAACCGGTAATGCAATCCCTAACACAGAGCATGAAGTTTAATATCTCATATCTTTGTTTTGATATTACGCTCGGCGATATTCGAAAAAATTGGCTGCCAACTTCACAGCGGTAATGATATACAGTGTGTCCACGGATGGATGAATTATTAATTTTCTTGAAAATTTTTATTGTTTAAAATGCCATTATTAAATAAATTTTGTAAGTTATTTATTATGATTGTGGATGAAATTTTGTATCTGGACTGTACTTGTCATTATTAGAAATTAGGAAATTTTTTTGACAAACAAGGACAGACAACATTACAAAAATTTGTGGGGGGCCCAGCAGCGCCCGCCTGAAGGCCGGTGGGACTTTGCCTCCCTGCCCCCGCCCTCTCCCCAGCCTTGTTTGGAAGTTTTTATGAACAATGATTTTTTACTAAAAAGCCAATAATAAAAAATTTACACGTATTGTTAAGTCCATCCGAGAACACACTGTATATAGAGATATTTCTATTAGTCAGTTCCTACTCATAAACTTGTACGAGTTTCTTGGGAATACAGTAGTTGTACAGAATGATATTCTGTAGAACCTGTACCTCTGCATACCTTTTATTATGAAAGATAATTAGGTCATTAATAGAGAGAAATATATGAAGCGTTTTTTCTTCTAGGACATCAGCTATAAATGAGCAACGCGTTTTAGCGGCTGCTCCTCCCGAAAAAACCGAACAAGACGCCGAATATGACTGTGATGTAGATGATTATCACCCTGTACAACCCCTTGTGCATGACCATGGAGTTAGTTTTGTCTGCTTGTCATCGCCTTTGACCAAAATCGATCAACATGTCATTCAGGTAAAGGCCATATATTAAAATTACAGAATTATATTCAGGGATTTTTGTAGAATTTTCTTGGGCAATATAGACTTTTCTAAAGTGTTTAACAGAGTCGGTCCTGATCTATTTACTGCGAAATTAGAAAGATTAGGTGTCAGTGGCAATGTATTGAAGTGGATTAGTGGTTTTTTACTGGTCGTTTACAGTGTATAAAATATGGTAGTTTTCTGTCATCATAAATTAGAGTCACATCAGGAGTTTCTCAAGGATCTCACATTGGTCCTCTTCTATCTAATCTCTTTGTGAACGATATAGATCCAGTTATAAAAATTGTAATTTCTTAATGTTTGCAGATGATTTAAAAGTGTTCAAAATATTTGAACATTTTTCTCTGCTACATTGTTGCAAAGTGATTTGGATGGTTTGTCCCATTGGTGTGATGAAAATGTTCTGCATTTAAATGTGAATACGTGTTATAGGATTATGATTGCAAAAATAAACGCGCCTTACATTTAATTTATCCTTGCAAGATTAATAATACAGTGTTGCACCAGATTAATCAACTAAAAGGTCTAGTAATAAATCTTGATAGTACATTGTAGTAATAATAATAATAATTTCGAAACTTCCATCATTTGTTGTTTAAGTGCATCGACTCGTAAGGAGGATATTTTTTTTCGAAATGTAGGTTTTTATATTTATTTTACATGTAAAAACCTGTATTTCATTCTTCGTTTTATTATATATTTTGTGTATTCTCTTTCTTATTGTCGGTAATAAAAATGATTTGGGTAGGAATTTGTTTCGAGGACAGTTTTAATTTTTTTCAAATTATTGTTCTGTATTTTGGATGTGAGAGTTGAATGGCACGATCTACTAGGCTATTGACAACACTTTTTTGTAGCTGTTAGGTGTATGTGAATTAAAATATAGTAATTTTAAACTATAAAATCTCACACCACCCTTCAACAAAAACTTCAAATCTAATACACATCATCAATTAAGTTTTATCTACATAGAATAAGCAAACCACTATATTCAAAGCAGACAGGCAATACTTAATTTCAGTTTTTAGTTGCTTTTAAACACTCATATATAATACACCTAAAATGTAAATAGTTGTAGTGTGCAATTCAATAATATTAACTAATATAAGTAATTTATATCCATATGTATCAAAAATAGCATTAAAAAAATATTTGTCTTCAATTAATTGTAGTTCTCTGACGATGGTTGAATAAACCGAAACGTAAGAAAAAACTAATTTTATTATAAAGACCGATAACCCAAGATATACGTACATCAAGTTAATTTAAGAAAGAATAAAATTTTGTGAAATTTGTAAGTTACTTTTAATTTTGTGAGCTCGTAATAATTTTGGTTCCAGTTTGATTATGTCATACAAAAATAAGTAGTCGCACATTTTAACAAAACCGCTTTTTCGAAATTGAACAAGTAACATACCTTAGTTCCTGAATTGACTAGATATTTTACTCGAATTTGAAGAGCGGAAACAGTATAAAAGGGATATAGTTAATTTTCCACTCCGGTGGTTCTATTCCCCTTATTTTTTTATGCACCAGAAGAAATGACCTTGACCTAATTTTTAGAAAGTTTTTTGGATATTCCAAGTCTTGCACGCCTTGATCAATACTGAAAACAATTGAAGGGAAGATTTTATTGCAAGCTTACATTAAAACGGTAAATTTTATTTTTCGGTGATTTAGCTTGCAAAATCAATCTATATTTATAATAATAATAATAATAATATAGTTTATTTAGCAACAGTAATTATTACAGTACGGTACAGTATACAATATATTATAAAATATGACAAATTAGTTTAAATACTTTCTACTTTTGTTCGCTGACTGAAAGAAAAGTAACGTGTCGAGCCGAAAATGAATTCGAGATTTTAACGCGTACAGTCGTGGCTATATAAATTGGGCCATATTTTAAAACTCATCTCATTTCTGTAGGCATTAACTGGAGTTTAAGAGAAAGGATTTTGTAATGTTTTATAAAAGTCTAAAAACATTTTACGCAAATACTATACCGATGCCTCAGTTCAATATCCGCAGTAGCTAATAAAATATGACGGTTAATAGCACTGCGACTAGCTACTAGCTACTACTAACCAAGTCTGCCATATCATATATGATTCGGCATACACTACGCATGTTAGATCAGCCCATAAGAAAACTCAAGTAGTGTTAAATCTGGTGACCGAGCTGGCCATTTAATTGACCCATTTATCCATATCAAAGAATTCTAATGTACAAATTTCGTTTGAAATAATTATTGATGAACAACGTGAATTTAGAGATGATACTTGTTGTCTTTTAAAATAATTTGAAAAGAAGAAAGTCCCACTTCCTTTTAAATGCTTCATAAAGATATCTATAGATTGTCATTAACATATCAGTCATTCAAGAAGGATACAATTTGCTAGAAGATTTAATGAAAAAATTTTATTGGAACTTTTTAACAATAAAGTTTCAATATCTCGTACACAATAGCTGTTGCATCGTTTACTTATCCACCTCGCAGACTTGAGTGGTCCATTTTAATGACCACGACTGTACCTGGAGAACGCAAGAAACATATTGACAAACAAAATTACCTTTATAATAATTAAATAATAATATACCACAAGTAATACGACTCATTTATCCCTGAAGGTTCTGGTAGAGCCTTGTGCGGGTGGTGCTACGCATTTGGAGACTAAGGACACACACCCAATGTCCGAGTATAGTGGGACTAATTTCTTCTTCTGTGTAACGACCGGGAATTGAACCCGGGACTGAAGAGAATGACGGAATACAATCTTTTATTGAGGACAAAAGTTAAAGGGCAAGGTATATTGGCCTAAATCGATTTATTTTATAATTGTGAAACCCACTAGTGGAGTTTGGCTCGTAATTTAATAAACATCTGCAAAAAGCGTGCGATAACAACGTTGTCTTGTCTATCGAACAAATTCAACAGTTCTAACGCTTCACTTTAAAGTTTTGCTATAAAACTGCATCTATGAACAAAGTTTTATTTTGCAAGTAGTTTATCGGGCTGCAATTTGAAAACTCATTTCAGTCTTATCGCACATATGGCGGTTTAAAGTTTTATTGTTTAATTTAATATATTTTAAAGAATTAAACTGGATAAGCTTGATGTAATGGTAATTTTTAAAGTTCGTGAGAAAATTCGAGTAAACAGTATATAGTAAAATTAATCGTAAAAGGTTTATAGAGAATTACATTTTATTCGAAGTTCTGCCGAAGGCGCCGGTAAAAATTGTGACCATTTTAAAAAGGTTTTGTAGAGAGATCTGAAACGTAATTTTTTGAATAAAACATTTATATGCCTCTTTGTAAGAATTTTACTATTGGTCAGTTAACTCGGAAACGATGCATCGTACGGACAAAAGTGTTATATGCAAAATTAAATTAATTAACATCATTAAATTTCCTACAAGAATGTCTTTATTCATTTTCTTCCTGTTTGTAGTTTCCATCGAAAATCGATAATTAATAAATAAATGAATTAGGTAAGTATCTGAAATTTTTCTATCAAAGCGGTTTACCGTGGTCTGCTAATAAATTACAGTCACAAAACAATCTTTATTTTACAGCACTGAACATATTTACTTAAGTAATATTTTGTCAAAATCTATACATTTCCTTAAATAAACAGTGTGACTCACTTAAAATGAAGGCACCCTTATAACTTGTTTATTTTGTTTACGATTTGAATGAAATTTTACTAAAGTATGGAACAAATTAGGATCTTCTTACGACCAGAAAAACATTCTCCTGCTACAAATGTAAAGCCACTTGCGGTACAAAAATATGCGGAAAAAAATAAAAAAATCATTAAGCATTTTTTATCGGAAAATTTTATTAATGAAACTTGTTCAGAATTGTACAAAAAATTTAACTAAGTCCAAAATTTAATCGTATGTAATATCACTAGTGCTTAAAATTTTATCGAAAATTTTTTCGAAAGCGTGTTGCCTGGTAATATAAAGAGTGCAAATTGACAGTTTATTATCTGATTAAATCCCGACCGCTTTAGCGGGAGGGATTTAATCTTTGATAATAAACTGCCAATTTGCACGAGTTATATTAACTAGGGGCAACTTAGCTTGAGAAAAAATTTTTAGATAAAATTTAAAGCACGAGTGGTATTTGTGGAGAATATTTCACGAATAAATAATTCATTAAGTATATCTTCACTATTATGTTCAGTAATTAATTGCCTTCAGACATTTCCTTGTTGCTTTTTAGAGATTACTCACCTTTATCTTCAATTTCATCATTTACGTCACATAAAAATGCATTTCCAAAGCGACTCATCTAATAAAAAACAAAGTAGGTTTAAATTATGACAATCAAGAAAAACAATATACATTAAACCATAGGTACTGTAACTTATAAGACTAGTCATCACAACAAAGCACGCTTCGACCAATCACATTACGGGTGAAATCACACAAATTGCATATTACCAATCTATCCCTTTTCGTTCTAAGGCTGCCGGCTCAGATGGTATGGTACCGCCATCTAGTAACGCTAGCTTAACTTAGTTACTAGCCCAAACAGTGAATTGAATTATTATATTAAAGTGTTTATTGGTATATATTTATGTATTTAATCCTTGTTTCTAATTTGAGAAGTTTGATAGTTAAGTTAAGGTTTACTTGTTTAAGTAGAGAGACTTTAAGTACAACGAATTATAATGTATATAGTGATACTGCAGAGTTTTGATTTTCCAAATAAGTGTTAGCTGTTTTGTAATGATTGATGAATTACCATAAGTAAATACCCACATTTGTGTATTTATCATGAAATAACTGATTTGTCTGCTTCGTAGATATTTATATTTAATTTTAGTTGGGAAAATTATTTTGTAATTATGTTAGGTATTAAGCCATTGAAAGCTGTGTACCTATAACTTGTCCCGGATTGGCTTTTTAGGTTATTAATACAGTACTACAATTTACAATTTACGTTAACAATTAGTAATAAGCTAGAGAAGATATTTATAGATAACATTTAAAAGCACGATTTGTCCTATTTGCCGAAAACATGTCACGACACAAAACGTCAAAAAATTTTCGCAATATTTGCCGCTGCAGCGACCTAAAACATTAGAGCGGTAAATTTTGCATGTTGGTCCTGTCAAAAGCAGATCTAGCTTGAATTACCACTAATAATGACGTTTGATTGGTGCAATGTTGTGAAAAAAACGGGCACTCATTGGCTATAGCGTTAATGAGTGAAATAATCAAAATAAAAAAATTGAAAAATTAAAATATTAAAAATTTTTAAAATAATTATTTTTAAAAAATTGCAAATTGATTGACAACTACCTGGCAACTTGGGCTTAGTCCAATCAATGAATGTCCAAATTGTAGAGAACGTAGAGGGGGGAGGGAGAATTTACTTCTTCAGGAATGTGTTGGGGGTATTTAATTTGAAATGATGAAAAATGAAATTACAGGAAAAGAATTTTTTTCAGTCCCAGCTGCTTCATTTGGTGGGTGGAGTAAACATTGGTTTGAACTTTTCTTCTGCCAGGTTTTATGAATAAAATATTGCGGTCGGGTGAAGTCCTCGCATAAGCATCACTGCGAGGTCTATACCTTCCCCAATGACAGCCATGTTTCTCTTATGGACTCTTCAATAGCTGTGCTTACAATCAGCACGTCAGCACTATCTGATGTTTGTTGCGCTGTGATGCCGTTTTTGTGTAGTTTAGACCTTTTTCATTACCCTGAGATCACATTAAAAAAAACTTGGTTTTCTTTTTATTTCGTACTGACGAACGTCGATGGGTTTCCTTCTCTACAATGTGAATTTGTTGTACAGTTTTTGGCGCCGATCTGATGCATTTTTTTTGAATATTTAACATTAAAAATGTTTTTAGGTTCGTAGTATGGGGCTTACTAAATAAATGATATTTTAATCAAAATTTCAATCCTATAATTTTGATTAAATTTGAATAATTTTTTGAACAATTCTGAACAAGTTTCATTAACAAAATTTTCCGATAAGAAAATGCCTAATATGATTTTTTATTTTTTCCGCATATTTTGCTACCGCAGGTGGCTTTGCATTTGTAGCAGGCGAATGCTTTTCTGGTCATAAGTACACTTGCTTTCAAAACTTTCGCGTACACCTATTTTTCGCTGTGTTAAATCAGGGTTGTAATTAATCAACTCTGACATTTGAACTTTTGAAAAGTCAAAATGCCTCGACTGACAGAGCAAGACAAAGTTTTAATGCTTTCTAAATTAGAAGAGGAGTGGTCCATAAGAAGGGTTGCTACTCATTATGGACTAGATAAAAGCTCTGTTTTATTTATTTTTATGTTAGTTTTAATTAAATGTCAATGTCATCTTTAACCTAATCTCAAAATTATCCGTTCACACAGCTAAAATTTTGCAAAATTGTTGACAAATAAATAAAGAATGATTTAATATAGCGAAAAACAGGTGTACGGGATTTTATTGCACAGAAGTGTACATCCTAAGTTGTTCTATACTTTACTAAAATTTTATTCAAATCGTTAACAAAATAAACAAGTTATAAAGGTGTTTTCATTATAAGTAAGTCACACTGTTTATTTAAGGAAATGATAGATTTCGACAAAATATTACGTTAGTAAATACGTCGGATATTGTAAAATAAAGATTGTAAAATAAAGATATACGTGATTCTAACTAAGCTATTGGTATTTTTGAAAAGAATATTTTTTTTGGAAAAAAATAATTAAAATCAAAAGGTTGATATTTACGTTCAAAAAATTTAGATATGCGGACAACTATGTTAAATTTATGAAATTCTTATATACAATTGCTTACCAAATATAGTCCATATATTGAAAAAGTTTTTTTAAAAAAGATTCTGTCGATAACGTATACAGTTTTTTGTTTATGATTTTTTTATGAGGCGCGTAATTATGCAGCATTAAAATAAAAATAGTCTACACGATAATTGGTACAGTGTAACAGTAAAAAGCACTATATTTTCAATATAATTGCAAATTTGAATTACTTTATGTTAATAATGCAACAAAACGAATTAAAGTAGTAGTCGGGCGTTGCCGATTGCGGGCACTCATTTAAAAAAATAATAATCGATACAAAGTGAATTGTGTGTTCGAGCAAAATGTTAATCAAATAGGTATTCGCAATTGGCCATGCCCGAGTACAACTTCTACTCGTTTTTATATTGTTTAAGAAATAAAACATTAGTGAGATATTTTAAATAAAACATTAATGTTGTATATTATGTAATTTTTGTGTATAACTATTCTAACATTTTAGTCAGAATCACTATCATTATAAAATGATGCATATTGCTTTTTCCCTTAAAACAATTTTCAGGAAAAGCAGCACACGAGCACGCAACTGAATACCACTCACAAGAACATTTTGTGTCGCATTTTATTTTACAGTTGCACTTTTTAATTTAACTTCAGATAAACTTTTTTTGTCGACATTATCGGTACCAGCTTCTGATTTCCAATTCTGCATCCAAAATTTTGTGCAAGAGGTAATTTGAATGACTGTTCACAACACTGTTTTAAAAAAAGTAATATTTGCAACATGTTGTTGAAAAGCGTCTTCCGTCGGTGGGAGGGAGCGTAAATCACTTTTATTAAATTATTTTACCTTTTAATAATTTTCAAACGTATACATATAATACATTTGTAAAGTTGACGTGTATGTACATTGAAAATATTTGCAAAAAACTGATGTGGGGGATGTAAGATGAGTAATGGAATACATTAAGACAGATTTTGGAATTTTTCTCTGTTTGTTTGCTTGTCTGTTTGAACGCGCATCACGCAGAAACTACTGAACCAATGAGGTTCATCTAATCTTGGAGTAACATTTAGTTCTTATTTATCGAAATCGGAGTAGACTAAGCCAAGTTTTATGAAAATCGGTCTAGTTAAACAGAAGATACAGCTTGATCTCTACAATAAGCGTATTTGCACGGCATAAACTTTTAAGATTAAACTTCTGTAATATTCCAGAAAATTCGAGAGTACTCTGGAATATTCCAGAAAATTTGTGAGTCTTCTGAAATATTCCAGAATGGTGATTCTACCTCAAACGTCGTTTATAAAGAAGCTTTTTAGTCAATTTCAAAATTCCACGCGAACGTAACCGCGGGCATAGCTAGTAAATAATAAATATGAACCGCAAACAATAATCAATCGATTTAAACAATCAAACACAAATAGTTTTTATAATGTTAAAATGTTAAGACAAATAACTTCGCACTATATACATAAGTACATACGCCTAGTAAACATAAACATACCAGCTAATTCCACTGTAAATTGTTTTCATGCGCTTTATGAATTTTAGGAGACCTGTCGTCTTTATTACATGCGCCGCATCATGCACCAATTTTAAAAATTCACAATCGAATACTATATGCAATATCAACTTAGTTCTTGTCTTAAAAACATTTTCAATATATTGGGTACGTTTGTTAGCATAGTTTACACGCAAAAAATTTAAAATTGAAGTACTTGCTCGTATGTTGAAATTCTTACTACAATATTTTATAGTTACAGATTTCATATTTTTTTCCCAAAAAACTAAACATATTTAAACAGTGCCATCGAGCCTCATCCAAGCGCTTATATCTTTAGTGTATACTATAAAAAATTAGATGGATAGCACTCATAGTTTCTTTTACAGGACGTGTTATGTATTAAAAAACATTTTTTTAGGAATTATCACTTCGTCTCTTTTCTTATCATTTAAGAAGTTATGCAAGAGCTGATAAGAATCCGACAAGTCATTTCTGGTGTCCTATATAGCCTTTTTGCAAATCTGAAGTTGAAAAATGTACGTCATGTCGGAACAGGTTACTTGGAATTTAGAGCGATTTCGTACTGTTGGACCCCAGACTAAATCTATTAAGCTTGATGTGTATCCTGGAGTTTCGCTCTCTTTAAATAATATTAATAATAAATGTATTCATATCGAGCAAAATACATACTTGTAATAAAAACTTTTTTCACTATGTTTGCCCCATAGTTCACCGGCTAGAATAGCCCTGATTGGTAATCTTACTTGATAATTACCCAATGTGCAAGTAATCATCACGAGCAAATATAACAATCTAATGCCTTTAATTTTCCTCTCCAGTTACCTTACTTAATTTACATTTAACGAGCCGTAATGCAGTTATTACAAAATAAAAGAATGAATTTATTTGGTAATATACAATTATACGCTTTTCCCCCATGCCTCTGCCGAGCGATGAACGACTTTTAACTAACCATTCGTCTTCTCTTTGCTTTCCCAGTATTTTTATTCAAATCAGTTGTTCAAGAACGATAAAGTTTACCAGAAGATTTAATGAAATAATTTTATGGGAACTTTTAACAATAAAGTTTTAATATCTCGTACACAACAGCTGTTACAGACGCGGGAGTGTACGTGTGGTGTTAAATTTTAGTTTTTAAACGTTTAATAATTTCTCTCCAAATATAACCGCTATCTAGATTTGTCTCGGTAAAGCATGTTATTGGTATTATTTGAAGCTGTTCGTGTTATTGGAAATCATTTTTTAACTTTGGTTTTATTACTCATAACAGACTTTTATACAGGCAGGTACAAAGTACCGCCGAAGTTTGATGTTTTTGTGTTATCCACGGGTTTAAGTAAATACCTCTTATATCTACTTGTTGTTGTAAAATTCACTAGCATAGGGTCAATGTCTTTTCGACTTATTTTGCTATTTTTGTAGTGTGATTTGATTCAAACCAAAAAGTCACTTGTACCCTCCAGCTTTGCTATCAATAATGTCAATCCCAAGTCTGATAAAGGGGAGGGGAAGTTATATGGTTGTACCGCGTTACGTCAGATTGGTTAGTCATTGGCGATGCATTTCTACAAAAAAATAAGGAAATTTTTTTGGTCATGTTTTGTTAATTTTTAATTTTTTTAACGCCTTTAGGTGGGGACAACCTAGTGATAAATTTTCCGCATTATCTGGAAAATGGTAACTCCTATCAAAATACTGTATAGGGATAAAATTTTTTGCACGTTGTTTTTTGTGAAAAAAGTTTTTGTCCATTTTTTTTTTTAGTTTTCGTGTTAAATTACAAAAACAACATTGGCAATAATTTTTTTAACATATGGCCGCCATTTTGAAAGTACAGCCAGTTTTTTTTTTTAGGGGGGGGACATGTCTTAGGCTTTAATCTTTTTGAAAAACATTTTCCCCAAGGATCAGTACGCCTAGGGAGGGCTCGCCGGCTAATACATTTTATAGTTTTGCGATGACTTTTTCTGCTCCTATGTAACAAATGTTTATTTTTAAATTAATCAAGTTTTATGGCGAACGAATGCTGTTCGGCTTTTAGTACCAAATGTCCGGCCAAATTTATAAGTAAAGGCCGGCTTTTCGAATTTTAGGCCTGGCAATCCTAGCCGCGCCCTATTTTCAAAGTTTCTTTTCCAATAAACAAAAAGCCATCAGTCCTGCGAAAAACATATAGCACATAAAACAAGGTAAATTTTACGCCCTTTAAAACGCCGTGTTTGTTTTCTATATAGCTTCAATAGGAGCCGAGATATTTGAAAAAAACGGTTCTTAACCATTTTTTCAAGATCACAAAAGCTCACTAACGCGACGTCGCACAGTGGGGCAAATAGCTCATTTTTTGGACAAGCGATAATTCCCAAGCCTGGAATTAATGAAATTTAAATTTTTTTTTTTTTAAACTCTTCGTTATAAAATTGCCTTTAATTCTATCGAGCCCGAATTTTGAAATTTCAAAATTAAAGGACTTAAGTTTTGAAAGTAAATTAAAATTTTATCAAAAGATTGTTTACAATTATAAAAAATTGTTACTTGGGGGGGTTTTTTTGGTTTCTAATCTCATTTCTGATCCCCGAATTTTGCGATTCAAAAAACCAAGATAGCGGATCCAATATGGCGGCCATAATATTTTTTTAAATGAAATGTACATGCACAAACTGTTAAAAATTGTTACTTATGACTTTTAAGGGTTTCTGATCGAGAATCTGAAATCTAAATTACGTAATATCGTAATCTAAAATGGCGAATCCAATATGGCGGCCATAATATTTTTTAATTGACATGTAAGTGCGCAAATTGTTAAAAATTGTTACTTGGGGGGTTTTAGAGATTGCTGATCACGAATCTGAAGTCCAAATTACGTAATATCGAAATCCAAGATGTCGGATCCAATATGGCGGCCATAATATATTTTTAAATGAGATGTACATGCGCAAATTGATAAAAATTGTTGCTTTTAAGGGTTTCTGACATGAATATGAAGTCTAAATTATGTAATATCGTAATCCAAGATGGCGGATTCAATATGGCGGATCCAATATGACGGCCATAATATCTTTTTAAATGAAATGTACATGCGCAAATTATTAAAAATTAGGTTTAAAGATGTCAACATTTTTGATTGGTTATCTCATTTTTTTATAAGATGGCATATTCGAATCTGCCATCTTAGAATTCGAAATTACGAATGCGTAGTCAGCAATCGCAGAAACCTGCAAGTAACAATTTTTAACTATTTTCACATGTACATCATAATTTTTTAAAAATTTATGGTAGCCATATTGAATTTAATTATCTGGTTTGCAAAATATCGAAATTTTAATATCCGAAACGAGATTAGCAAACTGCGAAACCCCCGAAAAACAAATTTTAACAGTTTCCTTCTTGATTTATCATTCTTTTTTAACTTACGGACACCATATTGGATCCGCCATCTTGGATTTCGATATTACGTAATTTGGACTTCAGGTTCATGATCAGCAATCTCTAAAACCCCTAACAATTTGCGCATTTACATGTCATTTAAAAAAATATTATGGCCGCCATATTGGATCCGATATCTTGGTTTTTTGAATCGCAAAATTTGGGGATCAGAAATGAGATTAGAAACCAAAAAAACCCCCCAAGTAACAATTTTTTATAATTTTAAACAATCTTTTGATACAATTTTAATTTACTTTCAAAATTTAAGTCCTTTAATTTTGAAATTTCAAAATTCGGGCTCGATAGAATTAAAGGCAATTTTATAACGAAGAGTTTAAAAAAAAAAAAAATTTAATTTCATTATTTCCAGGCTTGGGAATTATCGCTTGTCCAAAAAATGAGCTATTTGCCCCACTGTGCGTCGGATGACTGTCGACCTCTACAGACAGTAACTGGAGTAAATATATCTCTTAGTTATCGAAAATAGTCCCGGTACTTTTAAGTAGAACACCCTGTACACTAAAATTTTCTTTCAATTCCATTACCACTGTTACTTCTCAAACAAAAACCAAATAACCGAGCAATGTTTCGATTGTGGCAAATAAATTAACAAAACTACAAAGAATAAAAAATATCGAAATTCCAGATCCTGCACCACGGCAGCACTTGCGTCCTGTGGGAAGGAGTAGAGGGGCCCTCCCCGCCCGGCGTCCGAGGAATCCTTCTTTACCTACGACTGGACAGGTCGTCAACAACACTGACTTGGGTGCGACCCAGTTGGAGTGGCCTCAAAGCAGGAACTACAAACGAGTCCGACCCTTTCTCTACCGACTTTAATTTATCCTTTAATCCGGAAGAGACTTTGGCTCCGGGTCTCTTGACCAAGTTGGCACTGCAGTCGTCCGGGGAGCAGAGCACCGGGACCACTTTGGATGATGGGTGAGTGTTTTTGTTTGCTGTAACGTATTTTAGTGGAGTGCGTCGAACAGGCGGAGAATAAGAAATTTACGGGACCTAATTCTATATTATAAATAAAGAATGATTTTAGTTCAGTAAAATACTGGGTCTGCGTTCCGTAAAAGTAAACCGTATACCGCTGTTATTTTCTAAAAGGGAATTATCTTTATTAAAGTCTCAAAATACGCCAGTCATTAAAGCAAAATAGATATGAAAAATTGCGAAAGTCTTTAATCTTTGAGTCAATATTGGAGGAGGTGAAAAAAACGTAAATTTGCAATCACTTTTTGAAAAAAATTCCAAAATATATGCAAATCTTGGAGAACATTTTAATAATTATTAGACATATTCTATCAAGTTTGCACCCTGCTACGATGACCGGAACATTGCAAATAGTTGTTTTTTAACTTTAATGAAATATTTTGTGGAAAAAAATTGCGAAAGTTATGCAAATGATTGTTTATGCAACAGAATATGATCACAAACCCGCTTGTAATTTTGCATAACTTTCTTTACCCCGGAAGATTTTTTTCACGATTTTTTTATCTGACACGGACACGATTTTGACGTTTTAAACAATAAGTAGGGGTTTTTAAATAATTGCGAAAGTCTTAAAATTGGGTTGCAAATGTTTGTGACACCAATAAATGACATAATCTCAATTTGCAACTTCGTACATGTACCGGAACTTAATTAAATTACCTATTTATTAAATAATAAAGTTATGCTTGACCAAAAGAAAATATAAAGTATACAACATTCAAATAATGTATTCAAATATTTCTGTGAATTTGCAACCTCACAAAACATCTGGAATGTATTTTATCTGATTTCGCTTTCCCTCTGGGACATCGCAAATTTATTGTTGTTTTAATTATATCGACATATAGCTTCAAATCAAGAACATGATTTAAATAAACGAAATTAACATAAGGCAATACTTTATGTAAAAAACTTTATTTTATGAATAAAACTACACCTTAAGATTTGATTCGAAATATTCAATTCTAAACAAATCTTCATTGTTTTACACGTTGTTTGTGGAACTGGCAGATAAGCTTTGTTGTAATTCAATTTTCAATAAAACACTATTTCTTATACATGTCCCTTTTTCCTATTCCAAACTTTCTTTTACTTATTTTAACACCTCAGCAACTACGTATCAGGAACTTTTTAATCGAAAAAATGGTACAGAAATGATTTGCAAATTTAAATTATCTATATGAAAAAAATTATAAATTCTAGACTATCAATGTTGAAGAATGTAGAGGATAGAACTTACAATAAAAAAGAGTAAATATGATATAATTTTATCAATTGCGCGCTTGTAAATATTTCAGTTGAAAAGTAATTATATTCAAAATTTGAACTATGAGGTATAATAAAAGTTGCAGTTTATAGTAAAAAATTATTGTATATAACATGTAGTCCAGCACATTTACACAGAAAACAATGTAAAGTTTTTGAAAAAATGCACGAATTCAGATTTTTGCCGAAAGTGGAAGGGGGACATGGGTATAGTCTAAAACCAAAAAGTCTGGACTGTACCTGCTGGCTTCCGGTCGCCATCTTGGAAAACGCGAATGGCGTACGTTCCTGTTCGTTTTATCTTTCACTTTTTATGTAACTTTTTTTTTAGGATTGATATTGCAAAATTGACAGCTGTTTAAAAAAAAGTTCTTATCAATTTTTCAACTATTAAATGAAATTTCTGAGTGTAAAACTCTAAATAAAAATTTAGAAGACGTAATTACCTTTAATTTAAATGCTCAACTAAGTTTCTAAAGTTATAGAAACGCAAAGTCAGCCTTACGCATAATTAAGGTCTCAAATGCCCAAGTTGAAATCTGTGGGGGTTTGGAAACTAAAAGCTGCGACCAGTCTTATTTAATAGCTTATAATTAACTGTGTTTATATGTAGAGTTGGCCAAAAATTGGTATGGGAAAAAGGGCGTTATTCAAAATTTTCGTGATATTGACAGTGAACCAGTGCCGGTTTTAGCACTACCAGCGCCCTGGGGCGAGATTTCTACGCCGCCCCCTATCTGCTAAAAAAAAATTAATAAAAGGAAAAGCATTGACGTCATTTTTTAAATAATAAGTAATTTAATTAATTTCCGGTACATTTACGAGGTTGCAAATTCAGATTATGTCAGTTATTAATAGCAATTGTTTAGACCCCCCATATATTGTTTAAACCGTCCACATAGCATTTAAATTGTTACTTGGGTGTGGATGTCCTGATGTATCTATACTTTCCAGAAGAAAACTGTTTCCATTTTCTAGTATCAAAACTGTACATATTATCGGTCCATTATGAACATTTGACCAACCATCAAACTGATTGACCTAAATAAATTTTCAAAGCACTTTGATTTCTCGTCTTCAAATATTTCATTTAAAAGGGTTGATGTTAACTGAAACCTAGAAGGCCTGGTCTTAACATGTCAATCGTTTTCCGAATTTCTTTATGTTCAATGGAAAGAACAATTTGTTGCAAAAATGGCTCTGGCTACCTGTTTGTCTAATTCTTTATTTTTGTCTTGACATGTTCTTACAACAAAGGAGCTTAAACTAGTGCTACTGCAACTATAGTAGAGTAAAATCTGGAAGTAAAGTCGCTTAGTTTTCGAGAAAAAAAAAACCGGTGTAGAACCAAACCAGACTTAGTGGGATTCTTTAGTAAGATAATCGTGTACACGAAATCGTTTTTTACCACATTTTTCGGTGGTCGAGAACTTTTTTATTTCGGAAAAACTCAAAAAAATAGATTTTTAATGAAATATGTTTTTTAACGTCTCCACCGCTATATCTCTGAAAATATTTGTGCTATCAAGCTATTTTTTTTTTTTAGATTAAAGTAGACACAATAGCGCTTCGAACAACGTCCCACGTGAACCCGATTTATTTTTTTTAAGTTGGTAAAATAATAGGAAACTCAAACTTGTTATTTTCAGTAGCGTAATTTTAGGCAATCGAGAAAAAAGTTTATTTATGAAAATTTGTATATACATGCTGCGTACAAATTGAAGCCAATAGTTGAAAAAAGTTTTTAGGATAAAAATTTTTCATGTCCCGTTCATAGTATTGAGTCAGCGATTTTTTTTAACGGGCCAAAGTCATATTCTTGCGCGCTCGGCTGTAGCAAGCCTGCCGACTGCAACGATCTGACGATCCCGGTCGGGGTGTATATAGTAGTTTAACTTATATCAATAGGTACAAAACCATTAGTGATCAAAAGCATCTAGGAGATCAATATTATTGTTCAGTATTTCATATATTGTACAGTAGTATTGATCATATGTTGTTAATATTAAGAAATTGTATAATAAATATTAAATTGTCTCCTTTTAATAATAAAAAGACAGGTGGTAGACTAGTATTACTATGAGAAGATGCCAGGGCGGAGCCAAAATGCGCGAATATTTTTACCAGTGGCATAGCTTTATCTGGGGTATAGGGATGTGTAATTGCAATAAAAGTTTCGCGGTCAAGGAACTGTGAAAATGGAGTAGATTAAAACTTGCCAACTGTTACGAATAACCTTTGTTCAGGAGAAGTGTAAGAATACTAAGTTCTACTAAACTTTGCCTAATAAAGTTATTTTATTATTTTTATTATCGTCGCCGCCGTTCTACTGCAGGGCACCGCCGCCACTGGTGTTGACACTGAATGTCAAGTAATTCTATCTCATTGGCTTAGAATGATGGAGCGCACAAACTCGTTTCTGCGCATATTTTTTGCTGGCATCTTCTCATAGTAATACTACTTTAGTAGTACAGTACCTAGAGGTAAAAAATATGCAAAACTTCGAAGTAATGTCATATTGAATGGATTTCGTTCATTTTTGGCAGTATAATAGTAAATGTTTCACAGAAAAGTTTCTATATTGAGCGGGGGCTTGTTAATTAATTTATATTTTTTAAGTGCCACCCCCTTTGAGGGGGTGGCACTTAAAAAATATATATGAAGTACAATCATATTTTAAGAAGAAAAGGTTCTATGCAATTTTTCACATAAATTAATAGTTTTTAAGTTATAACGACTTCAAAATTGCGATTTTAGCTTAAAAAAAGGTATTTCTAAACGGCTTTCGTCGAGTATCTCAAAAAGTATTACTTTATCGAAAAAATGTTATAGACCAATTACAGAAAGTACAAACTGAGAATTAATTATATTTTTCGTTTATTGATGTAGGATTAATAATTTCGGAGATATTTAAGTTTACTTTTGGCATCCAAGTGTTCGTAAGATAACTATTTAGAGTGAGAGTTAAATATCTCAGAAACAGTGACACCTATGCCAAGGATACTAATAGATACAATAATAGGTTATTAATTAAGCTCTTAACTATTTTTTTATTTGTTTATGTAGCATAAAAAACAAAGAAGTTATGGCCGAAGCAATGTCCGTCTACACATTATTTTAATAACAACGTCGCCATTTTGTTACTGTAATTAGCCAGTAATTAAAAAAAAAAAATTATTTCAAACATGGTTTCTCATTAATATACAGCATGACGTGGATGCTCAAATTTTTTGGTTGGTATACAGCACTTGCTTTAGAAAAAATACAGTTTAAACTATAAAGGTATTTTCGATAAAACGTATTTTTTTCCTATTCCAAATATCTCAATAAATATTAGTTTTGTTCAAAAATGTGTAGAGACCCAAAATAAGCTCATAAACTAATAATGAATTTCGCTTGTTTATCTATTTACGTAGATTTAATAGTTTCGGAGATATGAGTTTACAAATGGCATCCGAACGTTCATAAGACGAAAAATGCAGTTTAAATGTTAAATATCTCAGAAATTGTGACGCATGCTAAGAAAGGAAATTAAAGACAATTAATTGCGCTTTCAAATTATTTTTTACTCATTTTGTTACTCTAATTAGCCAATAATTTAAAAAAATTATCTCAAATACAGTTTTTTGTTAAAATGTAGCATTACCTAAATACTCAAATTCTTTTTTGCTCATTTAAAGCACTTGCTTTAGAAAAAAATGCATTTTAAACTTAAAGGTAATTTCGAAACTATTGGATACCAAATATAAACTTAAATATTTCCGAAATTATTAATCCTACATCAATAAACAAGAAATATAATTAATTCCCAGTTTGTAGGGTGCTTTCTGTAATTGGTCTATAACATTTTTTCGATAAAGTAATACTTTTCGAGATACTTGACGAAAGCCGTTTGAAAATACCTTTTTTAAAAGCTTTTATTTTAAGCTAAAATCGCAATTTTGAAGTCGTTATAACTTAAAAACTATCAATTTATGTGAAAAATTGCATGGAACCTTTTCTTCTTAAAATTTGATTCTATTTCAGCTCCAATAAATATATATATTTTTTAAGTGCCACCCCCTGAGAGGGGGTGGCACATTTTTTATGAATGATATCTAATTTTTTAGATGACAGTAAGCAACTCCACCCCAACCTAGAATGCCATATATTAATTTAAATTCAACTAACGCTACTTCTACGCGACTAAAATGACCAACCCTGCATGCGAGGTGTATTAATTGCGTCCCAATGTCGTGTTTAGCGCTGATAAAAAAAATCGCTGTTGCCAAACGGTACACTTTAGGAAAAAACATATTGTTTCAAAAACTTTTGTGATTATTAGGCTTTATTTTCTTCGCTGCATGTATGCAAATATTTTCAAAAATAAAAAAGTTTATCGATTGGTAAAGATTTCAATACACAAAATATGTATTTTTAGTTTATTTGATTTTTAGAGAAATGAAAATGCGAATTGTGCCCAAACCGTTTATATTGGTAAAAGCGCTACAGTGTGTGCTTTAATTTGACACAAAACAAATTTCGGTACCTTTAATAGTTTTAAAGAAACAAAAAAAAACAATTTTCTTTAAAAATACATTTTTTTCACTTTTTATTGATTTAAAAAGTTCGAGACCACAAAAAAATGTCGTAAAATATGATTTCATATGCCCGGTGACATACTCAAAAGAACCTAATATGTTTGACCTGGTTCTACGCCAAAAAAAAAAAACGACACGATAGACTTACGAAATCGCTGCTCTACTACTGCCACTACTGCGACTCAAATTCCCGTTTGCTGTTCGTTGGAAATTTTCACTTTGCCTTGTACTGGCTTGGCACTCATTAATTTTTTCAGAAGTATATTTTGCCCTGTTTTATGTCCGACATAATTAATCAACTTAGAAAATACTTGTTAATGATGAGTTTCCAAAAAAAGCTACCTATCGCCCGGACTATTCTAAAATGATAAAAATTGTATAAAAAGAATCAGTAGACGAGCACTTTCAAACTAATTTATTCAGAAACAAACAAAACATAAAAATCATATTAATAGCGCCTCATCCGTAGAAAGAAACTCCAAATACGATTGCACTTGCTCACTGGAAGTTAGATAATAACGGCGCTTCTGAACAAATGGAAAAGTAATTTAAATTAAAACGAATCCTTTTCCAACAAATCCTTTGTAAGTTTTAATTCCTCCATTTTCGTACTTTGATACTTTTCGTATAACTGCATTGCCTCAAACTCGCCCTGAACTTTTAATTGCCGAATTTTGTTTTCCCTTTCCTTATCGGTGTTTGCGCGCGTCTCATTAATATTCCTGCTTCCCATCGAGGATTCTTGATTCATGAGGAACCAGTTGGAGTCCGACACGAAGTTATTAATTTTCTTCCAGAAGTTTTCCTACGAAATATTAAAAGAAAACTCATAATTGCCGTAAAACATAAGAATAGTTCTTACACTCAAAGAAATAGTATGGGTAAATTCAACAAAAAAAAATGGTTAACTAACAATATCGTTAATTTTGTTAAACCAAACTATATTGATGGTATTTTTAAACAAGAGGTGATTGTTATTTTAATTAATAAAAAGTTGTCGTACAACAAAACAAACATTAACTTAAAAAATAGATGAATAAGACTATTATTTTGTTCAGCTGACTATTATTTTGTTGAATTGTGTCAAATTAAACTAGATAATAGTATATTTTATTTTTAACTATTATCGAATTGTAATTCTAACCCAGTATTAGTTCGCTGTACTATTGTACTTGGTAGACAAACCAATATTATTGTCGTCTTCTAGAAGTTCTAAAAGAGTTACCATAAAATTTGCTTGCTTACCACGTAGTCTATTACAAAAATTATTCCCAGATGACGCCACATACAAATCACTAACAATAATCCATCATGCATTATCTTGCACTCTTATGAATTTATAGAATAGTAATTTACGTTATAAGTCCGGTAGGTGACTTATTACAGTACGAGTTGTTTTACCGGAATATAAACGAGTACTGTAATGAAACCTACCGGACGTGTATCGTATAATATTTTATTTCATACTGTCAATTAAATCCTTTTTAAAATGAATAAAAAGTTATAATTATTGAAATTTGAGAAATATTAGTTCGTAATCTGACAATCGCATCACCGTAACGATGTTATAGCCATTGTTTTCCATAGCTAATTATGATTGTCTCTAGCTTGTCACTGTCAACTAAATAAAACCATAATTTTTGCATTGTTTTGTATTATGGAGATTTCGGAGGAGACTTAAAATAAATATGTTGAAGCAACCGGAAAATTATCGTATGTAATATCACTAGTGCTTAAAATTTTATCGAAAATTTTTTCGAAAGCGTGTTGCCTGGTAATATAAAGAGTGCAAATTGACAGTTTATTATCTGATTAAATCCCGACCGCTTTAGCGGGAGGGATTTAATCTTTGATAATAAACTGCCAATTTGCACGAGTTATATTAACTAGGGGCGACTTAGCTTGAGAAAAAATTTTTAGACAAAATTTAAAGCACGAGTGGTATTTGTGGAGAATATTTCACGAATAAATAATTCATTAAGTACATCTTCAATATTATGTTTTCTCATTAACTGCCTTCAGACGTTTTCTTGTCACTTTTTGGAGTTTACTGACCTTTGTTTTCAATTTCATCATTAATTTGATATACAGAAATATTTCCAAACCGACTCATATTGTCAAAACAGCAAATCTGAAACAAACGCAGTAGAAACAACGGAGATTCGCTATATTTTAAAATAATCTAGTGACGTTTCCATGGCAACTAGTAAATAAAACGAGTTGAAACCTTAGATATTATAATATATAGACTGGCTTAACACCTTTCAGGCGTTTCTGAGGTGCAATACGACGAGGAACGATAGAGAGAGCACTACTTTATTACCGATGTCTCGCCCAAATAAAATGGTTCCGAGATTGGCATAGAGAGCGCCATCTAGCGCTACAAGTTATATTCCATAATAAATAAATGTTCATCGACTCATATTTACGTATTTAATCCTTACTTTTAACTTACGAAGTTTATGACTTAATTATGTTGAGGTTTGCTTTGTTAAGCAAAGAGAATTTTAAATACAACAAATTATAATGTTTGATGCACAGCTTTGATTCAACGAGTTACTTTTTGGTAGATTACCATATATGTAAGTACTATACATTTTTAGTTTGTTCCAGAGCGAATGTGTACTTGACATTTATAATAAATGATTTGCTTACCTTTGTAACTACGTTATTGAGCTATTGAAAGCTGTGCTTGACTTGTTCCTGTATTATGAGCTATATTAAGTACAATCTTTGTGTGTAATTGTTACCTGATTGAACACTAGGAAAACTGACATAGTTACAGATAGGCAAAAGTTACAGCCTATATATTTCAGAAAAGATTCGCTTTGGAATTGAGGTGTGTTTTTGTTTGCTACTACATAATACAATATTACAATTTACAAGGTAAGTACGTTAACAATTACTTAGTAATAAGCTAGAGAAGATATTTATAGATAAAACTTAAAAGCTCGACAAAAAACGTCAAAAAATTTTCGCATATTTGCCGCTGCAGTGACCTAAAAAATTAGAGCGATAAATTTTGCATGTTGGTCCTGTCAAAAGCCGATCTAGCTTGAATTACCACTAATAATGACGTTTGATTGGTGCAATGTTTTGAAAAAACGGGCTCTCATTGGCTATAGCGTTAATGAGTGAAATAATCCAGAAAAAATCATCATATTTAGTGTAAATTAAATAATCTGTATATTGGCTCCGAATAAAATAAAGAACTTTAGAACTAGAGAGGTTTATTTAATCAAAATAGTGTTAATAAATAATTGCTAAAACTGTGTATTTAAATATTTTATTTCTTATACTTTTAGGTGAAAAAGTCAAAAGTCTAAACTTGCTTACTAAAAACAGTAATATGATAGTGTTGCTAGGTAACACATTACAGTATCAGATACCGTAATGTTCGCAAGTAACACATTACGGTATCAGATACTGTAATGTTCGATTTACCGGCCGCAAATGAGTCCGGGAAATAGTCATTTACCGGGCAGTATGAAATAAATTAATTTAAAAGTGCCACACAAAAAAGTTGGGGCAAAATTATCGCCCCCCCCCCCCCACCCGCGCAATTTTACTCGCTCCTGAATGATTTTCGCACATAGTTGTCATTTTGTCTTAAAAAGCATAAAAAGTTAAATTCTTGTGTAAATTATCATTTGTTGATCTGTAGTCGTTTCGAAAACATTCATAAAAACCATTTTCAGGAGAATTACTAGAACACCCAGAGGGTAACTAAGCACTTCCCGACCCGTGTTTGTAGAAACTTTTTTCTTATTTTGAAAAGTTGCATCGCTTTGTAAAGTTTCGCCTATGCAATTCGTATATGCTTATGTAAATAGGTCAGAAATAAAAATCTATCGATTACCTGAAGTTGAGTCGTTTCCGTATCTTTAACAACATATTGCTTAGTTAAATCCTGCACCGTGCGCTTGATTATTCCTTCCTGTTTTTCTAGGACAGGAACTTCAGAGCTCAATACGACCACCTCCTTCTGCAGTCTTTTAAATTCGCTCCTCTTTAACGACACTTTCAGTTTAAGATCTTCTAATTCTTTCTGCAAATTATACTTTTTCGCCGACATTTCCAACAGCTGTTTAATTCTAGCATCCTCTGCTTTGTCTTCTAGCTTAACTTTAGTCAGAGTTTCGGAAAAATCCATTCTGATTTCTATTTACTTGTTTAAAATGAACTTAGAACTGGTGTCGACTCAAACAATGCAATGTGTCAAATATATCGATGCGATTTTGTTTTCATGGCTAAGTTGATTGTAGCGCGCTTCTGTCCAAGAATGCTTTACCGACTATTTATTGGGTGAGACATCTAGATTGATGATTTTTTAATATTTTTACTGTATTATATGTATAGTATAGTTGAAATGTCATATTCGCAAAAGCCGTCAACAAATATTTCAAATAAACTATTTGTAAGTATAAATACAAATACTTATTGCAAGAAGTATTCAGATACTTTCTAGTATTTAAATACTTATGAAGTATTTGTAAATACATATTTGTCCAGCTCTGGATGTTGTACAGGGTGGACCAAATTAGACGGGATTTGAAATTTTCTCTAAAATTATGGCAGATAGACAAAAACCAATATAGGTGTCCTGAGCTCGATTTTCGAGTAACAAACAATGTCGCAAACCGCGATCGTCTATCTTTTTTGACTACCAAGCTACAGAGCGTTTTTGGAAAATTGGCATTTTTGGATGACCTCAATATCTCAGTTATCAAGTGTCGAATCGAAAATCGAGTAACACAGTCTTAAGGCACTTTTTTGAGTAAAATCCGTTGCTGATAAGAAGAAAATTATGTATGCCTCAATTTGCGAGATATAGACATAACTTGTGTTTTTTTTAATGGAACACCTGAATTATTTCATTACTCGATCACAACTTAAACTACGTTATTTTAAGTAAGTTAAAACAGTTTTCTTCTCCCAGTGAATTAGGACAGATCGTTTTCTCATACTTATCAAACAGAAAACAATTTGTGAGAGTGAATAATCATGAATCTAATGTTTACTGTTGATTCGGACGTCCCTCAGGGTTGACACTTGGGGCCCCTTTTATCTTTGCTATTTATAAATGATATTGTCAAATCAGTAAAAAAACTGTGCTACTATTCACTGGTATAAAAATGATTAAAATAATTCAGAATCGTATTAATTTTACACGGTGTGCCACAACCAAATTTAAATCAAAGTTGATGCCACTCGGAATTTGTCTTTTTTTTTTACACATTCTTGAATGTACGTATATAGAACCAATTTCTATAGTCTAGTGACGCGTCACGAAAATGCCTCGATACTTCCACTTTTGAGTAATGGCAAATCCTTTTAACCATGAATAGGGGGAGGGGGGAGCAGGCATGATTTCTCGAGGTGGGTCTGTTCGAAAATTTACTTATTTTGACTAGTTCTATTCATGGTTAAAAGGATTTGCTATTACTCAAAAGTGGAAGTATCAAACACCTAAGTCATTAAGCGATGATTTTTAAGATCATTCATCGCAGAAATTTTTATTTAAAAGTATTTTACTTTTTTTGTTTAATGACAGCCACACAAAAAAAAGTAGTCTGGCCTCCGGGTTAGACCAGTGTAACCTTATGTATTTGGACTCACCGAGGCGATAACTGTTTACCGTTCAATATCAAATAATGTAAGATTATGACCCATTCACGTAATAAATGAGTCGTACAATTTCAACATCTAATGGATAATATGCATTTAAAAAGAATTGTAGAAAAAATTGATCTGATTCGATGCTAAGTTTTTTATGTCTTGTGCGTGAGTGTTATAATTTTTTTTTTTCCGAGGAAGGAAAGCCCACACGGGCGGCCCATCCCACTGGAATGGTCTGAGTCTAAAACCCTTCCTCCTAGGGCTCGTTTGTAAAGAATACTCCGACGGGTATAGTTAGAAATATTATATTAAATTGGAGTAGGTACCACTGGGGCATATTTAAACAAATATATCCAATTGGATATTTGTTTCCCGTAGGCATGTTTAAATAAATAAATATCTAAACAAATACATTTTTTATGTGGAAAATATGTATAGATTTACACTAATTTAACGTACGCATCTTCTTTTCAGGTTTCTGGACCTCATGGCTGTTAAGGAAGTTTACCTGGGTGGTCGGGACGCAGAAAAGGACTCAGAATTGGCGACTGTGGCTAGGAGATACGGCCTTAATCACGAACCAGGGAACGAATGTGCCCTGACGATCCTCTACGGATACGGCTTAAGCGACAATAGGCTGTTGTATAT
This sequence comes from Rutpela maculata, assembly GCA_936432065.2. Classification (NCBI taxonomy): domain Eukaryota; kingdom Metazoa; phylum Arthropoda; class Insecta; order Coleoptera; family Cerambycidae; genus Rutpela; species Rutpela maculata. The sequence goes on along the minus strand of OW386293.2, from coordinate 134,246,554 downwards.
AGTTTGTCCGCCCGTAATATGTCGGTAAGTGTATTTTCACAAATAATTTGTTAATGACTTTTATGCGCTACGCGACTTTCAATGTGAAACTACGATGATAATATTAAATTTTTATTTTGTAGTGCTTCCAGTGTATCAAATGTTGTAGTTATCATTACAAATATGCTACGGTCATAATGTACCAACCCAAAATTACGTTCTCAGTTGGCTCAAAAATATTCACAGAATATTCTTTGAATGATAGATTATTCCTGGAATATTCCAAAAAAATATATATAGGAATATTCCAGGGGGCACTAAGGGGACTTCGCTAGATATTCCAGGAATAATTCATTAGGATATTATGTGAACATTCTGAAATATATACGGGGTGTACTATGAACAATCATTGATTAATATCAGAAGATTATTTCTCGTATATTTTGTAATATTTTAGGAATAGGAATAAAAATTGAAACATCAAACTAAAGTGCATCATACAGCGACTGCCCTAGCGTGTTTTCAAGGTGAAGCAATATCTTATATTTTCGCTCAGTATTCAAAGGCCATGCAGAATATTGCAGTGCATATATTATTTTAATGGAATATTCTTCGAAGATTTCTAGTGATTAAATCCGCGAATATTCATTTGGAAAATATATATTCCTATTCCTTAGAATTAATTTGGAAATATAAACTCTTCTGAGAAGATTTAGATAATATTCCTGGCATATTCGTGCTATCTGGACGTATAATGCTTGACATATTGGAACCACTATACTAGTATACTGGATTAAAAAATAGAGTATTATTTAAATTGTGGCTTGTTTCCTGCTAAATAATCCATCAACTTTATTGAGCTACTTATAATATTTCCAGGGTATGGTTTAGTGGTTTATGTTGGTTAATACGTGGTTTATCAAGACAAAGCACACTCTGTGATAGAAGGTTACTCTGGTTAAGGGAACAATATATGCAATTATACCATGAGGATGGTTACTGTTGCGGTCCTTTGGCTGCTGACGCCATTAGAGTAAGTTTATTTTTTTCAATACTTGAGAATTATATGCAGTCTCTTATTGATCGATATTGATCGACCCAGAATTGTATTCTTGCTCGATCAATCCGATTTTTTAGTGTAATTTACAAATTTTAAATGCGTGCATTTTCTAGTCTTTTGGAGGAAGAGACTGGTCGTTAGCAGGAATGACTAACACTGGCACTCAATCTGGGGAAACTTCGGGGGCGCTACGAAGGGAAGTCTCGATGAAAATCAAGAAGAAACAACTACTTAGTAATCAGACTTTTAAGGTTAGTTGAATCTTATGCAAGTTTTGTTTTAATTGTATCGTTTGAGCTGGTTCGAATTCAGGAGGCTACTTCTTAAACCATTCTAAAACTGTTGACTGAATGTAGCGTTTGATTTGAGAGCTAAACTTGCGAAATTCAAAGCTGAACGCCGATGTGTGGTCAGTGTACTGATAATTGTTGTGTGAACATAACAGCCTCTACTCCGCAAGAGTATTGTAAGACAATGTACGTCTGTCTATCTATAAGGGAATATACACGCTTTCTCGGTGTACGAGTTTTCTTTATATAGTCCGCGACCAATGGAAGACCAGCGTCTAGTTGTTCTTTAATATGTATTACACTTTAAAATAATCGAAAAATTATTTAAAATATTTTGGATTTCAAACTAATTAAAGTACCGGCTATGCTATTTTTCTTTTTTGGAAATCATGAAACGTTGCCGCAAAAGTTTCAGTATTATGAATTCAAAGGTATGTATCTGGATTCGACCCTACCCTAATGACCGCAATGAAATGGTAAGATCTCTAGTAAAGCTAATATAAATTGCAGAGTTCCACAAGGGTATGTTCTTGGCCCACTTCTCTTTTGGTTGTACATTTTTGACTCGAAAACTATCAATATATCGGGACGATTCACTTTCTTGCCGATAACGTCACTATTTTGTGGCATAATAAAATTTTATAGGCAATTTGGTGAGGTGAAGTGAGGCAATTTGTTTCAACATTTCTTTATGAAAAGAATAAGGAGCGATTTTGCAGTGTCTATGATACAGGCTCGTTAGTACTTTTTGTCGTGTCTTTTCTTTTAATATGATTTAACATATCTTGACAGGGACAATCATTTTATTTTGGTCTAATCCAGATGAATCATCTACCTTGTATATTGATCATTGTTTTTTCAATAGCTTCGTTAATTTTGAATCGTTTATGTTTATTTTGGACTCGAATTATAACCAGTAAAATACTCTACAAACCATAAAAAATTAATTCAATTCCCATCAAAGAACAAAACGCCGAACGATTCAAGCAAAAGCGATTGCTACTCAAAAGCAGTTGGAACTTACAATAAACTTTTATTCGAACCATTCATTTCAATTGCAAATTAACTTTTTCCACCCTGCACTATACTTTCCACAATTCAATAAATCTGTATTGTTCTAAACTAACACGTGGATTTTGTGAGAACGTTCTGTTTAAGTTGCCTGTCAAGAAATTTCCTAAGTCGGCAGAAAATTTTGAAAATATTGATAGGCTTTTGTTTACAGGACAGATCCTTACGTTCTCAATTCGTGGAGCCGACGACGATGTGTATGGAAAGTAGCTATTGGAGGAATCCAACGCACCATCGCCAATCAACCCCTACAACTTTCCCAGAACACCAGCACGATGTTTCGAGGCATCACAGTTTAGGGCAGCTAGCATATAATTCTTCTCAGCCAAAGTTTGACAGGTCAGTGTAAAAAAGTCTCTAAACTAAGGTTAGTACTATCCAAAATACAAAGGATAAGACCATGGACAACTAGACAACTTTTTTTATTCTAATAATATCTACACAAAATTAGTGGACCCGTATTTTTATTGTATTTTTTTTTAATAATCTCTTACAGTAAAAAAAAATATTGTTTGAGTTATTCCGAAGTTTTGCCCCTTTTTCATCTCTACGACTAGACTAATTCTTTTCCTTTTCAGAGACAGGCATGGCTCAACAGAACACTTATGGCACGGAAGGCATCCGAGAGTCGGCTCAATACTTTATGATACTCAACTAGATTTTGTAGATTTCGTTACACTTTTTCGTTCCTTTAGGTAATAGTTACGGTAAAACTTATCCGTCAGCACCACTAATCGTTTCTCTTTTCCAGTTTATTAATTCGAAAAGATCTTAGAGATTTGTTCGAGCAATTAGCAATATCTTATAGAAGTATGGCTGTGAATACAACTAAGATAAATGGGGTCAAATCCAAAATGGACCAACCCAAAAAACCGCAAAAATTTGGTAAGTGTTTTTTCGCTGTGCTTTTTCATAATCAAGGAAAAGGTGATTCCCGTGAAATTTAGTTTTAAAGTTACCTATCAAGGTTGCTTATTGCGATATGACTGATATAAGGCTTAGTATTTTTTCAATAAATTAAATTTAGAGTTTTAGACAATTATCTATTTAACTTAGACCATACTCCCTTAAGTTTTCGAAAGCTCGGCTTCGACTTCACTTATAATCTTACCAGTTTTTCTCTCGGAACTATTTTTAACGTCAGACGAACAATTTTTAAATTTTTTGCACCATTTTCAAAAACATTATCATTATCATTATTATTATATTATTATTATATTGTTATTATTATTATCATTATTATTATTGTTATTAGGTTTTTCAAATTATTGACAAATCATGTATTATTCGTTGACTTTTTATGGGCATTACGCCATTTCTAAAAAATAAAAAGAAGAAAAAAATATAAAAATGAGCAATTTCCAAAAATTTTCTTCTTTTTTCTCTTTAGACACGGCGTTATTCCCATAAGAAGCCAGTCAATAGTCACACCACAAAGAAACTACAAGCAATATGTATCATGCAGGTTTACTGACTAGAAACAGTAGAGCTGAGATCGAGGGGACGGTGGTGAACTCCCAGAAGAAGATTTTCGACGCCATCGCGGCCGCCAGCATTTTCACGAACTGTGCCGGCATAGATACCAATAACTCTCAAGTCATCACGATGTCGACGTTTACGAAATTTCTGGAAACCAGGCAGATGGAAGTTTGGACGGAAGATCAAGTTAAGGCGTTGATTTACGTAAGTTAAAAAAGACGTATCTTGGTGTAGAACGTAACCTAGGGCTTAATTTCAGGTAACGAAATTCCAATTCTGAGATTGATAGTATTTACGCTATGATTCTTAGTAAAAATTAGCCCACGTTACGGCTATTTGTGTTTGAAAAAATACATTTTATGGAAATCAAAATTACAAAGTTATTTAACTGCATTCTGACAAAAAAAATCATTTAAACTTTTTTGTATTATTTTCCTCAAAAATAATTAATTGTCCAGGAAAATCAAAACTTTTTGAAGAAAAACATATGTTATCATAATTCGTTTTGAACAAACAAAATATAACAAATTTCTATTGTAAAATAAAGTTTATTTAATTACCTTTGAATTGAGAACAACTGCTTTCATTTATTTTAATTACAGCGTCTTCTATAGCCACTTAAATCTGGTAAAAATTAATTGTTGAAAGAAATAGGCAAGGCGTAAAAAAAGATGCAATTTCTTTAAGTACACTATTACAGCTAAATGGTCACGTAGAGATCTTTTTTGCCGCTATTGCTGCACTTATTTGAAAACGATTTTTTTTGGAAAATTTTGGGTGATTAAAAAAATACCAATTAAACTTTTAACTTACTAAACTCACTCAAAATATGTTTCAACTCCACTTACCTTGAAAAACATTTTCTGGAAGGAATAGTTTATGCCCTGTTCTAATTTCTGCTGTTCACTGACACCACAGTATGTACATTTCCTTGCTTTTTCAGAGGCACGAGCCAGACGCCACTTTGCGAGCCCAGAACTGCCTGTCCTTCGAGGGTTTTGCGAGATACTTAATGGACAAGGACAACTTCGCCTTTGTCTCCGAGAGACAAGTTCCTAATGAAGGTGAAATGTCGCGTCCTATGTCCACGTATTACATAGCATCGTCCCACAACACATACCTAACCGGACACCAACTCAAAGGAGAATCATCTGTGGAACTATATAGTCAGGTAAGGATTCATTGATGTTTGCCCGTGTCTTCGCGTCCAAAAGGGGGTAGGAATGCGGATAAAAAAGGATACGGTCTTCTTAACATATTAAACCTAGCGTACGTAACGTTCTCTCGGTACAGACCAAAATTGAAGGTGTGTTAAATCCTACCCATCAATTTTCGTAAGAAAATTTCAAAAACTCATTAAACTACAAAGGCAAATAAAGTATTAAATTTTGACTTTGAAACCATATACCTACCATTCTAATTATCAACATTTCATTTAGTTTACTTTTTTTACCCTACTATCTACAGATAAGTGCTGTAGGATTGCTTGTGAATCACTCTGTACATAAAACAAAGGATTCTTGATTCAAAAAACTATTTTTGTCTGTGTAGAATTCCACGTTTTGTTTCTTAATGAACCTTTTCCTGCGCAGGTTTTACTGACAGGCTGCAGATGTGTAGAGTTGGATTGCTGGGACGGGGACGACGGCTACCCCTTAATCTACCACGGCCACACGTTCACCACGAAAATACCCTTCAGTGCTGTCGTCGAGACCATTGACAGAAATGCCTTTGTAACGTCACCGTATCCTGTGATTTTGTCGATAGAAAATCACTGCTCTCTGCAACAGCAAACGAGGATGGCTCACATATTTCAGGTGAGATTAGTTTAGAGTTGTGTTGGAGGTTGTGGTGTGGGAATCAGTGGCGGAACTAGTTAAGTGAGGGAGACAATTGTATTTTCAGATATTATAAGCCATTTTTACAAAAGTACAATGGTAAATAGTATTAATGCACGAAATAATAGAAATAACAAATAAATATTCGATGGACGTTTTGTTCACATGAACAGAATCAATTTCAATATTCAATAAAACTTTTTTAAAACATTTGTTATACCATGTTGGTACCAGCTTATTCAGTATATTATAAACAAATGACATTGTTTGAATATACATATTCTTCTTTATATCAAACCAATCTAATACTTCCGACATTCTATTAATGTTTGTAGCTCCTAAGATAATACGCTTAATTTTGTAGAATCTGCAACCTGCAACAATTTACTTATAATATATGTATAACTGATATAAACTGGGGAAAAATAATACTAATGTAGAGTGTCACTTTAACGTTTATGGTAATGCGTCTACTAATTCTATAAAAGTACCTTACTTTTTTACTATTTTTTTTTTAGAAGCATAATCCACTTGATTCTTAAATTTTAAGTTCCTGTCTAATAATAATCCCAACTACTTAATTTCACCTTCAAAATTCAGATCCTCATTGTCAATTTTGACTTTTATTTGTATATTACAGCAATTTTTATATACCCAGTCGGATCCTGTAAACATACACTTTGATTTTGTTCCATTTATTTTTATCCCATTTGCATTAAAATTGTCAGTAAGCCTTTTTAAATCTTCATTAAGAGTTGTAATCAAAATTTCATAACCTTCATGCCTAAAGTGGATGAGCGTGTCATCTGTAAAGAGATAATTCAAACTTTACCTAAATCATTAATATAATTGATAAATAGCAGGGGCCAAGAACAGTCCTTTGCGGGACTCCACTGTTATAACGAATATTTATCATCATATTTTGTAAACATAAATAATCAAATGGAGGTAATATGTTAATTTTAACATGTAGCAACATCCTTTTTGATCGTTTCAGAGGATATTTGGTGAGAAACTAGTGACAAGCTTCCTGTTCGAAGCGGATTATAGTGATGAACCGTCGTTGCCTTCACCGGAACAATTAAGGAATAGGATTCTAATAAAAAATAAAAAGCTAATAATGGAAGTGCCTGCACCGTTAAGTTTTGCCGTCATGTCTACGCCGATTAGGCCGGGGAGCGGCATGAGACATTCTGTACCGGGTCGAACCAGTTCTATCATAAGCAACACAAGTAGCAGTTCATTTAATGACGATTTCAGTGATGACGACTACGACGACGACGATGACGAGGACAATATTGACGGTAAGTAAAATGATTAAATACTAGAAATGGAACTTATTCGACTTTGATGCACCACACCTTGACATTCAAACACAGCAATTAGTCCAATCAATTAATAGCTCAGAAACCGTTAATTTTTATTAATGTTCATAGTCAAGGTAGCAAGGTAACTTCAACTTTTCGTTTCGCAAATTAACTACTTTATATAGATAGTCAATTACAGATTCTTATGTTCTTATTTCAGAAAAAACAATTCACGGTATACCTATAAGCGATTCACCAAGACCGTACGGCGTAGCTCACCCTGTATCTAAGACGAGTTCCCAGAAGCGGGCCGCTCCAGATGACAAGTTGAAGAAAAAAGGCAGTCAAATATCCAAGGAGTTGTCGGATATGGTTGTTTACGTACAGGTAGGATTTATTTATTTTGTTTTTCCCCGTGAAATTACATTGGCACGTAAACAAACACAAAATCCGTTAAAGGTGATAGTTGAAAGGCAAGGGAACCGTTTCTTTTGTGGATGTAAAGGAGTTGTGGTCGGCTGGTGAAGTAATAGAGGACTTAATACAAATTTAGTGAGTTCACAAGATAAACACACGCTCCAAAATAAAAATATACTTCTAGATTTTCTTGTATAACTTTTAGTATTGAAAATACTTTTGGGCCCTTGTATATGGGGGCCGTCTACTCAAAAATGGAGCATTACGTGCCAGATATTGCTATTTGAACGCTTTGTAATTTGATCTGTAAACATAAACAAGCTGTCCCGCTTTAAAAACTGTGTATTTCACAGTATTTTAGAAATGGACAACAAAGTAAGCCCTATAATTTTTTTTTTATTTAAAACGTTTTTTCATATTTCTTATAAGAGGCAAGATGAATGGGCCGCCTGTATACTGTATACACGCGAACCAGACTAAGATGATCAGATTTCCGGAACGAATATAGGGGTTAAATAATAATGATGTAATGACTATATTATCATTTGACAACGATTAAAAAGTTTTTCCCCAAAATTCTCTAGTTATTTTGTTGTGTAAAAAAATGTTTCCGACAAAAGTTGCTTGTTATTTTTTGTCGAATAAGCACAAAAAATAGCCCACGATGTCCGCCGGACGTCCGTTTTATGTCCATTTAATGTACTGACGTCCATGACATAAATAGGACGATCACCGGACGTCCATCATCGGACTTACTTTAAGATGGTACGGAATAGATGCCCTCTGAATGTCCATTTTATGTATGGGAAGTATGTACATTTTATGTCCATATAGGGGCAGGAGATGGGCGTTCATTTCGTGTCCGTTGATTTAAGACGTCATAATTACGATGTCAATGTTAATATTACCCAACAAAAACAAAAAAACGTTAACAAAACTGTTTTTTCAATTTTACAAGGTATTCGTGTAATTTTAACTTTTTTTGTAAATTATTAATATTATTTAATACTAAACATTTATTAAACATCCAAATACTTTCTACGTTTTGAAATAAATAGCTATATTAGTCTAAGATCCGGAGCTTATTTGTGCAGATATCGAGTTCTTTTAATAAAATTTAATAAAAATGAATGATTATTGATAACATAATAAATCTAGCCGTTGCCTACGTCCAACTATACATTCTTTAAGTAAGTAATGTAAGTAGTAGCATAAAAGTTCAGTAGCCGCGTGAGTTAAAGCGTTGACTTACAAATCGGGAGGTCGGCGGTTCGATCCGTGCTCATTTTGTTTTTTTTTTATGATATCCTCGGGGATGTGCAAATATAGTTCAAAGCTGTGACATTTGGACGTCTCTCGGCTGCCCGTCGGATGTACTTTGAACCAAAACGAACGTCCATCTGATGTCCTGTATGTCCATCAAGGACGTCCTTCAGATATCCATAGCACAATGTTGTGCTATTAGGGAGGTATCCATTTGAAAAAACATTGAAATGACCTTGAAACGCCTGCCTAATCAAAAATAAAGGCCATTTTGTTTCCCTCTCGAAACCAAACAATTTTTGTCTGAACCATCTTTTAAAAATGTGTTGTTCTTGAGATATGTTGTGTCAACTTAAATCGCCCATCGGATTGCCCCAGATCGCTCGTGGATTACCTCGGATCGCCTCCGATTACCTCATTATAATTCGCCCTGGATCACCTCGGTAAGAGACGAAAAATCGTCTCCTGACTTACCCTTCAACTTAAATAATGGGACACCCGGTTATATTTATATTAAAGTATTATTTATAAATTGTAAATATTTTAAACAATGAGGAAAAAATCGAGGCGAATATTTTGAAAAATATATTATACAGGACGCGGAAAATAAGGGACAACACTTGCCAATAACCCAGGCAGATGACATCATTTTGATGTAATTTTTTGGTAAAATTGGTCACCGACGCTGAGTGACGAAAAAATGACGCCTCACTCAGTAACGTCATATTGTGACGAAATTATGACGTTATGTTGAGACACCGATGTGACGATTGGTGGCGTCATTTTTTCATTTTAGACGAGTTTACGCATTACCGCCGTAGTTTGTTGCAGAAATTATTTCTAGATGGCGCCACATACAAACCGCTGACAATAATCAGTCACTCTTTATCTTATACTCTAATGAATTCGTAGAAAATAAATAATATAATGGAAAATAGACCATATTGACTCTCCCAAAGAAAACTATCAATTTCAGTTTTGAGAAAAATGTGATGAAATGTTTAAATGGTGTCCTTAAAAATCGAATTATTCATGTACAGTTCACGATGTATTATTGGTTATCTACAGTTCATAGAAAGTTACGATAGTTTTCTAGGGAAATCTTATCTTCATAATCGATTTTTCAATTATTGTAACTGAAACACGAATTTTATGAGTTACTATAGTTTTAGTTGGGAGAGTCGATATGTATGGTCAGATAAACATCAATTTCACGTCACAAAATGACGTCTCTTGCTGCGACATAATCACGTAATTTTCACGTCATTGATACGTTATTCCAGAGGTCGAAATGATGCCTGAGTGTCCCTTCCCTGCTGCCTGGGAAGGAACGTTCCGTCTGGTCACCATCACCCACACATAAATAAAGAGGGTAAATAAAAAGGTTCGTTTGTAGTCTATTTAACAGGTGTCGAACGTCTTCGACTTACTATTTTATTACTACTTGTCAGCGATACTAAATAGCACTCAAACCATATAGAGTCTTGAAAGCTTCTTGTACTATAAAATCGGCAAAACGAATTTTTAATTAAGTAAACAGCCTGGTTAAGAGTAGCTCTCGATGTACATTAACGGTAAGTAAAGACTGACTGGATCGTTTTTTTATGTCCGTTTACATGAAAGTGATGTCATTGAAAGTTAAAATGCCGTCGGTCTCCAAAGTTAAGACATCAAAGAGGTCTCACGAGAAAACTTTCACGACGCACTATAAATCATAGAGCCTAAACTTTTTGAAAGGGCGCCAAAGTTGCCACAAACAAGAAACAACCACTTAATTACCACAACAAGTTTAATGAATCTCTACGGCAGGTTTTCGAGTTAAACGGAATATAACGGGAAACTTTTTTTGTCGAGAAGGTGTGGGTTTTCTGTTTTATTTCAGATAAAGCGTTCTGGCAGTTGATGAACGGTAAATGCGTATTTTAATCTCGATTTTAATACACTAGCGATTCTAGACATTCATTAAATTGTAAAAAAGTTATTTAATGAACATTAGGCTCGCTGCGACAAAGAAAAAACACATTGGTTTGGAAAGTTCCCGGGCGTACAGGATGACGCAAAAAAAACGGCATACCTACTGTTATTCATAAAGATCGTTTCACTCTTTAACATGGTAGCCAATGGAAGCCCAATATTTGAGATCATTGCACCAAACAAATGTCATTATTAGTAAAAAAAATAATTAGATCGACTTTTGACAGAATGAGTAAGCATTTTATCGGGTATTAATACACGAGGTCGATTTTTTACCGAGTAAATTTTTTTTGGACAAAAACCTGTTTTCCCATGAAAATTATTCGAGAATTAAGGGCATGGAAAAATCGCGACACGAAGTGGAGCGATTTTTCCTATGTCTCTTAATTCGAGCAGATTAATATATGATTAAAAAATATTATCTAAAATAATTATTAAAACAACAAAACTGTTTATTTAATGTTTTAAAAATAACGATTTATAATAAAAAATAAAAACATTTTCTAATGTTTTTATCATGTTATAACCCCAGTAAGTCAAAATATTTGCAAGTTCATCATAGTAGTCGTATCTTTTTCGAGGGAATAATGCTGTTTGCAAAAAGCTTTAAATTGTTTCCATATAGAATTTTTAGTGTTTCTCGTTTTAACTGGGACACTTTCATTCATAGCTTCGTTAATATTTTCTTGTGAAACATCACCAAATCGCTTTTTCTCATTCATTACAGAAATCAAGATGAAAACGTGAAATGTCAGATTTTAATAATTTCAATGACTTTTTTTAGTTTGACACTGCTACGAAAAAAGTAACACATTTTTCTCGATTTTTTCCACTTATCGATAGCCGTTTTTCTCACTTTAAACAAATCCTATTGGTCGATTTTTTTGAAAATGTACATTTTGATTGGTTAATAAAGTAAAAATATATTAATCGTATGTAATATCACTAGTGCTTGAAATTTTATCGGTAAAATTTTTTCGAAAGCGTTGTTGCCTGATAATACAGGGTGTCTCGAAACTCCCGCCTTCCCCTTTAGGTGCTAATTCTCCATGCAAAAATAGTAAGAAAAGTTCCTATAAACATGTGTCCGGAAATGCTTCCTAAGGGAGCTACGGCCCTCTAAGGATGGCGCAAAAATAGGTGTTTTTACTAATTATATCGGAAATGATTTGGGACAACTTTATGAAACTTGGTTAACTTTTTTCTAATATTAAAGGTTATTGTTTTACAGTATTAGCCAAAATTAATTTTATCCAGGGGCGGAGAAATGAGGAGTCGGTGTTCTTTGTTTCTACATATTAATTTTTCCATTTGACATTTTTAGTATTTTAATCCCCGATTATGATTCCCTGGTCAATTATGCATAAAAAAGGGCCTCTTTACAATTAGCCATATGGCAAGCCGTTTTCGAGTAAAAGCGGTCTAAACGAAATATTGCGTATTCGTTTGCTAAATGCGCATTATTTATTTTTCAAAGTAGGCGTAAAACAATAACCTTTATTAATCGAAAAAAGTTAACCAAGTTTCAGAAAGTTGTCCCAAATAATTTCCGAGATAATTAGTAAAAACACCTATTTTTGCGCCATCCTTAGAAGGCCGTAGCTCCCCTAGGAAGCATTTCCGGACACATGTTTATAGGAACTTTTCTTACTATTTTTGCATGGAGAATTAGCACCTAAAGGGGAAGGCGGGAGTTTCGGGACACCCTGTATAAAGAGTGCAAATTGACAGTTTATTATCTGATTAAATCCCGACCGCTTTAGCGGGAGGGATTTAATCTTTGATAATAAACTGTCAATTTGCACAAGTTATATTAACCTTATGGCAACTTAGCTTGAGAAAAAATTTATAGATAAAATTTAGAAGCACGAGTGTTATTTGTAGAGAATATTTCACGAATAAATAATTCATTAAGTACATCGTCTATATTATGTTCAGCAATTAATTGCCTTGAGACGTTTCCTTGTTACTTTTTAGAGATTATTCACCTTTATCTTCAATTTCATCATTTACGTCACATAAAAATGCATTTCCAAAGCGACTCATCTAATAAAAAACAAAGTAGGTTTAAATTATGACAATCAAGAAAAACAATATAGGTTAAACCATAGGTACTGTAACTTATAAGACTAGTCATCACAACAAAGCATGCTTCGACCAATCACATTACGGGTATAACCACACAAAATGCATATTACCAATCTATCGCTTTTACGTTCTCAGGCTGCGGCTCAGATGGTATGGTACCGCCATCTAGTAACGCTTGCTTAACTTAACTGGCCTAAATAGTGAATTGAATTATTACATTAAAGTGTTTATTAATATATATTTATGTATTTAATCCTTGTTTTTAATTTGAGAAGTTTAATAGTTAAGTTAAAGTTTACTTGTTTAAGTAGAGAGACTTTAAGTACAACGAATTATAATGTATATAGTGATACTGCAGAGTTTTGATTTTCCAAATAAGTGTTAGCTGCTTGATGATTGATAAATTACCATACGTAAGTACCTGCATTTGTGTATTTATCATGAAATAACTGATTTGTCTGCTTCGTAGATATTTATATTTAATTTTAGTTGTGAAAATTATTTTACCTACGATCACTACTGTAAATAGTAAAAAACACACTACCTGCCATCTATGTAAGTTGAATTTTACGTATTGTAAACAAAACGCACTGTAAACAAATCGCACGGTAAACAAAACGCACGGGACACGCAATTATAGGTGGCTTATATCGCTGACGCGGGGTTTCAAAGAACAAATGCGCCTACTTAATTTTCAAACGCTGTCAAAACTGACATAATATTTGTTGAATAATATTGTTGACAAGTAAACTAAATCCAGATTTTACTAAATAAATAAATAAATATGATCGTAGGTAAAGTATAGTACATAATTCGAGTTGTAAGGCAATTACGCACTCATGGAAATACGCACTCGCCGCTACGCGGCATCGTGCGTAACTTTTCCATTCGTGCGTAATATGCTTCTTACATCACTCATTACGTAATATACTATTGTAATTACGTTAGGTATTAAGCCATTGAAAGCTGTGTATAACTTGTCCCGAACCTATATAATTTCTACACAGCATTGGTTTTTTAGGTTATTAATACAATACTACAATTTACGTTAACAATTATTAATAAGCTAGAGAAGATATTTATAGATAACATTTAAAAGCACGATTTGTCCCATTTGCCGAAAACCTTTCACGACACAAAACGTCAAAAAATTTTCGCAATATTTCCCGCTGCAGCGACCTAAAAATTTTGCATGTTGGTACTGTCAATAGCCGATCTAGCTTGAATTACCACTAATAATGACGTTTGATTGGTGCAATGTTGTGAAAAAACGGGCTCTCATTGGCTATAGCGTTAATGAGTGAAATAATCGCTGTAAAACTAGCCCAGACGACAGAGAACACTTTATAGTGAAACCTACAAAAACTTGGAAAATGAATAATTTTTTTTTAATGAGTTTGTGAAAGTGTATAGAATAATATCCTAAAAAGTTTACATGTAATTCAGTGCGTCGTTGTCACTGTCATGCGTATTCAAGCGTGTGCGCGCACGCATGGATCTCGCTTAGGGTGACCAGATGTTGGCAGTTTAGATGCTGTACACTTGGACAGACAGGGTCGTGGAGAGAAAATACGGGCCCGGCGGGAGGGAAACTTTTTTGAAAATTGATGAGCCGGGAGGAAAAAATCCGAAAAAAAAAATTTTTAATCCTAACATTTTTGGATGAGCCGGGGTGAAGAAAATCCAAACAAAAAAATTTTGATCCTAACATTTTTGATAAGCGGTGAGAGATATCCGAAAAAAAATTTTTTTACAACCAAAACGTAATGCTGTGCGTTTTTCTGTACATCCAAGCATGCTGTACATGCCATTAAAATTCCGGACAATACAGCTAAATTCCGTACGTATGGTCAACCTAATCTCGCTCCGAGTTATAACGTTACGTTTGACTACTTTTTCCGGGAAAACCGTGGCTTTAGCGATAAATTTTGTTGTTCATAAATACGACATCTATATACAGTTTTATCGCTATAAAACGCATTGCAGCCGTTGATGGTGTCGCGAAAGTATGGTTATTCTCGATTTCCTGCTTTCCCGTTGAATTTACGTCTAAAATGATATTTATCGCCAGATGGATATTTCTACCACTAGTAGCGCGGCCCCTCGAGTTCCCTAAACAGGCCTGTCGAGAGGGGGGATGTGGGGGTGACCCCCCCAGGCGCGGGCTCGTTTTGAGGGTCCCGGATTTGAAATATTGAAAATTTGTATTATAATTTTTTCTTAGCATATAAAAAAAATTTTTTCGGATTTCTGATAGACAGTCAGAGTCAGATATAGGCTATTGTCTATGTACAAAAAAAGAGAGTTGAAAGGAACTAAAACGTTAAAGGGTTTTTATTGTTTATTATGTTCAATTGACCCCAAGATATGAAAAAACCGCGGAGTGCTACCATTTAAAGTGGTGCCTTTTTGAGATCGAAGTAACTAAAGGTCCACTTTTCATATTTTTTTTTTTGCTCGAAAACTATGAATTTTTTCTATAAACACGTCAATAGAAAAGTGTGTAGAGAATTAAATTTCCAATCGAAATGGCACCTTCAGAAGTCAAAAATTTTTTTTTTACAAAAATACGTCCAAAAAATAAAACAAAAAAAACGAAAAAATGCAGTTTTTAATTTTTTTTTTATTTTAGCCTGTAACTATTTCTCGGGTACATTTAGGCATAGACATTGCTACATAACAAAAAAAGCTGGCGTTTTACCCGTTAAAATGAAATTTTGTAAACAGTTTTACGATTAATAGTGACCGAGATATAGCGTTTCAAAGTTTGCAACTTTTAACTTTTTTTGCTAATTTTTACTATTTTTTTTTTTCAAATTTCGTCCTGTAACTTTTTTCTGAGTGAATTTAGGTGTAGACATTATTATTTTAAAGTGAAAGCTGACTTTACGCCCGTTGAAATGGTGGCTGGTAAAAGTCTCTACGACAAATAGAAACCTAGATACAGCGTTTCGAAGAGTGTTACTTTTATTAACTTTCTTCCAATTTTTACGTTCTTTTTTAAATTTCGGCCTATAACTTATTTGTCAAATACAGATATTGCTACATGGAATGTACTCGCAGCATTCTTGTTTAAATGGTCTGCAATAGAAGTTTATGTGATCAATAGTAACCAAGATACAGTCTAGATATAGTAGATTATTGTACTTAAAAAATAACTTTTTACATTTTTCCACTTCTGTTTTTCAAATAACTTAGATTAATAACTTACATTATGAAATTATTCAAATGCTGAAAGAATTTTTAGAGGTTCCACAGTATGCATTTAACCGTGCGCTAGGCCGCGCAGAGTGACAAAGTTACTTCATTATTTTTTTCCAGGAATACTGTGGCTTTAGCGATAAGTTTTGTTAGGACATTTTTTGTTCACCTGTATTTTTAATTTTTTCCTCCCCTGACTTAATGTAAAAATTTTGAGAAATTAGATGAAAAAAAATTTTTTTACACTTTTTTTTATGTTCTGCAACCGGAACGGAGCTGAACGTTAAAAATGAGTGAAATGTCATTTAAGTTGGTGTAACAAAATAGCTGAAGAATAAAACATTTTCGAAAAAAATAATAATTCAAACAAGATTTATTTGGTTTTGGACAGGAAACAAACTGGCATTTATTGTTGATTCGGTGGGAATTTTCAAGGTCATTCCAAGTTGGACTTTGATTTTCAAAAGAATACTCATATTTTATATTGCGACATCTTACATCTGAGACATTTTGATTCCACTTCCCGAGATATTTCGTCGTTCCCCCTGTATATTCCCCTGTCTACCTTATATTAATTTTAAATAATTAACAATCCTCGTTTCTTTCTTTTAGGCAATAAAATTCCGCGGCTTAAACACAATCTCCCCAAGCAGCTCTGTGAAACAACGCCAAAAAGCCATTACGTGTTCTGTAAGTTCCAGTGCCACTTCCGGTATCAGCTCCGCGTCGAATATGAGTTCCGGAACCACGAGCGAATCGGACACCACCATATTCGAGTCCGAGGTGCAGAAACGACCGAACGTACATCTGCCCTGTTACCAGTGCTCTTCCATCAATGAAAACACCGCAAAGAAGCTTTGCAGGTAAGTTTGTGTTAGATTTTCTTCGTAAACGACCAAATGATCATATTTCTATTAATGCTAACAGGAAATCAGTGGCGTAACTGGAGAGGGGGCACATACTCCTGTTCAGGCCCGACCTTAGTTCCTCAAGCGCCCCTTTTTCTGGTCAAAATTTTTTTTCGTCCTTATCTCAAAGGTCGGCCCTGCTCCTGTTATAGAACTATAGCAAAATTCATTCAAAAATTATAAAATAAAAATTCTTTCCAACTACCATAGAAAAGTTTTCAGTATGAAAATTAAAATGAAAGAATATAAACAAAATACTTTCAGATCATGGGCGCAGCCAGGGGGGGAGCCATGGGGCCTGGGCCCCCCCAAGCCGACTTCCATGAGCCAAAAAATAAAAAAGCAGTACAAAGCAGTATCTAAATTATCCCTTGAAATAAATATTTTGTAATTAATGCCAATGTTATCTAACAGAGGAATCTACATACACATCCGTTTTCAACCATTTTCGGAAAAATTTTCCTCATCCTCTGGGGAGGCCGGTTCTATTGGCTCCCCCCAGATGAATTTTCTGGCTGCGCCACTGTTTCAGATAAATATAGTCGGGTCAAGATAGATATTTTCTCAGAAGCTTTCTGTCAAAGGACCAATCGGCCTAATTTTTTAATTGTTTATTGAGGTCTAACGAACATTGGCAAAAGAAAAAAACAGGCCTTTGGTACTTTTTTCATTTTGTTATTATAATCCAGTGAAAGAGTTTTCTAATCTAACAAAATATATCCTTCATTTTTTTTTAAATCGATTTATTTTGGCGTTCTAAAGAAAATATTAAAAATCGACGAGATCACTATGGCACAAAAATTATTCAAGGTCAAAGTTCACAAAAGTGCTTGTTCTATGTATAGTATTTATTAGCTGATCGATATATAAAATAAAATAAATAAATATATACAGTGTGTTTCACTTGAAATGGTAACACCCCAATAATTTTTTTGTTTTTCTTCCGATTTGAATAAAATTTTACTTAAGTATACAACAAATTAGGGTCTACTTATGACCAGAAAAACAATCGCCTCCTACAAATGCAAAGCCACCTGCGGTACCAAAACATGCGGAGAAAATCAAAAAATCATATTAAGCATTTTTTTATCGGAAAATTTTGTTAATGAAACTTGCTCAGAATTATCGAAAATTTGATCAAAATAAAAAAATATTGAAATTTTGATTAAAATAATGTCCAAGTCCGAAAATATCATTTTAATGGTGTTTTTTGTTTGGAAAACTGCACTATGACAATTTTGTTTGAAGTTAAACCCAAGCTGCCAGGTAATTGTCAAGCAGTTTACAGTTTTTTAAAAAACAGTTATGAAATAGAGCATATTATGCCTTGCGCGGAAACTTCGAAGCACATTTTTGGCTAAACCGTTCGTTGTACATAAAAAATGGAAGAGATCATTTTTGTGCGGAATTTCATTAACTTTCATTTTTGTAATAACCTTAATTGGCCTCCGAGCCATAGAATGCGCGGCATTAGCAAAAAACCGTTTTTTGTGAATGAATAATTTTTTATGCCACAGTGATCTTGTCGATTTTTAATATTTTCTTTAAAACACCAAAATAAATCGATTAAAAAGAAAAAATGAAAAATATATTTTGTTAGATCAGAAGCCCTATTTTTGTCTAAAATGACTGGAGTATTAATAAACTAATAATGGATACCGAACCGTCTAAAAAATGTTTTACTTGTAATAACAATTGCCTTAAAAAAATATTAAGAAATATATTAAAAAATATATCGCGCCTTTGTAATTTATAGCCGCCATTTTGAGTCATCTTGAATTTTTCAATTTTCTCTTCAAAATCGTAATCAGCGACTTCAAAACCCCTGAAGTATATGTTTTCAGTCGGTTTTCTTAAATACTTACCCTGATAACAAATTAACAAATTTAATTAACTTGTTTAGTTCTTAAACAGAGCTGGGCAAATATGTACTTACAAATACCTCATAAGTATTTAAATACTAGAAAGTATTTAAATACCGAGTATTTAAATACTTCTTGTAACAAGTATTTGTATTTATACTTGCAAATACTTTATCTAAAATATTTACTACTTAGTATTTGTGAAAATGATCCTAGAAGTATTTATAAATACTTAAACTATTTAAATAACTCGGAAGTATTTAAATACTTCTAAAAAAGTATTTAAATCCTTTTCTGGCAGTATTTAAATACCTTCAGAAGTATTTGAATCTCAAAAGTATTTAAATATAATCAAATATAATCAAATACACCAGGAAGACAGGCAGATACTCGTCAAGAATCAAGACATGTACTATACTATGTAGTTAATAAATACATTGCATCATTCAGTCTTCAGTCATTCACGTCTTAATTTCCAGAAAGTTGGTTGAGAGCAGACATAGACAGTAAGGGTTAACTGTTGATGTATATGTTTTGTGATTCTGACAGAGAACAGTTGAACTAGTGCCATAGTCTCTGTGCTTTATTTGGGTATTTGCAGAAGACGCAAAGGTCTAGCTCTACGGATAAGTAAAAGTCCAATACCCAACTAGAACTAATTAAGTATAGAGTATTAAAATAGTGTTGTAGAAGTTCATAAAAGTCATGAAACCTAAAATTTTGACACCTCAAATAGTCAAATAGTATTTAATATAATAATAATAATGATAATGATAATAATAAGTCTTTATTGATTTCAACAAAAACAGAAAATACAATTTGGCGAAGTTTAGCCATTAAAGGCTATTTTTACACTTAACTATGCTTCAAAATATTTCAGTGTTATCAAAGTATTTAAATATTCAGAAAGTATTTAAATACAAAGTTTAAACTATTTAATTACTTTTGTTATTTATTATTTAAATACTTTTATCTTTTGAAAATACTTAATATTTAAATACTTTCAATTTTCTGAAAGTATTTAGTATTTAATATTTAAATACTTTTTCAAAGTATTTGCCCAACTCTGTTCTTAAAATTGTTAGATTATTAATAACAAAATGAAACAAAAGGCTCAGCGGCCTGTTTTTCTTTTTACCAATGTTCCTTAGCCCAATAAACAATTTGCAAAAACAATTAGGCCCATTGGTCCTTTGCCAGAAAACTTCTTAATTTTTTATTATTTACGTCTATATTGACGCGACTAATAAATAACGAAAATATGAACTCTTAATAATAAAAATTGTAAACATAAACAAACAGGGTTTTCAGTAAATACTTAATCTGAAAAGAGGTCGAGGTTGTCTAAATTACGTTTCTGAATCACACCTGCCATCATATTCTCGCTGATAGCTGCCTACTACTGCTTCTCTGAAATGCCGTTTAAACGTGATATGTACAATGGAGGGGCAGTTACTCTGTGATTAGTGAATGCTACTCACTGACATGAATAGAATCGTTAACATATCATGTCTAGAATTTACCGAAATAATCGGTAAAAAACTAACCGGTAATTATCATGATGTGTTTTCATCTCATTGTGCGGTTAATCAGTGTTGCAAACCTTAATGCCACTCACCATTGTTTATAGTTAAAATTAAATATCCCCTAAGGGATGTATCCTAACTTGCCTTGCGTGGTACTCAAATCTGATTTGCCTTATACTACCTATAAAAGTAACTAGTATTAAAACATATCAGAATAAAGTGTATCAAATCAACGAAGGCAGAGGCATTGGCGAGTGACAGAGTAACAATCTACAATAAGTGTAGAATTTTGCTTTTTCGTCCATTACATGACTCAGGTGGTAAGTCGTTTTTCAATGATTTTAAAGAATCATCCCAAGAGTGGAAAGACACCATCAAATGTTGCAGAAGGCACGACTGGCGTTCTCGGGATATAAATTGTTATGTCCTTCAGGCGCAAGGTGGTACAATTATCCACATGCAGCCCCACGTTGGGCGCCAAGTCCAATGTTAGCATATTTTTCACAATTTTGCATCGTCGAGCAACGTAACGTCTTTTGATACTTTGTATAGTAGTTAAGAGTAATTTTTATTTCATCATTTTTTATGAATTTTGCTAAATTCTATTACACTCCTTCCCTAGCTGTAAGAAGCAAAATTATATAATTATTAAGGGCCAAAACCCACATGTTTTGAGTGCTTTCCCCTCGACCTCCGAAATACAGGTCTGGTTACTTTGTTAAGGCAATTAATACTTTCAGGAAGCAGCCCCTGGCTTTGGTAGCCCACACGCAAACTCAACTTATGCGGACCTACCCTGCCGCGATGAGAATAGACTCGTCAAATTTCAATCCTGTCATATTTTGGTCGTTCGGGATCCAAATGCCGGCGCTCAACTACCAAACGGACGACACGTCCATGCAGCTGAACAACGCGCTTTTCGAGACAAACGGGAAGTGTGGTTTCGTCAGTAAACCAAACGTTATGTGGGACAGATCTCACGTCATGTATAGAAGATTCAATCCATGGGATAAGGTATGTGTTAACTTATAATCATGTCAAACTAGGTCCATTTTTGGAAAAAAAATTAAAATCGTTTAGACTGTTGTGAAGTTTGGTAAAGCCCCTCGGCTGGGCTTCAATTTGTAGCTTTTGAGAATTGTCTTGAAGCAACGACAATCTGGTAAAATGTTTGCTTAAGTTGATAATAGTGAAGAACTAAACTAAAAAGTCGTCCAGAAATGGAAGAACCGGGTGTGATATTTTAACTATATTTCAAGATAAATCTTTTTTTATACCACTAGTTTTACCATTTTTACAATCGTTTTGTCGGAATTAGATCCACCAGAACCACCTTAAACATTATTTTCAGACTTGCTTTGTGTCCTTGTAAGATATACTGTATTACATATACTGTTGCTCATGACAGCATCTGCAACATTTTCATTGCCCTTATACTTTACTAAAGTCATACTCTCCGAAAGCTAACCTAAGTTTAGTCAACTTACTAGAGTTCGTCATTCCAAGCAAAAAGTAGCCTATGGCCATGACCTATGATCAGTTATTACAAATTTTCTACCAAATAAGTAAGGCCTAAAGTACTTCACTGAAAATACTAAACTGAGCAGCTCTAATTCTTTCACGCTGTAATTTTTTTCAGCTTTATTAAGAGATCGACTAACAAATTCAATAGGTCTATCATCTGAATTTGACAAAACAGCTCCAATTTTACTAATATGCTAATCACATGCTACTGGCTGTTTTTCATATTCGCGCCCATTCAATAGAAACCATACAAAAACCAATAGACATCTCTGCTAAATCTTTTGAAAATGTTATTTTTTCTTTAGCTAATTCGACAGGCTTGAAAACGGCTATAATTATTTACGCTTTGATTTTCATTTAAGGAATTTGATGGCATACACTCCTCTCAAATTATAATCAACATAGTATCAGGTCAATACGTGGGTCAGAGCAACGTCAACCTCAGCACGTACGTGGAGGTTGAAATCATCGGAATTCAGGTAGACTGTAACAAGCAAAAAACGAAGGTCGTGCAGAAGAATGCTCTGAACCCGATATGGAATGATACGTTTCGTTTTAGAGTGATGTTCCAAGACCTGGCCTTTCTGCGGTTCACCGTCATGGACGCCACGAATAACCACCTTCTGGCGCAGAGGATTCTACCACTTAAATGCCTTAGGCCGGGCTACAGGCATCTGAGGTTGAGGTCAGCTCAAAATAAGGCGCTGAACATGTCCACGCTCTTCATGTATTCGAGGGTTGAAGAGGAGAGCTTAGAAAATACCGAAACGGGCGATGGAATTGTCGAAAGACCTGTGCAAGCTGAGACGGAAGTTCCCGACACCAGCGGATCAGACAGCACATTTTTGGGTAAGTGCAAATTGGCAAAAATTTATAAAATAAGATTAATGAACTAAATATTTATCACAAGGGTCTGAGCTTAGGCCTTTGTTGATCTGGGACTTTGTAAATGACCTGCCTAATATTTTTTTATGGAAATTTAATATTTGAACATAATCTGGAATACAGACATTAGTTTTAACACTCTTCATTATATTTTACAGGTATTTCTGGCACACCTCTTTGCGTAAAACGGCGCATGTTCTTCCTGATGGTATACGGAGTAGTTTCGGAAGAACCTTATACCATTTTAAAAATAACACAAGAAAGTACAACACAGGACGTTCTTCTTTTGTGCCTCCAGAAAGCCGGTCTTACGGCTACTAAAGTTAATGATTACATTTTGGTTGAAGAGGTTGCCAGAGGGTGGGAGAAGAAAGACCATAATCTGCCCGCCACACAACGTATTTTAGACCTTCACGAAAGACCTTTACAAGTAAGAAAAATTGTTGTAATACGATTTTTATACACGATGTGTGAAACACTATCAAATTCTAACGGTTTCGTTAATTTAAGAAAAAATCTTACGTACGTTTAAAACATATATCAAATAAACATCCCCAGAGCGCACACCTCTTGATCATATTTTATGAGGTTATTTGAAATTCAGCATGGGCTACAATATCTAGTTTTGTGGTTTATTAAGACCACTTTCGATTTGAAATAACCTCATAAAAAATAATAAAAGGGTGTAAGTTCTGGTGACCTTTCTGGCCACTCTATTGGTCCACTCACCAATGCTTTACAGTGTGTAAGAAACCGATAGGGATACAATTCTACGAATTAGCTAAAAAGTCTTTCACA
Source organism: Rutpela maculata (assembly GCA_936432065.2). NCBI lineage: Eukaryota > Metazoa > Arthropoda > Insecta > Coleoptera > Cerambycidae > Rutpela > Rutpela maculata. Next base: position 134,223,084 of record OW386293.2, on the reverse strand, counting down.
GTGTTTTAGAACAAGTTGTAACTAGACTTGTCCATTGTCAAGAAGTTTTCCTTCTTTTTTCACACGATTTACTTTTTACAGGCTCAGTCCCAATGGAAGGGAGAAGGTCGCTTCATCCTAAAGCGGATGGGTGACGACCCTAGCAGCAGAGCATGGCTGTCTTCGATTAGAAGCGTGGCAAATCGGGAGCGGGAAGCGAGAAAATCAGACGGCGCTCCCAGCAACGCGTGGGAAGAAAACGACACTTTCCTGGTGTGCATTTACAACGTTTCGCCCGAAATACCATACGCCATCCTCAAGGTACCTCTGAACGCTTGCGCGCAAGACGTTCTAGCCCAGGCACTAGTGAAAGCGCGACGGCTAGAAGACCCCATGAACTTCGTCATAGTAGAAGAACTAGAATGGGGCGGGACCAGTCACAATATCCAACAGAGGGCGCTGGCAGACTACGAGAACGTGTACAGCGCGCAATCGCACTGGCAGACGATCGGTCGGTTCATAATGCAGGAACGGGCGAACGCCACGCCTACTTCGTTACGCAAAAACAGGATAACCTCGAGTTTGCGCTTGGCCACGCTAGACAGGATAAGTCGAGGTTTGAACGTGGCGCGAAACGTTGCTTCGAACAGCATAAAGATGCCCGTGCAAGTGGCGCTGAGCGATCCAACCACCTCGAAGTGGAAGAGCAAGACGGGCGAGGACTCGAAAAATAAATCGGTGTCCAGGGCGAAGGGGAATTCGGAAAAGGACACGACCGCCACATCTAGTCCTGTTGCGAAAAAATCGGAAGTGACGCGAGAGGTGCACTCCGAAGGTGAGACTCTAAGTGACGAGGAAACTAAGGAGACGGATATTATGTCGACGGTGTCTCGTCTAAAAAAGGTATCTTTAAGGAAATTCAAGGAGTGGAAATCGTGACTCCTGGAATAAAAACTTATTTAGTGAAATTGAAAAGCTTTTTGTTGAATATTGTGGTTTTTTATGAAGTCATATGTATGACAGCTTTCACGTGTGAGGTAATCCCGATTGGCGGACGAGTGTATCGTTCGAAAATGACTGAAATCTGAAAACCATGTGCAATATCGAGTTTCTGGTCCACCAAACTCGATTACCTACCAAAAAGGGAAAATTTCTAGACTAGATGTAGCAATATAGCGTTTAAATTTCATATTCTACATAATCTATTTTGCTACTATAATTCTTAACATTCGTTTAGTTGTTTCTTGAAATCTGGCACAAATTCTATCAGTCCAAAAGTCATATCAACGTTTTCTCGATCGAGCCACAATGTCTCTCTCAGTATTAGTTTGGAACACTCATTTTGACAAATACAGGGTTTCTGAACATCAACGTGTTTCAACTCGTAAAACTATTGAATAGCAAAGACAAGAACTTGTAAAAATATTAATGTTTTCCATTGAATTTTGGAGTTTAAAGTTATATATCACAAGATTCACATTTCACAAAAAAGTTCTTTCCTTCGAAAACCTCGAGCTGGAAAGGGACTTTTAGCAACAATTTTGGTGTAAATTTGTCTGTCTAGGATTTTATACTTTTTATATCAACAAAAAATGCTTTTTATGACTTTTTGTTTTTGCACCTCGCCCAATTTTTATGGTATGTGGGCATTATCGGTTGAGGGAAATTAGACGTTTTTCAGAAGAAATGTCCAAACGAACGCCTAATTAAGTGGCATTCGGCAGAAAAGTAGAACGAGGGCGTTTTTAAATAACCCTCACAAGTATGGTATGAAGTTATTACTATCTCAAACGAGTGACAGTAATTCTCGATCGACTGTAACGAAATTGTGAAAGGACAAAGCCTACATGATCATATACTTAGTTAAAGTGTCAATTCTTGAGTAAATTGTTTTTACGAGATTTGATCAATTAATAGACACTTCCCGTCCCGATTATTTTTTCTTAATCAAAACGTATTGTTCACAGACCTTTTGTGTCTCATGTGTCCCATGCATTATTCTAGTTGGCCTCTTCGCGTCACGTTATCTATTATGGTTGACTATTAAATATACCGCACCACCCAAGTTCTTTCTTGATAATAGCAGCAATCTAAATAAACAAATTCAAATAACTTTCAAGGTATTCGCGAAAATATTATATGAACGTCCGCCAGATATCTCTAAAATTATGAATTTTTAAAAAACTTTCGAGTGGTCGTATTTTTATCTCGCACAGAAACGAAAAAATCAAATTGTGGTTAACTTTTTAAGCAATTATCTTTGGTGTTTTAATATTTTTCATATCTCATAGTTTTTATATCTGCAAAAATCCATTTTCGCGGCCATTTTTTAAAAATGGCGTCTGCAGTCGGCGAGCTGTCGAGATATATTTTGACACAATAAAGTAGATTCTGGGGCTATTCGATCATGTTGTTTAAACACGGCCTAGTACCATCAGTTGTCCCAAATGTCACTTGATTGGGAACCATTTGGACATGTCCTCCTGATTTCCCTTAGCAGTACCTATTATAGCTTTAAAACCCCAGGAATGCATATCTTTTTGCCTTCCATATTTATTTTTTGTTACGTTTTGAATATGTTAAATAGTTTATTTATTGAACCCGATTATGTTATCGTTGTTAAAAACTTAGTAACATAATAATAGATAATTATATTAAAAATCAAATACTACCTAATAACTTATTGAACCTGTAATTATATAAATAAAGTAAGGACATGTTACTGTCTACTATCACTTATACCATATCTATACTTTCTTTTTGTATGAAGATTCGTTTTGATTTTTAACATATCCCATCAAATCAAATTTACAGTATTTATAATGTTTAAATGAATATCGTTCTTGTACATTAACATATTGATGTTATTTATAAATTATAATATAAATAATATACGAAAGATGATATATACCTAACTGTTAATTTGCAGTACAAATTTAAAATGATTGTTTTTACGTAACATTGTTATATTTAACGATTTATAAAATATATTGCGTTAAAAAATGTGTAGTTATTTATTTTCCCATTGGCCAAGGTGCAGACCCAGAAAGGTGGAGTTAACGTCTTAAAATTTGGCACATGCGTTTGTGGCGGTGAGGTCTAGACGTAAAAATATTGTTTTTAAATTTTAGTTTGGTTAAAATCGTAAAAAATCGACCATTTTTATTTCTTGTATTATTTTTTATGAATACTATATGCAAATTGCGTTATAACGACTTTAAACTGTCTGTATTTCCGATACTGAGGAGTATAACTAGGAAAGTATTCCAGGCAGCAGACCGACGTCATGTTGACGTCATTTTTTTATAACCATTGGTCGCCGACGTCAGGTGGCGAAAGAATGACGTCTCAGTGACGTCATACAGTTACGAAATTATTACGTCATGTTGAGACGTCACTGTGACGTATTGGTGACATCATTTTTCTGTCACCATTGGTCGCTGACGTCAGGTGACGAAAGAAGGACGTCTCAGTAACGTCATATTGTGACGAAATTATTACGTCATGTTGAGACGCTGCACAGTGGGAAAAATATGCCCTTTTTTGGACAAAAATCGGCCGACAGTAGGGATTTCAATCAAATTAAATAAAAAAAATGGCAAATACTCTTAAGACATTGTACTTTAGAATAATGCTGCGGCAAAGTGGCTTTGGATTAACTTGACCTAAAAATCGCAGATATTACTTCCACATCCAGTGGAAGTATAGAAACGACAAAAATTTTTTTTATAAAATTTTATTGTTCAAATAGGCTTAGAATGTCATGAAACGTCGAGATTTTAGGTTTGAGCAAAAAAAATGTTTGTCGGTGTCTGTAACTTTTTTGTGCGCACGATTACTCTGGAACTGTTTAAGATATCGACTTGAAATTTGGTACACATATGTATTTTAACGAGATCTGGAACTAGGTTGTATTTTCATCTTATTCCGTTGAATGGTTATAGGGTAAATGTGGGTAAATAGGTAAATCAAGCAGGCAAGAGTCCATAAAATTGGTATTTAGTATATACAAGAGAAGCTAATGTCTCAAAAACATTTTTAGCATTAGCCATCCCCAATACTACCCCCACCCCATTGTAAAAGGGGGTGAAAAAAACTATTTAATCGTAGATGACCATTCGAAAGCTTAAAAGGAAGATTAAATGTATTTATTAGAAGTAAATTGAAAATTTTTTTGAATCCTATACATAACCTCAAAATTTGCCAAAAAAGTCATTTTTTAAGTAACCTAAAATATTTCAAAATCCTGACATGATGGGCCAATTTTGAGGCCAATTCTGAAGTAAAAAAAAATTGAGGCCTTTGGTTCTTGTACACATACGAAATATCATTTTATTTCACACCCTTTTATAATGAGGTGGGGGTAGTAATGGAGGTGGCTAATGCCAAAAATTTTTTGACATTAGCTTCTCTTATATATACTAAATACCAATTATATGGATTCTTACCTGCTTGATTTACCTATTTACCTACATTTACCACAATTTATCCCCCAACCCTTCATCAGAATAATATGAAAATATAATCTAGTTCCAGATCGCGTTAAAATACTTACGTGTACCAAATTTCAAGTCGATATCTTAAACGGTTCCAGAGTAATCGTGCGCACAAAAAAAGTTACAGACAGACCGACAGACATTTTTTTTGCTCAAACCTAAAATCTCGACGTTTCATGACATTCTAGGCCTATTTGAACAATAAAATATTTTAAAAATGTTTTGTCGTTTCTGTACTTCCACTGGATGTGGAAGTAATATCTGCGATTTTAAGGTTAGGTTAATCCAAAGCCACTTTGCCGCAGCACTACTCTAAAGTACAGTGTCTTAAGAATATTTGCCATTTTTTTTATTTAATTTGTCTACTGTCGGCAGATTTTTGTCCAAAAAAGGGCATATTTTTTCCACTGTGCGTCGCTGTGACGTGGTGACGTCATTTTTTCCTCTTGTCATTTTTTTATCACAAATGACGTCAATTTGACGCCGCTGTCCTGTGACATAATGACGTCATTTGTGACGTCAAAATTACATCAGTTTGCTGCCTGCAATAACAATTTCGTTATTTTAACTGGAACACCCTATATATTTTCACATTTTAGATTCTATAATAAATTGTAATGTTATTTCATGTAGCATACTTAAGCCACATCAATTTTCTATAACAAAAAAAATGGTAATTTTTTAATCTCATCGTTAAAATACATTTTTTTGCAATAAAGACATGAGGAGCTTCAAAAAGTCAACCTTGACGTCTTACTTTTTCTAATAAATCCTATGGAATTATTATGATTTTTGAAAAATTGCTTGAGTAAATTAATATTAAATGTCAGTTAGTGTTTTCATTCCTAATTAATTTTAAATCAAAAATTTGAGTTAGAAAAGAAATTTATAAGAATTTTTTTACTTCTTTTGGGCTAACATGTCATCCTGCAAAATATTTGTATGTATACAGAAGACACCCTGTATCTTATTCTTAAAATATGGAAAACAGAAAATATTTTTTTAGCGTTTTGGTAGCAGAGTAATGAAAAAATATATGAAATATTGATATAAAATGCAATGTTGACCATTATACTCTTCGCAAAAACGAAGAGGATATTGCATTTGATCGGCACATTTCTAAAACCAGAAATATCGCTAGTTGAGAAAAAATTTTCATATCATTGTGTTAGTGAACGAATTCTGAACAACTTTCAAAATGTCCGTCTGTCTGTTCGTCCGTCACGTTTCTTGTAAGCACGATAACTTAAGAAAGTCCGATTGTATTGAAATTTGGAAAGTAAGTTAGTGTTAGCTAGGCAGCAGTTTTCAACCTTTTTCGAACCACGACCCCCTTACCAAAAAAAAAACAAGTTTACCCTCTCGCGACCCCCAACCTGGATCAAGGGCGGTCTGGACCTTGAGTTTGGGGGGGGGGGGGGGTAACACAGCCGGGTGCTGAATATAACAAAAAATTCTCTTTAATGAGCGGGGGGTTTTTCGTCCCAAAACTGTTCTAAAGAGCGAGGGAGAAAAATCCGAAAAAAATTTTTTCCGCCCCAATTTTTTTTTTTTATGAGCGGGGTGGAACAAATTCTTAGTTGCGCCTCTGCAAATACAATATTCAAAAATATAAAAAAAAATAATAATAAAAATTATGAAATTTTAAAAACGAAAATTGGTGGTTTACAGAATCTTGGCGGGTACTTAACCACGTTATCACGTTACCCCCCATAAATCTGCGCTTGACCTGGATCTCTATTAATAAAATCTAAAATCAATGAAATTTTAAAATTTCTTGTTATAGTTTTTGGTATGATTTCTCATTAAAAATTGGTTTCATTAAAATTGTATGTGTGTAATATTTAGATTTTTAGATTTTAGAATAAATGATTTAACTTCATTGGCTTTTTTTCTCAATAACTCAGGACCCCCTTGGAATTGCTTCGCGATCCCCCAGGGGGTCGCGACACAGACTAAAACAAACCAGATGTTTCACTCAATAGTATTCCCTATGTTACCAGTTTCATTTTTTGTGATATGACGTATACCTGCCAGGATTCTGCGCAGAAGACATAAACAGAGAAATCTTGCGGTTGACATGAAAGTTAAGACCAGCGAGTATGATCTCACAGGAGGGAGTATTTAGTACTGAAATCTCAGAGACGGAAGTAGTCAACAGCTCCGCCGGTGATATTAATTATTTTGGAATGTGGTGTATTGTATTGAAGGTTAGAGTTGTTATTGTTATACATTTAAGAGGTTTTTTGAGTATTTATTAGGTTACTTTTAATTATTGTCATGCATCATAAGGTCCCTCCTGTGACTATACTCGCTGGTTAAGACTGATTGGACAATGCGCAGATCACGACACAAATTGGTACCTGCCTGGAGTTGATTTATTATCTAAACCATGATTTTTTTTTTTTTTCGTGAGAGGGGAAATCCTCATGGACACCCGTCGCTTAGAGTCTATCGCGAACGGGTAGTGCTGGACTCTAACCAGCTAAAACCCCTCCATTTCTTCAGTGTTTCCTGTTGGCCTGGGACTGCTTTCGCTTTTCATCGGACCCACAGGTCATTTAAGATTGTCGGTGTTAATTGACGTTTCTCCATGGGTTCAAACCCATCTCTCTTTCCTCCTCTTCCTTCTTTTTCATAATGCGGGTTATTGCCTCCTCCGCCCTTCTCCAGTTCTCTTCCGTTTCTAACATCCTCCCTACCATATCTTCTGGAGACAATAACGATGCCCCACCGTCTCGTCTCTCTTCTCTCCATCTGTTGCATGCGAACACGGTGTGCTCCACGTCATCGACCTCTCCACAGTATGCGCACTCTCTGCTGTCAGTCTTGCCAATATCGTATAAGTACTCCATGAAGCACCCATGTCCGCTCAGGGCTTGGGTGAGGTAATAACTTACCTCACCATGCCTCCGTTCCATCCACGCTCTGATGTTCGGGATGAGGCGTCTCGTCCACCTTCCCTTGTCTACAGTGTCCCACCGCCTCTGCCATCTTTCAAACAGCCTGTCCCTGGCCTCTGCCTTCCCGGCTCCTTCAAAGATTTCCAGCCGTTCTTTGGCCATCAGATCCAAAGGGGGGATCCCCGCCACTACCAACGCCGCCTCGTACGAAATCGTTTTGTATGCACTGCATACCTTTAGTGCGGCACATCGCTGGATCCTAGCCATCCTCCCTCTCGTCCTATCCACCTTCATCGCACTTTCCCAGACCGGAGCTGCATACAAGAGGATAGAGTGCGCGACACTGCACAGCAGTCTCCTCTTGCTCGCTCTTGGTCCGTGCGTATTGGCCATAAGCCTCCCAATGGCTGTGGCTGCTTTTCCCGCCTTCTCGGCCGTCTTTGTGGCATGGACACCGAAGTTCAGCTTGGAGTCCAGCCAAACCCCTAGGTATTTCAGGTGGTTTCCTGAGGATATCTCCACCTGGCCCACCCTAAACCATGATACGTCATAAGTGAAATATCTGATTTGTTTCTAATCTGTGGTCGCGACCCACAGGTTGAAAACCGCTGAGCTAGAGGAAGAACCCTATTGTTTTTGAAGAAAATCAATCAATAAATAAGAAAGTTATTAATCATTTAATTAAAAAGAAATTATTTTCTTAATTTTTGTCGCTTGCACTAAAATAGAAATCTTGCGAAATGTTATCTCTATAATATATTTTGTTTTTGTTTATGCATTTTACTAATATATATTTTATAATAATATATCAAATGCATTGAAATATGATTCTCGAAAGATACATATTACAGACATTCGATTTTTGTAGTAATCTGTGATGGTGCAGTGGCTAAAGTTTTCCATGACTTTTAACTACCCTACCCTCCTTGACGGCGATCAGACCACAAGGACGTCATTTGCTCGAACGGGTTTTTTCGTTTAATTCTGTTTTCCCGTATCAGCAACCAAAAATTTGTAAGTGCAGTGCAAGTGTTAGTTTTAAGTTTTTTATTCATTAGTTTTAGGCTCGTGCGAGCACATTCCCTAATTTTAACCTAGTTTTAAGTCTGCCTAAGGCGGACAGGTGTCCTAGCTGCAACAAGCATTATCGTTAAACCAAATCGGACCCGCCTCGTCCAACCACACATTTTCCACGACGCTACGCGCCGTGGTTGTCTGGTTGGCTCCGGGCCGGGATCCGATGAAGGTGCATTCTTGTAACAAGAAATGTCAAATAAATTTGTTTTCTCTCTTCTCTCTCTGGCAATCCAAAGGTCTTGTGTTCGAATCCACGACAGGTTGGATGTTTCTTTTTCAATTTTTTTTTCATATATTTTTTTCATAACAAAGGTGGTATCACAAAATTAAGGCTGTCCAAAAACTAACATTATTTACAAGAAAACTGCGAAGAGTATCCTATAGAATGTGTAACAATTATATAAAAAGCTCAGTAAATTGGTGAAGAGTGCCTACGTTTTTAGCTTGTTTAGTAGTAAAATTACAAATCATAAAAAATTAAAATGGAGTTATTCATTTAACGAAATTTAAAGAATATGCATTACTGAACATACAGGCATGTACTTTAAAGAAAACAAGAATAAACATAAGTACTTTACGCCGATGTTTAATGACTTTTTTAATGTTTTTTTTTAAACTTTTTTTTCGCTTGAAACCGTCGAAAAGAAGTAATCACTATGAGATATCAGAATGTAGGTAATTGATTGCTGAACCATATTTTAAATAAAAATGTACAGATCTCGACTAACTTCATAGTGAAATGATTCTCAAATTTATGCAAATTCGTTTTTTTGCAGATTTTACTCTTGACCATTGAATAACATGGCAACGCCGCAATGTAAGTCCAAAAATAACACAGGCCCACAAAAAAAAAGTGGTCTGCGCCAGGGTACTGACAACACCTATCCCTTGTATTTTGAGCCGCTGAATACGAATTTGACCTTAGTTTTTCCCCAGCACATTAGGTTTTTTTTTGAACAGCAAATAAGTATATAAATATTACGATTCAACAGACTTTTTTTCTGTTAAAAAAAAGCGGACGTGTTCAGCGGCTCAAAATATAAGGGATATGTTGAGAGATGTTATGTGCTGCTTTTTCTCTTTTTTGGATCCAAATATATCCAATCAAACAATGGGCTGTATTCAAAGTGTAGATAATGTTACATTGAAATATATACATATATAAATATTGTCGTAATCAATTCAGTTCAAGACCAAATACTTATTTTATAAACATTATAATGCCATTGTAACAATCTTTTTTTATAAATCATGAACAATATGAATATATTAGACAACATTAACAAATATAAGAAAAACTTCCTAACACGCAGACCCATTTTTTTTTGTGGGACTGTGCCATAATCTGAGGTACTGACCACACCTATCCCTTGTATTTTGACCGCAGAACACGAATCTTACCTTAGTTTTTCCCCAGCACGTCAGGTTTTTCTTTTAACAGCAAATAAATATATAAACATCATGATCCAACAGACTATTTTGCTTTAAAAAAAAAACCTGACGTGCTGAGTAAAAACTAAGGTCAGATTCGTATTCAGCGGCTCAAAATACAAGGGATAGGTATGGTCAGTACCCCGGCGCAGACCACTTTTTTTTTGTGGGCTTGTGTAATATATGCCTGGATAGAGAATTAAGAGACAAATTCAAACATATAAAAATATGTTGGATGTTTCCTAGTGTTGGCATGCCACTACTCTACGAAATACCCTGTAGATTTTAAAATATTTTTAAAATATGCCACTCTTGATTTTCCAGAATTTTTATGTCAGACATATTTTCAAAGAAGGGGTATCGATAAGCTAAGAAAATTGACCCCAATATGACAAAAAATTTAACTAAATTTTTTTTTATATTTCTCATTATTTTAGTAAAATACAAGACACTAACTTAACGCTACAATAAATTAAAAGTAAAAATGATTACGTTTTCTTCACGAGAAAAATTGACAAACTGAGGTCAAAATGGCTTTTTGTACCCTTTTTTACTATATCCAGTTTTTTTAGACACGAGCGCATTTCTTTAGCAGTTTAATTTTTGTATTTTTATATTTGTTGACATCTAAAGAACAACATGTAAAAAAATTACCATGCGAAAAAAATGCGCTTATGTCTAAAAAAAACTCGATATAGTAAAAAAAGCGTACAATTTTCCAAAAAAAGCCATTTTGACCTCAGTTTGTCGATTTTCCTCGCGAAGAAAACGTCATTTTTACTTTTAATTTATTGTAGCATTAAGTTAGTGTCCTCTATTTTACTAAAATAATGAGAAATATAAAAAAAAATATAGTTAAAATTTTTGTCATATATTGGGGTCAATTTTTTTAGCTTATCCTGCTTTCAAACGGTTGAGGAAATATTGACCATCCACATACTATTGACTGTATGTAGTTTTCGTATCCAACAAAATTTTATTATACCTACTGGGCGATAAAAACATAATTTTTTTCCAGTACGACCCTGTATTATTTTTAAATCACAGTATTGTTTCGAGTGTACCTGACCACAACAAACGTGTGCCAAATTTCAAGTAAGAGGTAGCTAAATGTATAAAACTCTTTAAAAAAATATATGGAGGGTTAAAAATCGTCCGCTGATGTCTGCATTTGCCTCCTCATCCTGTATGATATGCCTCACTGCCTCTTACTTTTGTCCTGGACCCACTCCTGTATCTACCAACAAAGTAAGCTTATTTCCAATAAAATAGGTAAGAAACGTACATGTTGCGCCATCTGTAGCAGAGGCTACTAATTGACTCGGTTGGCTACAGGGCTGGCTCTAAGGGGGGGCGAAGCGGGCGGCTGCCCGGGGCGGCAAAATTCTAGGGGCGGCAAATTCTTCAAATCCACAGTTACCAAAAAAATATAAAAAAGCTAAGAAACAATTGTTTCACTAATATAGTAATGTGATGTTAACTTTATATAAATAATTTGTCATTGTTAGTTTTTTTGTATATAAAGTAGGTTACACCTGTTTTTATATGTGATTTTATTTCTTGTTTAATTTCTGTGGTGTGGTATTTTTTGTAACTTTCAATACGGTAAATTTTTTCAATTATTTTATTTTACCCTTTTAAATACAGTAATCATATTGCTGAAAATCCAAAAATTGCTGTAAACCTTATAACTAAAAAAACAAACCATCAAGAATATTCAGTAGGTGACTCTTAAAATGTTATAAAAAATAACAGACAGGTAACGAGGTAAATAAAAGACAAGGTGATATCCAACCCAGATTGAAATAAATTAAACTTAATTTTTTATTCAAGTTTGTTTTGTACATTCAGAACTGTTTTATGTTATCCAATCAGGTTCTATGCCTACTGTTAATGCGGGAAAAAATATTATTCACTTTTAAAAAATGTTTGAACGCACCTTAGTACTTTTTTAGGGATTTTATAGTTTCTCTATTTGCATTATCTGTATTTGGCAGATGTCAACTAGAAATGTCATACTTCACATTTTGTGATCAAGTTTATTAATCTGCTAGTTTTAAATCATCAAAAATTTGATTTTAACGAAAAAATAAAAAGCGGGACAAAAAAGAAACTAAAGAGACCAACTGGGCAGACTGAAGCAAGCAAATTTCAGCCAGGCCCCCCGCATAAAATCATGGGCCCCGGTACTAAATTCACTGGGGGACCCCTGCGCCTAATAATTGATGAGCGGGAATTTTTTTTTTTTTGTCAAAATCTCTGGCGGGCCCTCGCTACGGGCTCCTCGGAAGCCAACGTGCCCCCGCGCTTAATAATTGATGAGCGGCGGGGAGAAATTTGAAAAAAAAAAAATCCAAAATCTCTGGCGGACCCCCATTACGGATCCCTCGGAAGCCCTGGCCCCTAAACTCAGTATCCAATAGACCCCACTCCATACGGGAGCCTGATTTCAGCTTCCTAATTTAGGAGAAGCTAGCCCTTCTGCAAGCCCCTTTTTGTTTAGTAAAAAATCTGAATAAACTACATATAAAAGAAAAACCCTCCTCTGACTTATTTTTGTACTTACAATTGTACGACGTCAATAAGAATGGAAATAAATCACGTGTCTTTCATTTGCCCTCCACTGTCTTTTTTTGCCCCACTTGGAGGGTAAAAATGAGACACTGTTTATTTTTGTTTATCAATTAACGGTACTTTTTAGTAAAAAAAATACTTAGAAATATATTTTTTCCTGTCATTTCTACATAAGATACCAATCTTGCATTAAATATGACTCGATTCTAAGCAACCTAAAAATTGAAAGATGTCATTTTGTCTCATTTTTACCCCGCCTGACCCCTACGTTATTTATATAAGAGAGGGGCGGCAAAATGAAACTGTGCCCGGGGCGGCAAAATACCTGGAGCCAGCCCTGGTTGGCTAGAACCCTATATAAAAACCATCTCTACAACTAAACTGCTGGCCGACCAAGTGAATTTTTAGGTTGAATTTAAATCCACATTTTTTGAGAATGAGATAAGAGATAAATTATTTGTGGAACAGCGAGTTTTGCCCGATTCTTTTATTTTGAAGCACAGGGTGTAAAAGAAAGGTGTGTTTTTTTACCAAACTGTGTAACTTTCGAGATTCCACAAAAATTATTTTATTATTTTTTTGACACACATATATTTTAGTCACTGGTTTATGGGGGGGAAAAGCAGTTTCTCAATTTTTTTTATGTCTCTCTTATTTTACAAGATACCGATTTTTTTCTAAAATCCTGTCATTTTTCCCATTTTTTTTGCCATTAGGCCTTATTGTGTTTTGTAAGAGCCGATCGTTGTAGGTTATTATAACACCTTATGACAACTCCTAATAATAATAATAATAAGTACATTTTTTGTACTTTTAATTCATGGTAAATAAGCATATTTTTCATTGCTAATACTCATTTTATTATTATTGCTCCATTAATAATAAAAAGTTTGGTTCTTCCCTTTTTCTTTAGTTAACATTTTATATATAATAGTGCTTATAAAAATAGATAAATACATATTTTTTCTTATTGTTTATTTAGATTCCATTTTGTTCCATTAAAAAGATATACATAAAATGTTTCGTATATTTTTGTATTTTTTGTGCGAAAAATACATTTTATGTATTTTTTTGTTTTTTTTTTTGTATCTACAGGTAAAGTTATATAGTCCCTTTACATGTGTGCCAAATTTCAACTTGATACCTTTAACCATTCCGGAGATAAATGGGATTCCGTTTTTTATATTTTGATGTAGAAAACCCAAAAAAGATTCCCCAATCCGATTTTGAGTACTCCATTGATTACCAGGCAAAAAATGTACTTAGTTTTATAATTTTAAAGGAGCTACTATAACGTATTATAACTTACAACGATCGGCTCTTACTACACAATAAGGCATAACGGCAAAAAAAATGACAGGTTTTTAGAAAAAATCGGTATCAACGCTTAAGAAACAATACCTTTTCCAAAATTTGGTTCGAAGTTTTAAATTGATGTCCACTCCTATGTGCCACAGTTTCTAATACCGAGCCTTCATTAATAACCGAAAGACATGTGACCTGTTAGTTCATTATTTAGTTTTGTTGTGTTTTAAACCTGGAATTCTAGGATATGTGGATTTAAGCCCTCCCTTTCCAATCGCGATTTTAAATATCTTTACCGTCAGTTAATTTCGGCCGAACGCTCATTTCACTAGCTCCGAAATTGAACACGCCCGTCTGATTCAAGTCAACGTTTTTACCCGCGGAATATCTTGCGCCGTATATTGTAAGTGCCTCTTAACGCAGAATGGTCTATTGAATCTAAGGATTTACAATGTGTCTTTCGGTTATTAATGATAGCTGGTATTTTAAAGATTAATATTGATGCCTAAAACTCTTCAGAAACAGTACCCTCATCTCCATTTTTACTAAAATTTGTTTCTTTTTTGTATTTATAAATCGATGTCTACCTCCATGTCAAACAGTTTCTAATAGCTGTTATCTCCAACATTAATATTGATGCCTAAAACTCTTCAAAAACAGTACCCGCATCTCCATTTTTGCTAAAATTTGTTTCTTTTTTGTATTTAAATCGATGTCTACCTCCATGTCAAACAGTTTCTAATAGCTGTTATCTCCAACATTAATATTGATACCTAAAACTCTACTTAAAAAAAAAATAACATGTAGGTTTCATGCATATTAAAAGAAATTAGTTTTTCTATCTCCTGTAAAATTGCTAATTTGGAGATAAGAGGTATTGTTTCTTAAGCGTCAGTATGCTACAAAATAAGACATCAAAAATTTGTGAAATTGCTTTTTTTCCCCATAAACCATGCGCATCAAAAAAATAGAAAATAATTTTTATGGAATATCGGAGGTTATAAAGTTTGATAAACAAAAACACACCTGTAGATAAGTAAGGTGTTTTAAAATTAAAAAAATCGGGCAAAATTCGCTGTTTCACAAATAAACTATCTCTTAAATCCTGAAAACCGCATATCAATATCTATTCTCTTTCTCAAAAAATGTGGTTTTATATTCAATCTAAAAATTCGCTTGTCCGTTTCAATCAGCCAGCAGTTTATATTGTAGGCAGAATACTACATTCTAAGTACCTACAGGTATTCATCTATTTAAGGTTGAGTAGATTTTCCAAGTTGGTCATTCTGTAGGATATCGCCTTCTGGAATTGCTCCAAATTGTTTGCATAGATGTGTTTATAGACGTTATAGTAATCGTTTCTGATAATTGAAATGTTGTGCTTGTTTTGAAAAATTACCCCCTACAATAGAGGTAGTTTTGAAAAAAAAATGCGAAATGCCGGAAGTAGTATATTTTCCTTGCCCTAAATAATTTTATTTAGGGCAAGGACAATAAATTTTTTCGCATTTCAACTATCAGAAACGATTACTATAACGTCTGTGAACACATCTATGCAAAAAATTGGAGAAATTCCAGAAGGCGGTATCCTACAGAATTACCTCCAAGTTATATATTTGATCTTTTAATAATTTTTCATTTTTTTCGTTGAACAATTAAGCAAGATCTGTATTTTTATTACACGAGCTCTAATCCAACTGCAAAACCTTTTTATTCGCCATCGTCCTCTAAAATAGGTAGACTTAATATTTATTGTTATTAAATAAAGTTTCTAATATCTAAAATATTTAGTTTCTTTTAATACCCCATCCACTAAAAGTTTTGTTCATCCATAATTTAAAAATACTGTGTTACTCAGTTTATGAAAACACTTTTTGTTTTTGTATTTTGTTTCTTTTTGATATCAGAAGTTTTCTTTAAATATGTTAAACAAAACTTGAAATAGTTCTATACTTTTGTGAGTCTACACGATATACCTGCTTAAAATTTACAGTTTTCAAAATATAATGCAGCTTTTTATATTTAAAATTAAGAAAAAATATTTAGCAGTTTAACAGAATTATTGTTACAGACTTCTATGACCTTCAAAACATTTTTTTTTTCAAAACTTTCCATTTATAAAAAAGCACTAAAATATAAAAACTGAAACTATGAAATTAACTTTACAGTTTTAATCCAGTCAATACAGACAAAAAAATGGCCTTTGCCTTACAAAAGGTGGAGTAGTAATGATTTTGATATATTATGTTGTTTAAGTCGAGGCCCTGATAAAAAATACAAGTTTTCGACCTTAGGGGGTGAGGCGCGAGCCGCCATCTTGATTGAAAGGTGCAAAAATTGTTTTTTTCAAAATAATTCGCCAACACTCGATCCTACGAGAAAAATGTTCGAGACAAAGTTGAAGCGGACAAAATTTCCTACATTTTTTGTATAAACACTTTTATTGTAAATCTAATATGTAACGAGATACAGCGGTTGGAAAATGAAGTTTAACACATTTTTGAGGAATATTGTAACACTTATCTAGATACATCCAAGCAAGATGTTGATACGAGGACTTCATGCATCACTCAAGCCGATGACTTGAGAGACTTGAAAAAACTGTTGTATTGGTTTTTTCAGTTGGTATCCTCCTTTTCCCAAAATCGTTTTGCTTTTTTCCATAAGTAGTGGACTTAGTAGACTAGAGAAAAAGGTCTCGAAGTGTTGAAAATTGAAATCTTCATTTAATGTGGATTCTTAAATCGAGAAAGAAAAGACACACACAACATCAAATATTTATTGATTCAAGTCATGGGCGCAGCCAGGGGGGGAGCCAGTCCCCCCCCAAGCCGTCTTCCATGTGCCAAAAAATAAAGAAGCAGTATCTAAATTATCCCTTGAAATAAATATTTTGTAATTGATGCCAATATTATCTAATAGAGGAATCTACATACACATCCGTTTCCAACCATTTTCTGAAAAATTTTCCTTATCCTCTGGGGAGGCCGGTTCTATTGCCCCCCCCCCCTCGATGAATTTTCTGGCTGCGCCACTGATTCAAGTAAATTCATCAGTTTTATTAAAATAGTATACCTAGTTGTTACATGAAGTGAAATTTTTCTTACATCAAGTGAATAAATGAAATCTTAGATTAAGAATAAGTTGGTCTTGAAACATTTTCTTAGTTGAAAATCTATTCTTGCAGAGATACGAAACTTAGAATATATGTTTTTTTTATGAAAGCACATCAGGCTTAGGAACAGAATTATGGATTTTTGTTAAATAAATGGGCAGTTCTACAAAGCATGGTCGATTCATGATATTAGTGACTTACTGATCAAAAATTGGTCCAAGCTACAACCCATGTCCAATATTTGCTCAGATGAGTCTTACTGCAGCTTGTTATAATAAAAAACTTGAGCTAAATTACGACAAAAATAAAATATTGGCTGTTTTTACTCCTAAAACTCAAGACCGTCACGCGTAACTCCATACAGATTGACACTTGTTTTGGCTGAGATTTTGTTACCAGAGAAATGGTTAGTGTCCATCTCTGCTATAATTATTACAAAATATCCAAAATTTGTTGGCAAGATACAACTTTCATGTTTTAAAGTCTGGGATTTAATATATAAACTATTAATGTCGCGTAACTTGGTTAATACTCACGACCGTCACAGCGCTCATTATTAGTTAATAAGTTGAATGCTAGGACTACCAGCGACTCAGAAACACATCGAAATTTAGTTTTCGTTGTGAAATCATGTGAGATACAATAACCAAGTGCTGTTTCCCAAAACATTTTGAATTTCCAGTAATTTATATGGTAAGTCTAATATATGGCCCTGTGCTCTCTTTCATGACCGTCACGTTGTGTATTTTAGCATTTATCAACTTATTAATATCCAAATACGTTTTTATTTTGAGGTATCCAGTACACTGTCTTCTCCTAACCTTACTTTAATAATAGCTTAGGGTGAATATAATGCTTAGTCATTTTTGTCTAGCGGCCGTCACACTCATGATTAGAGAATATTATTTAGGTATTATGCAAATCACAACTTACACACTTTTTTATTTATTATGAAAATACCTACTTTCTATATATTGTTGCCCTAATCTGGGCACGCTAATATACTAGTTAGGTAAATACTTTAAAACACTCATTATTGGGGAACCAATCAAAATAACTACATGTTACCAATTTGAGTGTGATGGTCTTGAGACTCTAGTGACGGTCATGAGAAATTTCATTGGCATTACTCGCCTTCACTCTTGTAACTTGTTGAATGGATTTTTTTCAAATTTGGTGTAGTGATATGAGATGAAATTTCCAATTATATGATGTAAAAATCCAACTTCTGACTTCCGGTTTCAAGGCAAATGACATGAAAATCAAATTTTTTAAATGGGACAACTTGTATATTTTTTCATATTTGGTTCCTACTAGCCAAAATACATATGATCTGACCCTCAAATATTATTTTTATTTCCAAAAATTTGGCACAACCTCAGCCAGCAATTACACGACCGTTTTACGAATCTCACAACCATCTCATGCCACTCACGACCGTCACGCGTAACTCACAGTACCTCATTCACAATGGTGTCATAAATATTATTTATCTCGTTAGGACCATTATCCTTTAAATTATGAACAAAACTGGTTATCGGTAACAAAATTTAGACACAAAAAGGTAATTTGAGTCAATACAGTTAACTGAATTTCGAAAGTATTAAGCTCAAATAAGAAAGAAACAGATACGTCCAGTTATATCACTTTTTATTTTATTCATGGGTATTATTACGACCAAAATTTTCTCTAATATCTTGTAGGACATATTTTTCACTTCAAAGAATCAACTTTTTCATAATCCATTTAGCATATTTATATTAATACACAGCACAAATATAAATGTGACGGTCGTGTGTTTTGTTATACGTTTCACTAAAGAAAAACAGCTGTAACATTTTAGTCACGGGAAAAAAGCTGGTGCCGCATACCTGAAAAGTAGACACTTTAACCATTTAAAAAATGTATGCCATCAATAGATTCCTGACATTTTATTTTTTAACATTGTCAATATGAAATCGACCATGCTTTGTAGAACTGCCCAAATATGTTTGAAATTTTTAAGACTATTGGTTTATTAATTAGGTAAACTGTAATGAATTACAGGAAATTTACTTATTAAGGCTCACTTTTACTGCATAATGCATAAGTATAGCACAATATTTCAACACGAGCACTGAAACAGAATTTTAATAAATATGTAATTTGGAGTTTCAAAAGAGAGGATGTGAAGCTAAGTCAACAGTTAACAATAGTTCAATTTAAAATTAAATGAGTGTTTAATAATCAAATAAAGAGTACTACTGTTTTTTAAATCACACACATTTTACATTCGTCGATGACTGTCGTCAGTACTCTTTCTTATCTACGATCTTCTTCACATATTTGCAAGACTTCAGGTCACATATTGTTCCCGATGTTCGATTCATTATAAATTATTATCTATCTTATAACCGTTTCTTTCATTATATACACTTTACACTAAGACATTATTGCATTACTCACTTCACCCCACAATGCTGGTAGCTCCTCGTAAAGCCAAGTACCCTGCAGTTATGTCCATGGGCAAATCTATGATTGTAGCATACTCATCTTTGTTTGCAAACCTCAATCTAGTCTGTGGATCGGTGTAGGGTGCTGGCAAGCCTGACAAGTCCGAGAACTTCTCTGGGGGTTTAAATGAAGGTGGAGCATTTATTGAACTATAATGAACTACGTCCTCAGGCCAAGGTAGTGCCTTTTCCGAAGATATGATTTGTTTCAATCCTTTCCACACACACTTTTTCTTGGCCGATTTGTTTATTTGGAAACTCGACTGTTTGAAAATCGGCTTCTGTTCAATTTTTGCTTCTTCCGTGCTCATTTTTAAAGGGTTGACAATAATTCACAATTTCACAAAATAGCAACAAAACATTCACTGAATATCAAACAAAAACAACGAATTAGTTAGGTTAGGTTAGGAGTGATGTCACAAAACAAATAATGTAGTTATCTGTATCATAGATTTCCTGTATTTTGTCAGTTTCATTTTACGACGCTAGGTGGTGCTATACCACTTAGCTCACTGGGAGCCAGGGCACAGAAGATCTATACCAGACACGACTCTCTGGCCTTCCCGCCAATATTGAATTTTATGCGCATATGTCATATGTCGGTGGTATTATTGTCAACCTATAAATCCGCAGGTTTCTAAATTCACCGGTGTAGCGTACCGGTAAGCAATAACATTATATGATTGGCTATTTTGAAAACCAAAGCCAAAATCAGCTTCGAATTTTATCTACCAATGCGTCCAGCGGTGAATTTAGAAAGGTGCGGATTTATAGGTTGACAATACCACCGACAAGATGGCCGAAGGTCACCCCAATTTACCAATGAAAGGGTGCGTTTACACTGGTTTACACGCACTCAGTAATTTAGTCGAGTCGCTTAGTAATTTAGTACTCGACCAATGCGGGCAGCGCGTTTTAGTCAAGTAATTTAGTGGAAAGCTATTACTAAATTACTGGACCATCTCTCTACTCGACTAAATTACTGGATGCGTGCAAACGCACCCAAACATCGAACGTGTCTTCGACAGTGACGCTTCTGGTATAGGTCTTCTGTGGCCAGGGTGTATTAAATACACCCAGCTGGGAGCCTACTCCTCCTTTCCCGGCTAAGGCATAGAGGATCCATATTGGGCAGATTTCTAAATATTGGCTATTTTGAAAAACATAGCAATCAGCTTCGTATTTTATCCACCGGGTACGTCCACCGGTGAATTTAGAAAAGTGCAGATTAGCTGTTTTCTCTTGTGTTGAACTAACTGATTGCAATCACTAAACAGCCAATCAAATCGAGGTATGTTTTTGGTTGCTTACTGATTGTAGTCACTTTATTCAGCACGAAAGAAAACGCTCTTATTTTCTTTTATGCTTAACACACGATCCAGTGGCAGGGACCCAGCCATGTCGGCATGCTTTGAACTCATTCGTAAAAGTGAACTGGTCCGCTGGAATTCCAATTATCTTCAAAGCGTACCGACAATGTCAGGTCCCTGCCGCTGGATCGTGTGTAGACCCTTAACACAATCAGTAAGCAACCAATAGAGATCAAGGATTTCAATACACCTCGATTTGATTGGCTGTTTAGTGATTGCAATCAGTTCGTTCAGCACGAAAGAGCTATTACGGGCACATCAACGCCATCAGCTGATCTTAGTAAATTAGCAGATAGATTGTTTTAATCGAGATCGAAAGTATTACTCGGTACTCGGCGTTAACAGTCCTTGATTCTGAGCCGCCAATTGCCATGCGTCCTGGCAGAGACAACCATGGTTGTCTCTGATCCTGGTAGTTTTAGTTTTTATCTTCCTAGGCGAATAGTCTAATGAATCACAATTGATTTATTTATTGATTATAATTAGCTATATATGCTATATTACGACTAATACCAAACTTTTTGAAACATTATTTTGTACGAAAGGTTTTCAAAAGATTACTTTGTCTTAATTAGAACCGCATTAGAGAGCACTGGTCCCATAGTTTATGCAAGGTTACGGAATGAGGCCAGCGTTCCCTGATTCAAAACAAAATTTTTGTTAAACTAGATTGGCATCCTAGGTTGTGCTCTGCAGTTTTACACTTTTTACAACTGTAAGGTTTTCGAACAGACTCAACGTGAACAGCCAAAATAACCCTACACACGCTTTTTTGCGTCGACTTCTAGTAACATTTCACTTTTTCAATTCATTCCCCGCCGTTCCCCTCAGCCTTCAGCCGTTCCAAAATGTCCGACAAGGTTCGTGTGTCGTTCTAGTCGAAATATCGTTTGAAAAATAGAAAAACTTAAGTAAAGTCGTCAAAAACTAGTGGAAAAGCATAACAATATAAAACATATTGTTTGTACGGACGAATGTAATATTTCGTTCAAGAAATGTAAGTGAAATGTAGTGTTTAAGTCGTGATAATTATGTGTATTGATTTTTGGTCTAATCGCACCTACCTCGTCGCGTCGGGCATTTACCTTGCAAAGGTAAAATTAGAATATTTTCGTTTCGTTTTTCGTACCCGTTTATTTTATTTTCGTCGTGTAGCCGTAAGTGAAAAGTGATCGAGTTCCGTTTTTATTCGAACTCAAGTGACTTCTGTGTATTTTCTGTTGTGTGCGGGCATTCTTTTTATTTTGAAAACTTTCTCTGCCATACGCGATATGTTGACATTACTGGTGTCCTATTTATTTTATTTTTCTTAGCCGTGTACAAGAAATACGTGTTCCTTGCCTTACCAATATACCGATTTATTTTTTAGATATACATATGTGTTTAAAATAGCTTTTCAGGTTATGTTAATTAGTAGTTTTTTATCTGATTAAGCATATACAATATTTGGCATGATTGTTGCATGAATTGATGTATGATTGAAAAATTATTAACGATAGCATAAGTATAAGGTAGTGTTACTAACCTCTTTAATGTTTCGATCGAGTTTCGTTAGAAACCGCATTGCAATGGTTGTCGGGGTAGCAATGTGGGGGATAACATTGGTATCGATACCTAATTACGCGTATCGTGATTTTAGCGCCGTTACATGACCGCTTCCACGCGATTTTGCTGGCCAAAGGTGAATTTTTTGGAAAGAAATCGAAAATCTGCTGTCTGATCCATTTCTGAGCACCTTTAGAAAAGTTCGATAACAGTAACAGTCGAAGTGAGTCTCATTATATTGTAGTTTAGAGTATTTTAATGATACATTTTTGCTTGAAAATAGTAAAATTAAGCACCACTATGTACAAATCAAGTACTTGAATAGATTGTCAAATAGGAGGATATTGGAGAAAAATATGCAGCATTTAGATGTAGGTCAGTGGTTAGCATACCTAGCAAACCCCATTGAAAAGAAAACTAGATGTGTATTATTAAAAAATATAAACATTATAAGTACTCTTTTCCGAATTATTGAATTTTCTATATAATTGTTGAGCTTTCTATAGTATACTCTTCGCAATTTTTTGAAAATAAGTTGATTTTTAGATCTATTTGCTATACCTACATATAATTTTAATCACCTGATGTTGCCACCTTGATTGGCGAAACGCTCGTCGCTGCACTGATCAAATGCTTTGTTTTCGTATTTGCGAAGAGTATAATAAAGAAACGGAGGTATAGTCTAATCGATGAATGCCCAAAAGGGGATTGTAGAGAATATGGACGAGGGGAGAATTTTCCTATTCAGGAATGTGTTAGGGGTAGTTAAGAGGTAAACATAAAGTCCCCGCCCCTAGCCCCGCCGCTAGCCCCGCCGCTTCAGGGAGAGAGGGGGGTGGAAAGGTCCCTTTTTTCGATTCTTCGTTTATAACTCAGAAACGATGCATTGTACGAAAGGTAATCTATGCAAAATTAAACATAAATACATTTCCTACAAGAATGTCTATATTCGTTTTCTTCCTATGTGTTGTAGTTTATGAAATATTCGCCAGCCAAAATAGATAATTAAAAAAATAAATTAATTAGGTAGGTACCTTGAATATTTCTATCAAAGCGGTTTACCGTGGTCTGCTAATAAATCATAGTCACAAAACAATCTTTATTTTACAACACTCGACGTATTTACTAACGTAATATTTTGTCGAAGTTTATACATTTCCTTAAATATACAATGTGACTCCTTAAAGTGGAGACAGGCTTATAACTTTTCTATTTTGCCCCCCCCCCCCCCCTCGAAACGACGGGGCTAGGGGTGGGAACTCTTAGTATGTTTACCCCCTAACTACCCCCAACACATTCCTGAAGAGGAAAATTCTCCCCTCCTCCATGTTCTCTACAACTCTTTCGTTGACTGGACTAGTAATACTTATTGAAATTAAAGAAAATGGAATTTGGCAATAAGACAGACTAGATAACAAAGAATTTTTCGGAAAATTGTGAAAGGGTGCTAACCAACAAATTAAAAATCCCATCCTTTAAACCTTCTGCACATTTTTTTTTTAAATTTCGGAACAAAAGAAGATATTGTTTCCCAGTTTATTCGCTAAAAATTTGACTTCTAGACTTTTTTTTGTAAAAGTGAAGGTTAAGACAGAACAATCCGAAGGCCATGCTCTCAAACAAATAAGAAACAGGGTTTTCAAATTGGGTGATATACAGTCTAGAATGTCAGTCTTATTGGAACGTTCTTTTTTTTAATTGCTTGCTTTTAATTTAATCTAAAACTTCTGATTGCACTTGTCATACATAAAATAAATTAATATGATAAAATTGCTGCAGAAACACAATTGTTTATTCACCTTTTTTTATGCTTAATTTCACTCAACTAGTATTACATTATTTTCCACCTCAAGTTGTTCATTAAGTACAAACAGTTGCTAGACGGATAATCATATTAATATATCTTACAGTTTTTTTCAAGGTTTTTCCCATATCCTCCTATTTGCTAGTCATATATGGCCTATTAAAGAATTGACAAAATATTTTTATGCAGAGAGGTTTAAAATTTTCACGATAAAAAAATTATATATATATATCAGCCTATCTAATCGAAAACCTTTCTCTGCATGAATTAGAACAAAAAGAGAAACATATAAAGAATAGAAACTAAATACAAAGTAGAAATATAAGTTTAATTTGAAAGGACATTTTATAGAATGTCTACGAGAAGGAGAAGTAGAAGTAGAGATAAGAAAAATGTTCCAGTGAAGCTTAGAATGGATACAAAACCTCAGACACCTCGTATCACAGGTATAACAAAAAAAAGGGTTGGAAAGGTACATATTTTTTTTGCAAAGTCTTATTAAATTCTTCAACTGAAACATATTTGATAACTTAGAATCACCATTGTTGACAGTAATCACTTGAACATTCAGAAGCTTTTAATGAAGTAAAAATTCATATTTGGGTCATATTTGAATCGTATAGATGCAAAAACAGACATTTGACATTTTTAATGAAATGAGTTAACCATGCATTCTTTATGTAAAAGTAGCCAGGTATACGAGTTTCTAACCGTCAGAAGCATAAACAGTCATTTCAAGCTGCTATTGACGTCTTGTAGTTCAGTAATAGAAACAGTTAATGTTGTAATATATCGGACAAAATTCATAAAGTTTTGAAAATTGGTAGAAATGTTAAGGATAGCATAAGAATTGAAGAGCTAAGTGGATAAGGTGTTATGTCACAAAAACACGTTATTGAGTAATTTAACTCGAAAGTTTTTAGGCGAGAACTTTTTTGTTATAACGACTATATAGCTTGCATTTTGCGATGATTTTGACATTTGATGTACTTTTCAGAGACAAATAACTAAAGTTGTCAGTTGTCATTATTTTCGAAAATTTTAAAAAATTAATGTACATAACACCTTTATCCGTTCATAAGTTTCTTTGAAATGAATAAGGAATTAGTGAATAAAAGTGTTAAGAAATTAAACATATTTTATTATTATTAAAACATTGTACAATTTTTAGGTAGTCGGACAGTTCTACGGTTTTGAGCCACAGTTTGGTCATTTCCAAGTATGTTGTGATAATACAGCCTTACCATTCATTTATGAATGGTAATTGTTATTTAAGATTGGCCAGTTTTCCTACACTTAGGCTGCCCTTGTTTTCATTAAACACCGTTAGATCAATACAGTCGGAATTTATCTTATGCATATTCCTTTTCTTTAAAATATCGACTTTGTAAAATGGAGTCATTTCATCTAGTGATGTAATAGTAACACCCATAGGTGCAATTTTATACCGTCGTGAAAATAAACCTTTTCATTGTTCAAGTTTTTCTTCCTGTTGTACAAATTGAGTTTTGAGGCAATTCCATCAATATCCTTGAAATGATTCTTCATATCTATGACAACGGCGTCTTTGGGAGTTCTTAAAATTTCTCAATACTGGTCCGGAACGTAGATATTTTGATGTTTCCTTAAAATTTTCTGGACTCTGCCAAAGTCTCTGTCTGAATCTAAATATGAACGTCCCACCTCTGAAAATTTATGGTCGATAACTTTAAATTCTTTCTTTAAAATCAACAACTGGTAAAGTGTAATGATATTGAAGTTTTTATTTTGTCCACCACAGGAGTCGGGCCATATTATAATGTGATCGATCTTTTCTTGGAAATATTCATTGTAAATTTGTGAAAAGGTATGTAAGCAACTAGCAATTTCTAGGCTTTCACGGCTGGCCATATCTTCAGTCCATGTGAAAAAGAACGTTTTTTTTTTCAGTATTCCTCAATGTATGTATGCCAAGGTTGTAAAACCACATTTGACGAAGGTAAAATGCTTT
The DNA here is from genome assembly GCA_936432065.2 of Rutpela maculata. Classification (NCBI taxonomy): domain Eukaryota; kingdom Metazoa; phylum Arthropoda; class Insecta; order Coleoptera; family Cerambycidae; genus Rutpela; species Rutpela maculata. The sequence continues at coordinate 134,197,003 of OW386293.2, read as the reverse complement.
CGATGTACTTAATTTTGGCAGCGGCATGGTTTGCTGAAGATCTAAAGTAAGAAAGCAAATCGTTCTATCTACTGTAACTTTTGCTCCGTCACTCTTTTGTTGTTCAAAAGCTAGTTTGTAATTTTCTCCGTATTCTTTAGTATTATTCATTTTATTTTTTTTTTAACCCAATAGATGTAAGCATAGCGAACCCTGTAATTCTTAAACGATAATCTTACAAACCCAAATGACTTTTGACTTGATTGGCGTAATTATTATACTTATTATTTTTTCCGCAAGAATTTCGAAATTTGCCAGATTTGCCTTAAACAATTTAATGCTCTTTCAAAATATTGGGTGGGCAGAAGCCATACCAGATATCAGTTTTGCTCTTGTCATAAAAATTTCTACGGTCCAGCCCTCTTCTACTAGTCAGCATAAAAATGTTTGTACAAAAATCAACACCGCAAAGCGTCACTTTCCAGTATTTCTGATTTACAGACTAATTTGCTAGAATACTTTGGTAAATTCGTATTTTATTATTGCATTTTATATTGATAATGTTTTGTTTTTAAAACATTATTAAAACTTGCCTGGGAAGAAATTGCCACTATGTGACTGATTTCTGCTGAATTGCCAAAAGGTATAAATGTGTTTACAGCAATTAGATACTCAAGTACCATCTCAACTCTTGTACCATCTCATACCATTTCGAAATTGAACGAAATGAATATATGGATTAAAACACTATAAGCACTATTTCCAAATATCAGCCAATTTATAAACATCTTACATGATTCATGAAATCGTTTATTCATTGCCATTTGTAATATCAGTTTACTACGACTGGCCATTTTCACTATAATAGTAAGAAACACTTAACACAACTTGTCACATTACTGTCAATATAACATAACTTTAAAAGCAAAGTGTTTTGGATTAAAACAATTTAATATCGCACAGTAATGGATAAAGGTGGTATGTGATCATGACACCTTTAGCCATTAAATTATATAAAAACCTAACACCTTTATCAAACATTAAAACGCATTTAGGAAAGGTTTATTATCCCAAAAACTTATTGAAATGATAGATTATAAGTTAAAATAGTTGTCTGTGTAGAAATCTCAAAATTTTCAAAAATGTCACATAACACCTTTATCCACTTAGCACTTCAATTACTAAATCGAAAAGTTCCCACCCCTAAATAGTGTGCTTCGTCCCCTAGGACGTCGTTTCCACCCTCATTTTGAGATTTTTAGATTTGATAAAAATACCTAAAAACAATATTATTCCTTATAAAATTCTCTATCAAAAACGTCTCTACAATTATTTCATAAAATTAATAATACCATGGTAAATCAGGTGCACACATAAGGGTTGGTTCCAGTTAACACAATAAATTGTAATCTTCACTATAATCTTCTTTAAAGTTCAATGCTTAATGCAAAAGCAGTGGCTACTAAACTCCACTTAAAATTATAATAAATGTAGCGCTTCCACCCTCTCACCCCTAAAAAATATGGCAATTTTTAAAGAATTATTTGCACAATTCATTCAAGTGTGGAGGTAAAAACGTGCTTTACTTTTGAACTGGCTTCAGTATCTCTTTCCCTTTTCGATGACAAATGCCTAATGAGAAAAACTATAACAAGGGAACTTCATACCAGATTATTAATACTGTTCCAGAACGAGACTTGCTTTGTCGCATAATATGCCCAAAAAAAGGAGAATTTAAAATGTACACAACGCTTACGCAATGGCGTAACTAGATCCCCAGGGCAAAAAATTGTTGGGGGGTCCCCTATTATATTTTCTTAATACCTAATCCTAATCCGAAAAAAAAAATTTTTTTTTGATCCCAACATTTTTTTGATGAACGGGGGAGGACAAATCTGAAAAAAAATTGTATAATACAAACAGCACGAGGAGCCTACAACAAAAAGGCGGGTACTGCAAAGAACCTGTCCTGAAACTATATTTGATGAAAACACTGTTGTTTCTGAAACTCAACAGAAGTTCCTTAGTCATTTGTTTAACAAAGACGTTTGATTGCAGAACTAGTTAAAAAATTTAGGAATGAAGAAATTGCGGATGACCCCGATTTATTAATAGTACAAACTGCTATCGAAAAATGTTGTAAGTGCGACACAGCTGTTGTCGCAGGGCAAGATATTGACCTGCTAGTGCTTATTGCTCTTTGTCCCTCCAACAAACACATTAAATTTTTAAAAGAAAAACAAGGTAATACCAGCAAAAGGATTTGCAGTTCATGAGATTTACAATGCTCAACTTTTTTAAAAAACTTTAAAGAAACAGTATTATTTGCACAAGCTATTAGCGGTTGCGACACAACCCCCAGCGTTTTTTTTTTCCAAAGGAAAGGTTAATGCAATAATAATAATAATAATTTATTCATCCAATCAATGTGTTTAATAAAAGAGATGACTTACAAGACATCGTGCAAACTTTTAATAATGAAAAAACTAGTTATGAAGAAATTGCAGACGCAGCAGAGCGATTTTTTCTAGCTTTATACAACTCTACCTCCGCAGAAAAAAGTCTAGATGTATACAGATTCATCACTTTTAACAAACTTACTGGTAAAGCGAACAATACTGTAATGTTATCAAAACTACCACCAACTTCTGCTGCTGCTCGGCAACACTCATATCGCGTTTTTTACCAAAAAAAGCTACTGATTGGGGATGGAAAAAAGTCGGCGATATATTAACCCCAACTATGACAACAAAAGAACCAAACCTCAAAATGGGGGTGGAAACGACGTTCTAGGGGATGAAGCACACTATTTAGGGGTGGGAACTTTTCGGTTAATTAATTCTTATGCTATCCTCAACATTTCTATCAATTTTCAAAACTTTATGATTTTTGTCCAATATAAATCTTTATATTACTGAACTATTAGGTATATTTAACCTTAGATGCAAAAGTAGACATTTGCCTGTGGACGAATCAGGTTACAATCCTTTGCTCGTGAACTCTTGATCATACGGCTTACAATATTATATTTTCTCTGTTAACTGTACTGATACCTAAACAAGCTTTTTAATAAAATTATTTTCCGTGGAATGTTTATTTTTCTATTACAGTTGGTGTTTCTACCATTATTATAGAGATACAAAACCAGACATTTACAGTTCACTCAGATGCATAAGCAGGCATTTGTAAGTCTCAGCTGCAAAACCAGACGTGTGTAATTTTTTAAACAAAATATCTTTTTCGCAATGAATCCGACATTTTAATGTAGCAAATTTCTATCAAAACTGCAAGTTGGTTGATCAGCTTATCTTGGCAGGTTTTTGCGTTTGACTCAAAACTAGTTATGCGTCAAACGTTTGCTTTTGCATCTATACGATTCATTTATAAATGTTTTTTGACGTCGACTATACCACGTAGGATTTTATTTTTTTAATTGCTAATGTTTATTTCTTTGCAGATCCGAGTTTACCAGCAGGGCGCAGAAGGGAGATAGATAATGTTATGAAGAAAGCCAGGGCTCAAACGTCGCCTTCGTCGGGGGCATTTTGGGATAAGAAATTGTTAGAGGTTGAAGCTAAGGATCCAAATAGGTGAGTTTGTCAAAGAAAGTCATCTTACCATTTACAAAATACCTTTCTGATAATCGAGCATGTTTTAAAAAAAAAATGAAATCTAGTACAATATATAGACGGAGCATTTTCTAACATTGGGCATTTTAGGGGTATGAAATGTTACAATTGGATATCTGTTCTCTTCTCTCTGTTTTGACCCTACTAAATATGAATATCAAGTATGTGGCACATTTTTAAAATGCTCATAAGTCGAAAAATATAACAGATACGGAAAAAATATACAAAAAGATTGGATTTTTAAAGGATAAAAAAAATACAATAATAGCTTTATTTCCAAGAAACTATATACAAACTGATGTGTAATAGTGTGGGGTATATTTTATTTGGCGAGAATTGAAAATTGAACAAGTCAGAATCGCTTCGCTATCACATTTTATGTGCCGGCTATTGAACTAAATCACAATTTTATTTTCTTTTTTTTTATCCTTTTTAATAATAGGGTGGAGGTCGCTAATGCCAAAAAAATTTTTGAGCCCTTCGCTTCTCTTATATATACAAAATACCAATTTTATGGACTCTTGCTTGATTTACCTATTTACCCCCCCAACCCTTCGGCGGAATAAGATCAAAATACAATATAGTTCCCGATGTCCTTAAAATACATACCAAATTTTAAGTCGATGTCTTAAATGGTTCCAGAGTAATCGTGCACAGAAAAGAAGTTACAGACAGACATAATTTTTTTTTTCTCAACTTGGGCCGTTCAGTGACATAAACCTCAAGGCAGTTGGAAACCGTATTGCATCTAACATCTCGTGGTAAAGTTGGTTTCGTGCCCCCTTTTTCTTTGTATCAATTGTCAAGTGTGTATTGCGAAAATATTTTACAATTTGAACGTGCGATTTTATTTTTGTAATTTCCAAATCTTTGGAAAGCAAGCTCAGTATATGGGCAGAACACCCATATGTTATAATAATGAGGTAATTCAGGCCATCGACAATTTTTTCCCTCAGTGTTTATGTTTGCCGCCTTATCTGCGACCAAACTAGTAACTTTGCAGTTATGCTCATTTTTGCACTTATTTATTAAATCAGTGGCCAAGTTTGCAAGATAATCATCAATGTGTGGATGTCCTGATCGATCTACACTTTCTAGAAGAAACCTATTTCATTTTCTAGTATCAAAACTCCACATATTATCGGTTCATTATGAACATTTGACCAACTACCTAGAGACATACAAACTGATTGACCTGATAAATTTTCAAAGCACTTTGATTTCTCCTCTTCAAATATTTCATTTAAAAGGTTTGATGATAACTGAAACGTAGAAGCGGAACATACCCTGGTTTTAAGGTATACTAAAATGAACTTTTGCAGTTTTAAAGATAATTTGGTATACTAATAAATAAAGTGATTCTACACTTGAATTTTCATAAAAAATAAAATCGTCCGTTTAGTTTCGGAGTAATCGATTTGGAAAGTTTGACTTACATAGGCAAAGATGCCTTATTTGACATAGTAGAGCTGGCTTAAGTTCATTTTCGCTCTTAATACCACAATTTTTTAGAAATATGCTTCAAAAACTAACATAACATTAAGTAGTTTCTTAATAACACTGTTAAAACCCTGAAAAAATCGTCCATCTAGCATAAAAGTTATTAGAACTTTAATCAGAAGATGGCGCGAATATTTAAATTTTTAAAAAGTATAAAATTAAAAATTAATATAAATGTTCTTTACATTTGTTGCTTAGAAATTTTTCGGAAAAACCGATAAATATCTAGATATTCGAGTAAGTGGAGAAAATTTCAAGTTTTCCTAAAAAATGCATGTAAATCTTAAAAAAATAATTTTGTCAGAAGCCTTTGTTTTGAAGGGCCGAGATTAATCAAGCATCTAGGTAATACATGATATTAAGTGGACATCGTATGTGAGATCGATTTTAATTAATTACCGACTAATTACGATGACAAAATGGCGAAATTTTCCCGAAAAAAAAAGTCCCAATTTCTGCCCCCTCTAATTCCCTAATTTTTGTCGGAATCCAAAAAATAAAAAAAATTAGCTAGAGTAGTCTTTTGGCGTAAGAGTCAAGATTAAGAAGTTGTCAACTTTTGAGCACAAAATCTGCGATTTTTTGCCCTACATCGTCGACATTTCAGTAAATATCTCCGTAACGAAACGAAAAATCAAAATTCTGATGGTCACAAGTCAATAACTCACTTTGGAAAAAGATTATGGAAAATTTTTGTGGATTTATCGCCTTCCTGTTACAAAAGGGTTAAGGGCTACTTTTATAGAAAATGCTCCTAGTCTAGCAGTTGTATATATATTAGTATATCGTAACTTAAAAAAACATATAGCTGATGCAAATTTGCTTTAAGACGATTTGTCCCCAACAGATGGCGCCACAGCGGCTACAAATCCCTCTACATCGACGGCTCGTCCTCACCTTCATCTGGCCGGCGAAGTCGTTCCCGTTCGCCTCCCGGCCGCCACTCCCCCAGGTCACCCCAGAGACGCTCGCCGCCGTTCCGCAGGTCTCCCCGCTCCCCAGTCAGTCGCAGGTCTCCTAGGTCGCCTCCGGCGCGTAGGTCGCCCCCCACATCGCGTCGCTCGCCGATTAGTTACAGATCGCCCGTCGCCAGGCGATCCCCCCGGCCGATCAGACCGCGCTCGCCGCCATCACCACGCGCGCACGGGTCCTCGTCGCGACACAACAACAAGGGACGGAGGTCTGCGTCCGCCAGTTCCATCAGCAGCTGCTCGGATGATTCCTGTTCGGTATGCTCGCCCAAGGCGCACAGGAATGCCAGGTCAAGGTGAGTTGAATAAGATTTTGCTTTGAGTTAATTTGGTATTTTTAAAATCAGAACCAATGAGTATAGAAAAAGGTGTACCTCAAGGATCAATATTAGGTCCCTCACTTTTATATACATATGAAAATTCGAATGTAACCAGTGAATATGTAGTCATTTATTCTGATATTAAAATGATATTTGGAACATTATTTTTTTAATTGCTTGTTTTCTTTTGTAAATTTTGATTGTTCGCTTTAATTTAACTAAATTTATAAAAAATACAATATTTTTAATTTTTTTTTTTGATAACTTCCTTAATTAGTGTCACGAACATAAATGAAAACATTTCAATAAAACATAGAGATGATTTAATTTCTATTGAAAATATGAAATTCCTTGGTATTCACATAGATAGAAAGTTACATTGGAAAGTACACAACGATTACTTAGCAAAAACTATCTCCAGTTACTGTTATTTTTCACAGGTCTAGGTCATTCTCGCCTCAGCGCATGCGAAAACCAGTTGCCAAAGCGGTGTCTCCACCGCCGAAACCCATCGCCCGTCCCCGACCCCCGTCTCCCTCGCCCCCCAGGCGGATGCCTAGACCGATGACCCCTCCCCCGGCCAGGAAACCCAGCAAACCCAACCCCTCAGACAGGCCCACGGATCCCAGGAGGCAACCGCCTCCTCCTAGACCCAGGGGAAGCACAGGGGAAATCATCAGTGTGAGGGGTGTTAAACCTCCCGTCAGACCCGCTACTGCCGTTAAGAAACCGGCTGAGAAAAGCGCAGTGCAGCCTGTAAGTATTGTATTGGTTTTTAAAGTCAACCTGTAGAGAGGCGCACAGACAATCTGGTTTAAAGGGTGCGGACACATAACTTTAAACTTTTATAAATTTAATAAAAAGTTCTTATTCATCTTTCACAGGACATATCAATATTGTTAATTATTAAAATCGACAAAATCATTGTAAGGAAATCTTTACATTGCACAAGAAATATGCACAATTATTTTTAAAAATGCAACAAGACTTAATCTACAATGTTGTGTAAAATTTACTAAAATTATTTCTCTTTATGCAACTACAATACAAATCAGGCATTATATTTTTAATAACAAGAATAAGGCACTGTGAAACATACAGTAAATAACAATACAAAACAGTATTATGTTAAAGGCCATAAATGACAGTTGATTATTTGTTTATGTACAGCCACCATATTGAATATCGTTTTTGAGAGTCTTTGGATTGCATACTAAGTTATAGGTGAGGTTTCTAACCAAAAAAGTCTTATTTTACTAACAATAGGCCATTTTAGGATGATGTCACGATAAGTCGGCCATATTGCCTGAGGGGCAACCAAACTTCTTATTCCATTGTGAACAAAGAAGTAATCTCAGTTTTAAACGTGAAATAAAAATAAAATGCCTTCTTTTTGTGCGATAGGGTGCGATTGCGAGATAAGATTTATTTTGAATGTAAAAAAAATCTTAGGAGAAAGGTAAAGAAATCACTTTCTGACAGAGTCTATTGAATACTACATCCGCATAATATAACATGCTTATCACTGAAATCTAGCACTTAGTTATTTAAATGTAAACTTGCCTTGCCATAACAATGAATACATTTGAGTTTATCTTTCTTGCACAAACTTCTTGCACAAATCCAGCCACATAATATTTATATGCTTGTAAAGATTTGTATGCCTTTAACTGCTGGCCTGTGTAGAAGCTGTGAGTCAACACTAAGTAACAGGGTTGGCATGTTTAAAACATCGCACTGTGTTTCAAACATATGTTTAAAACATATTTAATACAAAGTACTATGTTTTAAACAACTGTTTAAAACAGTTTAAATAAATGTATTATTTTGGAGTTTGTGGAAAAGCAAGAAAAGTGCTGATGATGGTCCATTCTGATAAATAATTCCGATATAGTGGTCACGTGAGCTAAACTCAGCATTTTATTTGCAGAGCGCTGTAAAATCCGTTTAAGAGCGCCATCTAACATCAACTAGTAGTAGCAGACATAGTGTGCTTGACACCATTTGATTTTAGTTGAATATAGTTTTAAACGTTTTAAACCTGCTTTAAACATGTTATAAACACACCATTTAAAACTTTTAAAAGACCTGTTTTAAACAAAAAAAACTGTTTTTTGTTTAAAATGAAAAAAAAACTGTTTTTTTTTCAACCCTGCTAAGTAATTTACCATATCAATTACGGATACACAAGATAAAATAGACAAATCTGCAGAAAGGTCTCCAGTCTCCACTCCAAGGGTGTATGGGTCAATATTATCTAGTATTTTGATTTTCTCATCCTAGCGACACTTTACAACACCCATAAAGGTTGAATAATATTCACTGCATGACATTATTATGCAAACACACAGTTTCTCAAGAAAAAAATAAACCAGAGCAAACTGAGTTTGGTTGTCCCTCAAGCAAAATGTCAAAACCACGTGACCTACAATTAAGCGATCCAACGACCTGTCAAAGTTTTTTTTCAATATGGCATGGAGGGCAAACACGAGTTTATTTTTGTTAAATTCCGGAAACGTAGTCAAGACAACAGAAAAACACAAATGTTTAACGAATGAAAACGAATGTTTGCCCTCCGCGCCATGATGGAAGTCACGTGGTTTGGATTGCCTAATGGTTTATTGCATAGTAAGTTATAGGTTAGGTTTCTAACCAAGAAAAAAATCTTGTTTTACTAATAATATTGATACATTCTATTTATTGGTTTTAGTGGAATTCTTAAGGAGGTATAATATTGGCATAAATCTCAAAAATGATTACAAACAATTAAACTTTCCTTCAAAAAAATTGAAGATTTTATTTAGGTTATGGGTGAATTCAATGCACGTGCCCTGTCTGGAAATCAATTCCACCAAAAGTGCCTTGTCAACAGGAAATAATCTTACCTTTTTCTAGATGTTGCTGAAGAGAATCAAAAAGGAACGTACGGGTGCAGGTAAAAGACCCGGCTCGCCTACTGCGGAATCCTCGGGGTCCGAGGACAGCAACACGTCCACTGCGACTCCAATCGTAGCCACGACCGGTCTCACACTTTCAGAAAGGTTCGGCAAAATCGCACAGTGGAGTGCGGACAGGGAAAGGCGCGATATTGAGAACATGAGGATCACGAAAACCGGCAGTAACATGAAGGTTATGGTTGAGGAGGACGAGTTTCTCTATGGAACTCCGCCACGTAGATACAGGTTGGAATGCCTTACATATTTTTATTAAATCATAATTTTTATTTACTGTCAACCAATGTTAGTAGATTGTTTAGCCATATAACGACCAGTCTGACTGGGACTAGGATCTGGAGTCTCTTTGTCTTTTAATGAATGTTTGTATTTTCAGCACTTTAGGGGTCCTACTTTATGTATTTTACGTCCCTGGTCCTCTAATTTTTTTAATATAATGTTGATAAGTAAATGGATATTCTCATTTAATATGCTACGAAAGGGTCTCTCTTCGGGGTCCATTGCTCTGGGGCCCTGTGCCCAAAGCATGTTAATCATATCTGTAAATCCGTTCCTGCCTAAACCTGATTTTGACAAGTTGGTATTACTGCCAATGTTATTAGGCGGTAATACCCGCCTAATAACATAAATAATTTTTTTGTTACCCAGTCCAGCAAAGGTTAGAGAATTAAACTGTATGGTTAATAAAGACATATTATTATTATTAGTATTATTATTATATAATTATTGCACAAAACAAGAAGAAAATCTGCTGCTGGGATAGATGAAGTAGGCGGTCAAGTACTGAGAGCGGCACTCGATGACATTAGTGCCCCACTGTCTTACCTGATTAATGAATCTTTCGCTAATAACTAATATCCATATATACTAAAGATTTTAAAATCTATTCCGATTTATAGAAACGTTAAGTGTCCAGAATTGGTTATAGCCCATAGAAATTAGTCAAAAAAATGAGGAAACCTAAAATCACAACATGGCTGCCCAAGATATTGAAGGTCAAAGTCTTTTGCAAATATCTCGCGTCCTATGCATCGGATCCCCATGAGGTCAATGTGTGAAAGTTGTAGAGAATGAAATTATCAACAAGTTGTCTTTTTACCAAACCACCCCCACTTTTTCGAGATATTCAAGGTCAAAGTTTCAAAAACATGGTTTTTCGCGAATATCTCGCGCCAAAAAAATCGGGCAGCAATAAAGTTAACACAAAAGTTGTAGAGAATTCAGTTATCTACAAGATTGGTATTTTGCATTTTTCCCCAAACCTCGCCATTTTCGAGATATGAATTTGGTCAACTTTTTGACCGCCAGAACATTGTTTATTTAACGATTTATTGTTAAAAAATTCCAAAAAATCGACTTTTTTAAAGATAACTCAAAGACCTTTAACGATAGGTTTTTCAATTTGTAGATACTGTTAGAACTTTGAAAAACAGTTAATTTGAGAGGTGTTTCGTTTAAAACGCTTGAAAATTTGTTTAAATAATTGCAAAAAACCGCGAAAATTTTCGCAATTTGCAAATATTTTTCATTCTTTAACAAAAGCACTTTAGTGCTTGAAACTTTGACAAAATATGCTCTTCTATCACCCCAAAGTTACCTATAAAATTTCATCAAAAAATTTTAATTAGTTTAAGAGATATTCAATTTGTTTATTAAAAACATGAATAATGTAAAATGCAAATTCACCCAGTTCTCGTCATAGAGGATTGATCTGGACATCATTTTTTTTTATGAGACTTAAACTTTATGTTTTCATTAATGGTAAATCAAATTTGCATTATTTTCAACTTCAAAATAGTGTTTGAAAAAGTGTAACTTTTTGAGGTTAGGTTTTTTGCTAATAACTTTTAAACAAATGAAGATTTTGCAATATCGTTCTGATATCTTTGTTGCTGGGGTTTTTTCACACATTTTCAAAAAAAAATGACTGTAGCCTTACTAGAAGCCGAGATGATTTTTTTCTTAATAAAACACATTCACTGCCGGCACCGCCCCAGGGGCGTTCATCCGATTTTGATAAAAACGCCGTGACCGCCCGAGAGGCGTTCTTCTATATACCTAATATAGGGTTGCACTAAATTGTAATTAATTAAACAAAAAAAAAAAAAAGAAAAAAGAAGAAAAAACGAAAATAAAAAAAAAATTGTTTTTTTAGCAAAAAATTTGGAAAATTTGAACTTAGTAGAGTGTCTACTAACTAATCACTAGCTAATACACACAATAAATTAACAAATTGCAAAAGAAAATAGGTGGCACACGATCAATCGTCGTTTAATAGTCTATCTTTGTAATAGGGCTGAGTTTGGGGGAAAAAATTCAATTTGCAACGATAACAATATAGTTATTAAGGTACCAAGGGTGTTGTAAGGATAATAACGCACCGAGGTCGGCAGTGTACAATCCCGAGGGCCTCTGGTCCGAGGGAATGTACGTCGACCGAGGGCGTCATTATCCTATAACACCCGTGGTGCCTTCAACGTTTAATGTCCTGCAAGTCTGTTATTTAATTCGAATTTTTTTTTTTGACATTTACGATTTATTAATTTGACATCTATTATGTTCAGAACTATTTGATTTAAAAGAGAGTAAAAATCAAAATTGTTTGTAAACGCCGCCATTGCATAGCAACGCATTTTGTTTGTCAATAACGCTATCATAATTTGCTTGTTTTGAGTTGTATTACAATTTTATAACACCCTAGTGCGTTATTTTTAATTTAATGTATCTCAAAATAGGGTGGTTATTGTAAAATAACATACTTGTAGGACATTAATTAATTTAAAATCAGCGTCAGAACAGGAGTGAGAAGCATGAGTCATATCTGTAACACGTTCATAAAATGATCGAGACGAGTTCAAATCCGTCAACCAAAAATTTACCGATTCTCCGATTTTGACTTTTTTGTTTTAATTTGAGGTAGTGTGATAAAATAATAATATCTGTCATGTCGATTTTTTCCTAATTAAACAATAATTTGTTATAAACAATTATTTTTTGTTAAAAATTTTTTTACGAATTTATTAAAAAAAAATCATCTCGGCTTCTAATAAGGCTACTCATTTTTTTTTGAAATGTGTGAAAAGACCCCAGCAACAAAGATATGAGAAAGATATTGCAAAATCTTCATTTGTTTAAAAGTTATTGACAAAAAACCTAACCTCAAAATGTGACATTTTTTCAGATGCCATTTTGAAGTTGAAAATAATGGAAATTTGATTTGCCATTAATGAAAACATAAAGTTTAAGTCTCAACAAAAAAAAGGATGTCCAGATCAACCCTCTACGACAATGGGAACTGGGTGAATTTGCATTTTACATTATTTATGTTTTTAATAAACAAACTAATTAAAATTTTTTGATGAAATTTTAGGAATAACTTTGGGGTAATAAAAGACATATTTCTTCAAAGTTTCAAGCACTAACGGGCTTTTTTTAAAGAATGAAAAATATTTGCAAATTGCTAAAATTTTCGCGGTTTTTTTGCAATTATTTAAACAAATTTTCAAGCGTTTCAAACGAAACATCCTCAAATTAACCGTTTTTCAAAGTTCCAACAGTATCTACAAATTGAAAAACCTATCGTCAAAGGTCTCTGAGTTATCTTTAAAAAAAGTGAATTTTCCAACAATAAATCGTTAAATAAACAATGTTCCGGGGGTCAAAAAGTGGACCAAATTCAGGGTCATGTTCGTAATCAATAAAACTATCGTTTAATTCACGTGGCATCCTGAAACGAATTACAATAAATTTCAGTCTTTTTTTTTACTAATTCTACTGGACTATATCTTGGGTAACCATGTTGAGATTTTTGTGATTTTTGTAGATTTAGAAGAACTTCTGTGCAAAAATTCAGATTTTTACTAATTTTGTCCAGGTCAAATGCTAATTTCCGTGGGCTATTAGCAAAAAGGACAATGTTAAAAATGATCGAATTTTTGCCCCTCTAATTAAAGTAAATCAATAGCATAGAATAGTTGTTTTGGTCCCAAATAAACTTGAAAAAAATGTTCAAAAACTTTTTGCATTACTATACTTATTAGTTACTTATTTTGCGGAAAACAGCCGGGAACATTTTTCAAATACGCTACCACGTATATAAATATATCATTATTACAAATGTATTTATAAACCATATCTACCTAATATTTATTCCATTTCATTTTAGTTAAATAAAAATAGTTGCTAGTGATCTAGTATCATCAGCGAATAATATAAAACTAGCGTTGTCATCAAAATTTGTGAGATCATTTATATTGATGATATATAGAATGGGGCCAAATACCGAGCCCTGTGGTACCCCCTGTTTTATCATTGTCAGCTGTGACTCACTGCCGTTATGTGACACATACTGCATTCTGACAGATATGATTTTATGCAAAGAAACCTACACCATATAAATAACTGGTGCATTGAAAATAATCTATTTTTGAATATCAGTAAACGCCATGTTGTATCCTACTCGAGAAAGCATAATACTTGTCTATTTGACTACAAAATTTCTAATACGGCTCTAGAGAGACCTAATTGTATTAAAGACCTTGGTGTCCTTTTTGACCCACAGTTAACCTTCGTTGACCATATTGACTTAACTGTTACATCTTCCTTTAAACACTGGGATTTGTCTTAAGAAATATCAAGGACTTCAATAATATTGATTCTTGCAAACTATTATTCAAATGTTTCGTACGATCAAAGTTGTAGTACGCATGAATTATATGGAATCCAATTTATAACTGTCACATTTCAGCACTCGAAAACATTTAACGGAGCTTCCTAAAAAATTTATATTTCAAAACACTTGGGCACTATCCTTCTCAAGGATTTCCCGAAGATATTCTTTTATCTACTTTTAACTTTGACAGTCTCCTAAAGAGAAGGACTGCTCAGTCAATAATTTTTTTGTACAAAATTATTCACAATCACATTAAGTGTGAAAATCTCCACAATAGCATTTTTTATGTTGTACCGTGTATTGCCTCAAGGCACAGTGATACATTTTTGCTTCCTACCCCCAGAACAAATGTACTAGTGCAATCACCACTCTTCCAGATGTTCTCAAACTATAATAGTGTAAATACTCAAATAGATATCTTTAATACTAACATCCAAGGAATTAAGCAACTATGATTTTTAAATTTATATAATTGCATATTTTATACGTATATGTGTATGTTTTTACCGTCTTCATGTTATTTTGATCTACGTTCGAATTTTACTAAGTTGTTTGTCTTCTATTTACTTGTTTTTTATATCATTGTTCTTGTAGTTATACATTTATGCATGTATCTACCCTTATCCTGTAATTGGACATTGGTCTGTTGGATATTGTAACAAAAATAAATAAATGATATGAGATACACCCAATCAAAGGCCTTTGTTAGATCATAAAAGGTTATTATTACTTTCAGTTTGTCGCCCATCCCGACGGGACATTTCCCGGACGAACTTCTATCTTCTGGCCAGTCGAGGTTGGCAGCCTGGGATGACGTGAGGGTACGATATCAGTATTACAAAGATCTGGGTTACTTACGGGACCTGTCGTTGGACGACTACGTAAAATGGGAGGAGTGGTGGTACAAGTATCAGGATTGGCTGGCCAACGAGAGACATTACGAGCATTGGCTTAGTACTCAAGGGAATGGTGGGAGGAGGCGAGGCAAAAAACGCATACCAGCGACGCAACGATTAAACTAACAGCCTTGTAAAGAGAAATATTATCGGGAACGGTCAATAATTAAATTATTTTTTAAGTGAGCTCTTTTTTGTGATACTTCACAAAATTATTTTTAACTGTTGACGTAAGATCAATTTTTTCAGGGCGTAGTGTCGAGGTAAGTATTTTTATTTTGTAACGCTTCATTTAGGTAGGTTTTTAATTATAACGTGACAAGTGATCTTATTTTTTATTTTTGTCAGTTTTCCCTCTTTTTTTTAGACCATCTATACCGATTTATTATATACTAAATAATTTACCCCATGTATCTCTATATTATATAAAGAAAGTAAATGTTTATTTATTAAGTTGTCTTTTATTTGTTGCAAAGTTCCGTATGTAGAATTAAGGAGAGAACAATCAAATTGAAATTACAATTTTTTTATTTAATACTTTCCCTGCGCATGACTCGTTAATGAGTCATGAACTATAGCCGTCACGTGCGCGGGTCTTATGGATGTGTCATCTGAACCGTATGCATGTGAATATCATTTAATAAATTAACATACCGGGTTAACACCAAGGTGCTGTCAGGTCGGGTCACGTCAGCACCAAACGTGCTAATATTGTAATGGGACTTTTTCTAAGGGTAAAACAAAAGACGAAAACTAAAAGAATGCCCCGGCTATGGAGCTACAAAAAAATATAAACCTTTTTTACCTAAGGGCCAAGCCAAACATTATTTTCGGTTGCGGTTTTGGTTTTCCAGAATCTCACATTCCGGTTTTCGGTTTCGATTACAGTTAGGAAAAATTCGTAACTGCGGTGCGGTTTTTGGTTAAAATTAAATTAATGCTTGGAGGGGCCGAAACGAAATTTTTTTTGGCCCGGTTTTCGCTTATGGTTTCGGTTTTCCAGAATCTCCCATTTTGGTTTTCGGTTGTGGTTAGAAAAAAATCATAATTACGGTTTCCGTTCGGTTACGGTCCCTGATCTAAATAAACAAATATTTTACCAAAAATCAAATATAACAAAATCAGAGCACTTCAAGGGTGGGTAACAGAATTAACTTTCACTTAATATTATCGTGTACAAGGCATAAAATGCATAAAACAATATACTCTAAAAATTTACTAAAGACTCAAAAAGCTAAATTATTTTTAATAACCCGAAAAACTAAAATGCTGGCGGGCCGATTTACTAATTACTTTAAAACAACAAGACTCTACTTTAATAATTAATTAATTAATAAAAGTTCTTTATTGAGTATAAACCCAAAAGGCCATCGACCGAAGTCCTTCAGCCTGTTTTCAAAAATATTAAAATTAAAATAAGTACTTGTACCTTGTGTATTTCATGTGTGGTAAGTATTTATATATATATTTAAAAATAATGTATATGTATTGAAAAACGTTTATAGTTCTTTTAAGTCCTTAATGTGTTCCCACAAAGTTGGTTCTGGATATTTCCTGCGTCTTGGTGCCTGATGGTTTCTTGTTTTGCATAAGAGTTGTATTTTATCTATATTGTCTTCATTTTTGGCAAACTTGGTTGACAATTTTGAAAGTCTTTGTGAAATTGGTTCAATTTTGGTGATTTGGTACAGGTCATTAGGCGGATTATGGAGTGGATTGTCAGGGTGTCGGCATTTGGTGATCGTTCTGAGTGTTGATGTCTCCGCTACATTGATATTTTTCACTGCCGGGTTTTTTGCATTAAGGTAGAGGGGAGAGGGGATTGCTGTATTCTAGTAGTGGCCTACATATGGATTTGTAGATATGTACTGCTGTGTTCATACTGATACCTTTGTTTTTATAGGTCATACTACGGAAGTGTTTGCCTCTGGAGATGCACCTCTTTTTTATGATTTTGGTGTGATTATTAAAATTCAACTTGTGGTCGAGGCTTACACCTAGATATTTGACTGTTGTATTGGGTGAGAGACAGGCCTGTAGCTAGAAAGTGCTTTCAGGGCGGGCCCGTAAAAAGTCCGAAAAATTTTTTGATTGGGAGGGGGGGGGGGGGGAATTGCAAAAAAATTTTAATCCGAAAAATTTAGACAATTTTTTACCCAATCTCTTTCAAAATATTTAAAAGACAGTTAAAATTGCCCCCATTAGGATCACCGTAGGTCGGGCGAAACTTATTCCAGCAATGCCCGCCCTGCCCCCCCCCCTAGCTACAGGCCTGGTGAGAGAGAGTGATTGTTGATGGTTACTTTTGGGGAGTTGATGTTGGGGGCATGGTTGAAGATTATATTGTATTGGGATTTTGTTGGGTTTGGTTTCAAACTCCATTTGTTGAACCATATCGTCGTGTTCATTAATCTTTGTAATTCATCCACAGTCTTTTTCATAGTGCAGTTATGACTAATTAATACAGTATCATCAGTATATTGTAGTATATATGGATTAGGGTTGAAGTGCGCTGGGTCATTTTCGAAGTTGTAAATATCAAAACAGTAGGTGTTGTATAGCAGTGGCGATAGCGGCGAGCCTTGTGGTAGTCCTTGTTGCATTTTAAATGTTTTAGAGTAGCTTGTGTCTATTTTGATTTGTAATGTTCTCTCTTTTAAATATGTGCTTATCATGTGTATTAAGTATCTCGGACAGTTCAGGTATGCTAGCTTGTACAGTAGGCCCATGTGCCAAACACTGTTGAATGCTTTATTTATCTACTTTAAATTTAACTCAAAACTACAAAATCTTAACAGTAATTACAACAGATTACTTTACAACAAAATTCCATTACAATAAATCAAAACGACGAAATGGCATCGCACGCTAAAACTTACAAAACATTACCTCCTGTTAATGGCAACAATGTAGAATCGGACTGGAACACGGCAAATCTTTATAAACAAGAGTACTTACAGCTAGAAGAATCAGGTTCATCGAGGACTTCTTCAAAGCACTCGCTCACGAAGTTAAAATAATTATTTCTATTATACAAAAATACATTATCAGATTGATAACAAATATTTATTAGGACTGCAGAGAAATTCTTCACAACATCTAAATATAATAGCCCGGGAGGCAGCGTTGCATTTTTTATGGTGATTTCACGCCGCTTGATTTTGTGTGTAATTGATAGTCTAGATATGGCTAGTAATCGAAACAAGCATCAGCTGTCGGAATCGTAGTGGACCTGGTCACGAGAAAACGTCTATTATGTTGAAAAAAAATTCAAAAATGATTTCAAGTCGTTTGAAAATTTGTACAACAAACGTTTACATGATAATAATTAAAAAAAAAAGTCAGCTGCATAGATAATGGGGGATTATAGGTTAGCCGCTTATATAAACCTGTATAAAAAACAATCGATGTAAAATCATTTCAGGTTCAATGAAACTTATACAGCTAACTCTTTATATTATTAAAATGATAAAAACAATCGTCAGATATTCTTTCAATGGAGATAAGACCGTCAGCTGAGGGATTATAAGTGCTGAGCGAGCTTTAAATCTAACTGACGATCTTTCCCCCTTTATATCAACAGCTGACGTACATTTTCATTTAATAAATTGTTTAAATAATCATTTTTAGAAATTTCAAATGACTTGAAATCTAAACTAAAATTTATGGTTTTAATTTAGTTTTCATAGCATACATAATGTGCTTTCAATTCATAAGCCAACTGATGATATTTCCCCCCCTTATACAAATAGCTGACGTACATTTTTACTTCATATATTGTTTAAATAATCGACCTTCGGCCATTTTATTGGGAGCATTCTCGGAACCGTCTTCACACAGAGTTGACAGAGTCGGCTTAGTTTTTATTTTGTTACAATTTACAAGTGTATTAATTACATGAAGGAAGAAGATATATGTTTTTAAATATAGCAATAAACAAATTTATTCTATATAAACATGATAAGCTGAAAAAACTGCATACTTACCTACATGTCCTCGCTCCAAAAAATGGCGATTTCACGTGCACCAACTTGGATGCGCAAACTCTTCCCGCCAATGCGAGTTCTGAAGTGTAACTTGATTTGGCGGGAAGAGTTGGCGCACGTGACATCGCCAGTTTCAGTTCAGTGGCTAGACAAATGGATCCCCCGAATTCTTCTACTTAAATAGATCCCAGAGTCCTAACGGTCATAGGTAAGAGCGCAGGAAATTTACGTAGAAATAAATGCGCGGATAGTTACTGTCACAATTTGTCAAGGTCTGTGCAAATTTAACCTACAGGAAAATACAATGGAAAAATATATTTTTTAAAATTGTTTATTTTCCACCATTGTAATTGAAATCATAAATTTTAATTTAAATTGATTTCAAGGCACTTGAAATTTCTAGAAATGATTATATAAACAATATATTAAATGAAAATGTACGTCAGCTATTGAATAGAAGTTTGTACTGATTACACTATATTTTTTTCTCGTGACAAAACACAATAGTGTTGTTATTTATTTTATTATAATTTATATACTTTGTCATTGACGTTTCTTGTAATATTCATTTTACAGAATTATTATTATTATAAAGCGGGAAAGATTGTCAGTTAAATCATATAATATTGGACTGCGCCATACTCAGATTAAAAGCTCGCTCAGCACTTATAATCCCCCAGCTGGCGGTCTTACCCCCATTGAAAGAAGAGCTGACTATTGTTTTTGTCATTTTAATAATATAAAGAGTTAGCTGTATAAGTTTCATTGAACCTGAAATGATTTTACATCAATTGTTTTTTATACAGGTTTATATAAGCGGCTGACATAAAATCCCCCATTATCTACTCAGCTGATTTTTTTTTTAATTATTATCATGTAAACATTTGTTGTACAAATTTTCAAACGACTTGCAATAATTTTTGAATTTTTTTTTTGTTTTCGACATAATAGACGTTCTCTCACGGCCAGATCCGCCTCGATTCTGACAGCTGACGCTTGTTTCGATTACTATGCATATCTAGACTATCGAATACACACAAAATCAAGCGGCGTGAAATCACCATCAAAAATGCCTCCCGGGCTATAATGACGATGGTTTATTAACTGGAAGCTGGATACTGTAGCAGAATTATTATTGTCGATGCAAATTACCATCTAATAATCTCTACGTATATTTATTTCAGACCGGGCAAGGCCCAGCTACAAAGTAACCACTACTATTTACATCTTCGTTCGCGATGTCACAGAGCCACGAATCTACATGCTCTAGGCTTAAATACTGCGTGCGTAATACCAATTTAGTGGGGGATGTGTTCCTGCAAAACCCATAACTGTCAAAAGGATAATATGCCTACCATATTTTGAATGTACCGGCCTTTTTTAGGCTTACTTTAAGAAAAGTACAGTAATGGACTAACTAAAGATCCTACTAAATTATACAAAAATTACCAAGATATAGTGCAAATTAGCCCCTCTAAAAGTGAATCGTTACAATATGTTGTAACCATATCTAAAACATCTGTTCAACTTACCAATTAAAAATTCGAAGAGGTGGGTGTGGGCTCTACTATCTAATGAGGTTCAAAAAACAACAATTATTTGTTCACAGTTGCTTTTATTGATCACAAAATAGAAAATATGACAAAAAAATACATTTTCTGCGACATGATCTTTATATACAAGCCCTCAAACTGTATGCAGATTTGCCTTTTCAGTTATTATACTTATACAGAACATACCATACTGCATTGTCTTGCCTACATATAGATTCAAAGTAGGAGAAAGCCGGAAGAAAACTTAAAACTTAAAAATACCGTTAAAAGAGAAACCTAAAAGTATGGACAGTCTTTCTTCAATTTGCATCACGATCCAAATCGTAAAATTAAAAAATAACAGTTTCATCTGCAATTATTCACTAAAAGAATATACAGTGCTTCCCAATTAATTTCACTGGATATCTACCTACTAAAATATCTATGATCAGCAAATTCTATATACTTATTTTTTATACAGTTGTAATTTTTAAAACACACTAACTTTCGGGAAGTACCTACATATCAGTTAAGGGAAGTAGGTGAACAATGAGTTGGCGCCGTCATCTTGAAAAAATGGAGCTGAATTTCTAGCTTCAACGAAGTCAACATGTAATGACAGATGAAAAATATGTCTGCAGCAGCAGCTTTTCAAGATGGCGGTATCTGTAAAAACATTTAGTGCTGTATGAGTTCAACTTCATTCCCCACTAAATCTTATACTCCAGTCGGTAAAGTAAAAAATACACCAGAAGCTCGCAAAAAATGTTATCTGAGATTTTCCTTCAGTAACTGTTAGTGGACGGGTTATACATCATAAAACCACATAAATCCGTTCTGGGGGGCTGCTGCAACCCCCCCAAAAACCTTATTTTACTGATAACTCGTTAACCGTTGAAGATATTAAAAAAATTGCTCATCATAAAAAAGAAAGCTTGACTAATTTCCTAAAAAAAGTCCTATTGTAATTTTGTTGTATATGCCATGGTTTTCGAGAAAATCGATATTGAAAAAAATTACAAAATTTGTATTTTTAATGCGCGCGAATTTTCGTTTATTTGAAATTTATTTCGCGTGGCCTATAGAAAAAATTGAATTGCTCGAAAACCATACAGGCTAGGAAGAAAAATTAAAATGGCTTTTAAAAGGGATATAAAATACTCTCTTGTATTGCCATTTTTGATGGCTATTGATATTTATTAGTATGTAAAAATAACAATATAATATAGTTATCTCTTAATTTTTTGCGTCTAAATATTCACAGACCCATAAAAATAACTGACTTTAGTATAAGTTATAAATGCATTATCTTTTAGTTCAAGGTAGTACTTCAATGCAGAAAAAGTTAGGCATAAAAATATTCACATTTACAAATTTACCAGCATGTTGAAGTTTTGGTCAATTTTTTATTTTGATTTTGCCAATATAACCATTTTCATATAGGTAATCCAAAGTTTGGCCGTTTTTCCTCTCTGCAATTTCCTCCATTTTACTGAATAATTTTTTGAGCTAAATTTTCAAGATGTTTGGGTATTTTTTTTATTTTTAGGAAGCAATAAAAAATTGGCCAAAATTTGGCTAACTTCAACATGCTGGTAAATTTGTAAATGTAAATATTTTTATTCCTAACTTTCTGCATTGAAGTACTACCTGCTTGAACTAAAAGATAATGCATTTATAACTTATATTAAAGTCAGTTATTTTTTATGGGCCTGTAAAGGCGCAAAAATTAAGAGATAACTATATTATGTTATTTTTATATACTAATAAATATCAGTAGCCATCAAAAATAGCAACACAAGAGAGTATTTTATATCCCCTTTAAAAACCATTTTGATTTTTATTCCTAGCTTGTATGGTTTTCGAGCAATTCAATTTTTTCTATAGGCCGTGCGCAAAAAATTTGAAATAAACGAATATTCGCGCGCATTAAAAATAAAAATTTTGGAATTTTTTTCAATATTGATTTTCTCGAAAACCGTGGCATATACAACAAAATTACAATAGGACTTTTTTTTTAGGAAATTGGTCAAGCTTTCTTTTTTATGATGAGCAATTTTTTTATATCTTCAACGGTTAACGAGTTATCAGTAAAATAAGGCTTATTTCACCGAAGGGGTGGTTTTTTAGGGGGGTTGCGCGGCACCCCCAGAACGGATTTTTGTGGTTTTGTGATATATAATCCCTCTACTAACAGTTACTGAAGGAAAATCATTTTTTGTGATGCGAATTTTTATAATTATTGGACTATTACTAGAAATTGAGTTTCAGCTTCAATCCAAAGAATTTATCAATTTCCTATTTGATTTAAGGTACTTTTTTTTGCGAACAATCAGATCCTGCTAGTGTAAAATTGAAACTAAAATGGAATTGACATTTAAAAAATAAAATGTAATCTGTAAAAACACCAACATAATGAACTCTTTAAGCTTGTCGGCGCTTGTATATAGCACCAAACTCCTTGCGTGACCCTGATGCGCGAGCTGTCATTTTGTAAATTAGATTCCTCGTTCAGCTACCAACATGCACAATTGCGAGTTAATCACATATATACAAGCGCCAGCATAATCTACAAGTGTAGCAATGATTTTTCATACATATTAATCTTTTAATAATAATACTGATAGAATTATAAATAATTGTATATTTATGGTTTAGCACGCCATATTCAAAATAAAAAAGTGAAAATGAAGAGATCATGTTCAATGAATTGTTAGGATGATTATTTGTCGAAAGACCACATGGCAGTGTAAATCGTCAAGACTACGAGATACATTTGCTTGTGATCAACTCGACATCGAAAAGAATAATAAAAAAATTTGAAAATGTTGGTACAGTAGTCAAAATGTGGAATGTTATATAATTTTTTTTTCTATATCCTTATAAAATTAAATACGTTTTCATGCTCGATGCAATATGTAAAATTGAACCTTGGTTTATAAGGGAAATAACAGATTTATTTGCCATTTTAAATTAGAAAACCCTTTAAAAAAATGAAGCTTAAAAATAAAGAAAAATAATAAATTTAGTCCTTACACTTAATAAACTTCGACATAATAATAGATAACACTCGATAAAGACGCAATTTCTGCATTTAACAACATATCGCAGATAATAAAAGAGAACAAAAGCAAGACACCCAAGAATGTCACATTGCCCAACTTAATTTGGTCTATCCAAATCCGCAAAAATATACAGTGTAATGATTAAAATCTGACGTGGTAAAACCAGAAATGATAAATGCCTTTTAATACAGTGTGTGAGGTTTTGTTTGTTATTTAGAGCACAAAAACCTATTCTTGGATCATATTCCAGATGTCAGTATACAAGCTCTCTACGTTTTTTTTTTCCGAGATATATTCTTCTAATTAGGACTTTTTGAAACGCCTTTGTATCAAATTTCATTTAAATGCGTCAAAAACTTTTTACTAGAAAATTAAAGGGCGTTACTTCTACTTTGACCCTCCAATAAAATAAATACCCTTTGACACATTTAAATGAAACTTGGTACAAAGTAATTTCAAAATGTCCTAATTAATGCTATGTCAAAGTTTGGATTAAATGATCTCAAGTTTTGGGGATATAAAAAAATCGTGGTAGGCCGTGCTCAGGAATATGGCCTAAAAATGCGGCTTTCTGTGCTCTAAATAAACAAAGTTCATTCAATTGTCGCAAAAAAAATTAAGATTTTATGGGCTTGTCAATCTTAAGTGGAACACACTGTACACACCTGGCAGGGAAGATGACAGAATGAAGGAGTCACAAAGATACCCAAACGAAACTATGTACTATACTATACTGACACATCTAAAACGTCAAGTAGTACCACAACGGTGTTCAGAGCATAAGTAAGCCATAGAAATTCACATCATCATTGACAGCCAAGCGGGGAACACCCTGTATATTTTTACATTTTCTTTTCCGTCTTATTTCCCTAATTTCAAATATTTATTGATACGTCTAGCTGTAATATTTTTTGACATATCGGACATTAAATATGCTCCAAATCTTCATGTAAGTATTTTATGGTTACTGACGGAAGCACAGCAATTACTACCCCAGTGGGTTGGGACTGATAATACTATGACAACATTATTATTGTTTGACATTTTATATTTTTATTTCATCAAATTGGAAGCACATGGCCCTCAAAACATCACCGATTTAACACCTCTAGATACATTTTTGCAGGCGATTTAATTCTAATTGGAGTGTTTAATTGATTAAAACTAAAATTAGGGAAACAGTTTACAAATTAAACCAGGACAATATTAACGCTGTTTCAAACTATCTAAACAATTTAAGAAGATATGAACACTCGGATTAAAATTATTATAAATTTGTCCTTTAAAAACGCTCATAAAAATGTATCTAAAGGTGTTAAATCGGGGCTGTTTGGTGGCTATGCATTACTGCAACAAAACCAATGTTGTCATAGTAACATCAGTCAAAGCTTACTGTGTAGTAAGAATTACTGCGCTTCCGTCAGTACCCATAAAATATGTATATTTGGAGCATGTTTTAATGTCCGATGTCAAAAAATATTACAGCTAGACCAATCAACACTAATAAAAAGATCTAAAAAAAAATCACCTTCATTTTCATATCACGTGACCTATGCAGGCTATTGTTTTTAGTTGTATTTTAAAAAATATAGATGCAATTCTACAATAATGAATAACCCTGTACATTCTCAAGTGGTAAAAGATTACCCGGAGTTCTTGGCAAGACAGGCTGAACGCAACATCATTCAACTCAATTGGGCGAGATGATACCAGGGCAACCCACACAATAAAAAAGCTGCCAAACTAGCTAAAGAAGGCGTAAGAATAGTCTCAGTAGGATCCAAACCGACCTTCAGGGCGACATACAACACCGCAAAAGGGTTGGTAAAGGAGCTAAATGAAATAAATGGCAAAAGCCTGCACCCTTCAATTTGTCGGACGTTAAATATCCTCCAAATATGCATGTAGGCATTTTATGGTTACTGATGGGAGAACAGTAATTACTACCCCAGTGGGCTGTGATTGATAATATTATGACAACATTGTTTAACATTTTATATTTTTATTTCATCAAATTGGGTTACACAGAAGCACATGGCCACCAAACATCCCAGATTTACCACCTCTAGATACATTTTTGTAGGCGTTTTAATAATTCTAATTGGAATGTTTAATTGATTAATACTAAAATCAGGGAAACAGTTCACAAATTAAACCAGGACAATATTAGCGCTGTTTCAAACTATCTAAACAATTTAAGAAGATATGAACTTTGGGTTTTGAACACTCTGATTAAAATTACTATACATTTGTCCTTTAAAAACGCCCGTAAAATGTATCTAAAGATGTTAAATCAGAGCTGTTTGTTGGCCATGCGTTACTGCAACAAAACCAATCTTGTCATAGTAACATCAGTCAAAATCTACTGTGTAATAAGTAATTACCACGCTTCCATCGGTGTCCATAAAATATGCATATTTGGAGCACGTTTAATGTCCGATATGTCAAAATATATTACAGCTAGACCTATCAACCCTTATACATTTAATATCAGGGAAAAAGATCTAAAAAAAAATCACCTTAATCTTCATATCACGTGACCTATGCAGGCTATTGTTTTTAGTTGTATTTAAAAAAATATAGATGCAATTCTACTATAATGAATAAGTGGGCAAGATGATATTAGGACAACCCACACAATAAAAAAGCTGCCAAACTAGCCAAAGAAGGCGTTAGAATAGGCCTTTTCATCATAGAAGCGTGCATGTGCTGCCGCTATGTTTGTTTGCGGGAACTATGAAATGTTCAGACACTTGATTGTCAAAATGGCTGGACCGGTATCATTTTTTCACATTAATTTAGACGAAAAGTGTGATTGACGCTGCAAAATTAGTGCACAACATTGTGGAAGAACACACTTGCGCTCAATTAAGGCGCTGGCTCAAGTATCCTGGCCGTAAAATGACTGGAAGCAAGAATAAAGAACTGGTTGCAAGGTTAGAATTCAACTATTAACACATCAATTTATATACAAGTGCATTAAGAGAAAACAAATGTGTTTAGTCTACAATATGCTTAATAACATTCTTCGTGCAGTAATTGATAATGCAGTAAAAATGATGTTTTTTTACTGAAATGTAGGGTCAAAAATGCAATTGAAAATGAGGGTTTTTGTCGATCTTTCTGTGGATAAAGCTGGCTTCTTTTTTTCTAATTTTTTCAAATAGGTAAACTATACGATATGGCACTACCTTTCAAAAAATTAGTAACAGATTCATTATTATTTGTTTAAAAAACGTCGAGTTCCGCCATGTTCTGACAGTTTTCGCATGTCAATAATAGATTTGACATAAATATTACGTTTTTTAACCAAATAATGATGAATCTGTTACCAATTTCCTGAAAATAGGTAGTGTCATATCGTATAGTTTACCTATTTGAAAAAATTAGAAAAAAAAGGAGCCAGCTTTATCCACAGAAGGATCGTCAAAAAACCTCATTTTCAATTGCATTTTTGACCCTACATTTTCGTAAAAAAACAGAAAATATTTGTACTGTATTATCAATTACTGCACGAAGAATGTTATTAAGCATATTGTAGACTAAACACATTTGTTTTCTTTTAATGCACTTGCATATAAATTTATAAGTTGATAGTTGAATTCTAACCTTGCAACCAGTTCTTTGTTCTTGCTTCCAGCCATTTTACGGCCAGGATACCCTGAGCCAGCGCCTTAATTGAGCGCAAGAGTGTTCTTCCACAATGTTGTGTACTAATTTTGCACCGTCAATCCCACTTTTGTCTAAATTAATGTGAAAAAATGATACCGGTCCAGTCATTTTGACAATCAAGTGTCCGAACATTTCATAGTTCCCGCAAAAAACATAGCGGCAGCACATGCGCGCTTCTATGATGAAAAGGCCTATAGTCTTAGTGGGATCCAAACCGACTTTTAGGGCAACATACAACACTGCAATAGGGTTGGTAAAGGAGCTAAATGAACTGCACCCTTCAATTTGCGGGCAACCCGTAAGGAAAAACCCACAGCCTGCAACTCAAATAGGCAAGATGATACCACGGCAACCCACACAATAAAAAAGCTGTCAAACTAGCCAAAGAAGGCGTAAGAACAGTTTTAATGGAATCCAAACTGACCTTTAGGGCAACATACAACACCGCAAAAGGGTTGGTAAAAGGAGCTAAATGAGCTGCACACTTCAATTTGCGGGCAACCCGTAAGGAAAACCCGCAGCCCATAAGGAAAACCCATAATCCATATGGAAAACCTGCAACCCGTAAGGACATAATTTTTTTTTTTTCACGTAACTACCAACCGCATGGATATCTTATTCCGCTACGGCAGTTATAGTTTATTTCGTAAAGGATATTTTCGCTCTTCCGCAAATGGTTCATTGAACTGTGCCAACTTTACAGCGTAATAACAGTTAGTCCGTTTTTACGATTTCGACGTAATACTCTTTGGTTTAAAAATCACTCTGGTCCCTAACATTACTGAACAAGAAATTACAAATATTGAGCACCATTTTCACTACGAAATAATTCAGGTCACACTGTATACTCCTGCCTAGAACGGCAAAATCCTTATAGCTATGATTAAAAAACAACCGATAAAATAGTTCCTCTAAAAATATCGTTAAAATTGGACCTCTCTATAAATAACATTATAAAACTAAAAATGCTGAAACAATATTTTGTTTTTCTGTGTATAACATTGTGCAAATAAAACCAACTCCGATCACGATAAAATCACAGAAAATTTTCGTATGGCATTATGGTAATTGCAATCCCGCCCCCAAGAAACCCAATCTAATTACTAAAAACAGTATAAAAAGTATTAGCGGAGTCAAATGGAATTGCTCGGCTGCAGAAATTTTATTGTTTTAATTTGTTTAATACATAATAACAAGTGCTATGAGCAGTTTTGGATTGCTTCTTGTAAAATTTTAACAATTTTTTTTTCAACACTGAAATTTTCTGCTATTTTCTTTATTATCTTCGGTCCTAGTAATCGCATCGCAAATATAAAAGTACCAAATTGCTCACGATAAAATTTTGAATAAGACTAGGCCTATGGCATTTGGAGGGAATTAGTAACACTCGCTTTGTGAATTTTGTCATTTTACTGCCTTCGCGTATTTTTCTAGAAGAAACAGCCCAACAAGCAAAATTTAAATGTTGTACAATTATTTTGTTTTATTGCAGTTTTATAAATGTAATAAAATAGCAATAAAACAAAATTGTTGTAGAAATGACAGTTATAAAACAAATTTGTTCATTGGGAGTTGTTTAATAGTCCTTTTGTCATTGGGACGTCCTTTTCTTTAGTTTTGTGTATCTGAAGTCTGCGATTGCCAAAAGACGTTATTGTGAACTTGTGAAAGTCTATATGAAACCAAGTGCTTGTGAAGCTGAAGACGTTGAAACCCTTTGAAATGTGAACTATCTATTTTATATTTATTTTTTCGTGTTTATACACTTAAGTCAAAAAAGGCAACTCTTGGTGGTTTTAATTTTTTTTACAAATTAACAAATCAAGGTTTAGTTTTGTTCAAAATTTTAGTGCGAACAATTTGGTTTTTTCATTTTTGCGATGCACATACTAGAACCGAAGATAACTAGCAGAAAACTTCAGTGTTGAAAAATTAATTATTAAAATTTTACAAGAAGCAATGGACCCATTTAATTGAAAACTTTTCATATCACTTGTTATTATACCTACAACAAATTAAAACGATAAAATTGCTGCAGCCAGAGAGTTCCTTAGTCACCTATTTTGATGCTTCATTTGACTCCGCTATATGTAAAAAACTTAATTATAGATGTGCCCCTATAGTTGCCATTCAACATTCAAAGGCACCAAGACAAACTTACGGTCACAACATAAACTCTGATTTCTTTCCTGATAAGTGGACTACATTGTTGTTTATTTTAAGTGGTAAAATATAAAAACGACAAGAGAGCGGCGGTTACAGCGAAGTTTACCCTATTTGTTGTATTGGGTGTCCACCATTTGCATTCGGCCAATTCTGGTGACAATGTTGTCCATGACGTTCTCTGTGCGTCTCGCGTATGGGGCTCCCACGAAGGATGAAAGTTTCTCGCACAGATCCATCAAACCTAGCCATTTCTGGTCGGTGCCCAAGACATTAGCGCAACCAATTATGATCAGCTTGCTCATCGCTCTTGTCACGGCTACATTGAATCTCTGGAAATCAAATCGAAAATTTACTTTATTGTCCAGAAAAGAAACTAGGGATTGCATTACCGGTTAACCGGTTATCAGGACAAAAAACACATGACGATAATTACCGGTTATTTTAATTTTTTACCGGTTATTTCGGTAAACTCTGAACTTACGATATGTCACGTATTCAACGTTTCTATTTATGTCACTGACTAGTATTCACTAAATACAGAGTGACTGTCCCAACACCGAACACTTTTAACAATAAATAAATAATATTAGAAAAAGTAAACTCCAAACAGCAATCCCTAAGAAATACAAGAGAGACATTGACAATATCTTACGATAGGAAATTGAATATTTCACTGCCGCAAATATCCGTGGAATACATTTAGAAGTATGTTATTACCAATTCTTATTAACTTATCGACCCACCAATATCGATTGAGGAAGGGCATCTTCAGCTGGTGGTATTCTATGCACAAATATCAGACGACTAACAGATATAGCTTTGAAAAACTAACCCTTCTAACAGGCTATTTTTAAAAAATATTGTATTTTTAGATCAGATATTCAGTAAATGCTCTATTTGGGTTTATGTTTATAATTTTTGTTATTTAAGTGGATATTTTTGTTATTTACAGAATAATTATTTATTTAAATTTATTTCATTTATATTTTTTCCTTTTGATAAATTAACTCCTATATAAAAAAGTCTATTTGACAGTCACATTTTTGTCACTTTGACAGCGATAAAAAAGGTGCGTCGTTTTTTATCACCGATTAATATATTCTCACTTTATTAACCAATCAAAACGTACATTTTCAAAAAAATCGACCAATAGGATTTGTTTCAAGTGCGAAAAACGGCTATGGAGAAGTGGAGAAAAATCGAGAAAAATGTATGTTACTTTTTTCGTAGTAGCCATGTGTCAAACTAAAAAAGTCATTGAAATTATTAAAATCTGACATTTCACGTTTTCATCTTGAATTCTGTAGACAAAATGAATGGGAAAAAGTGATTTGGTGATGTTTCACAAGAAAATATTAACGAAGCTATGAATGAAAGTGTCCCAGTTAAAACGAGAAACTAAAAATTCTATATGGAAATAATTTAAAGCTTTTTGCAAAGAGCATTATTTCCTCGAAAAAGATACGACTACTACGATGAACTTGCAAATATTTTGACTAACTACTGGGGTTATAACATGATAAAAAACATTAGAAAATGTTTTTATTTTTGTTGTTTTAATAATTATTTTAGATAATATTTTTTAATCATATATTAATCTTCTGTAATACACACGAGGTTGATTTTCAACTTGAGTACATTTTTTTTGAGTGACTCAAATTTCCATGAAAATTATGCTCGAACTAAGGGACATAGGAAAAATCGCTCCACTTCGTGTCGCAATTTTTTCATGCCCTTAATTCTCGAATAATTTTCATGGAAAAACAGGTTTTTGTCCAAAAAAAATTTACCGGTAAAAAATCGACCTCTTGTGCATTAATACCCGATAAAAATGCCTGTTCCTCAAAAGCAGAGTACATCTAGTAGTCGCACGGCACTTTAAAATCTGTACTGTTAGCCATAATTTTTAAGTATTGTGGAAACTATACTGTACAATATGAGTCGTTTTGGGAGAATTATAATTATTTTTAATAAATTATTGTTGTTGTTCGTTCACATATTCTGTCGTTAATTTATCTTGCCAAAAAACATTCGAGCTTTTCTTTTATGGATAAATTTCTTTTTAACTCAAAATTTTTCCAATCAGTAATTTTGCTCGAAAAACTGACATTTGACAAAATCACTCGACCTCCGATCTCACCATTTTTTCATGTCAGTTTTTCTTATAAAATCACTGATTGGCTAAATTATTTCGTTACAAAGAGAAATTTATCCGATAAAAAAAGAGCTCTTGTTATTTTACTGTTGATAAAAAACCTTTTGTTTGTTCATTATATTAAATATACGTATATAAAAATGTTTTTTGTTAAATTTAGATAATTTTGTACATGGAAAAAGACAATTTCCATTTTCGCCACCCTAATCATCCATTCTAAAAATTACCGGTAAAAACCGGTTATTTACATTTTTATTTACCGATTTACCGGTTATTAAAATTTCCGGTAAATTGCAATCCCTAAAAGAAACAGACAACAAATAAAAAAGATAGAAACAATACCGTTCCGTCTTTGCGGTTATGTTTCATTCAAATTTAGTTACTTTTATTTACTTTCGTTTTAAAACTTTACTTAATTGGCCAATCAGAGTTTTCCCTTTTAGCGCATGTACGGCAATTTTGGAGTAAAAGAACAAGGACTTGCCATGTGAATTTTGTGTGAAACGGACGTGTCTTACCGCTCGGTGGTTCAGTGGGATAGGTCGGAGTGAAGGGATGTGCATCTAAAACACTTCCACTTCAAATGCGTAAATACCGGGTAAAACTGCGTTACACTGTAAAAATGTATGTAAAATTACATTTATGGATGTAAAAATACTTTGAAAGTTAGTTCAATGGGCAAAATGCATAAATTTTTTTGACATCACCGAATAATAGATCACTAAAAAGCGTTATTTTCTATGTATTTTTTATTTTTTTTTTATCGGAATTAAAGGATAAAAAAATAATTTAGTTTCGCTGAGAATTTAGACACGTTCAAACGAAGCAAGTTTCCCGCCATTTGCGTGTGACGTCATCCGGCATTTAGCATTGGCAATGTTTATTAGTATTATTTTCAACAGATATTTAATCTATGTACTTAGTGGTGGCAAACTATTTAATATAAAAAAGTTATATAATCTGAGACGAAAAACAATAGTTAATGTTGATAAAAATATTAAAATAATGCATTATGTTTACATATTCTGAGGTTAGGTATCTAAATCTAACTGCAGTAAAAGGATAAAAGTGAGCGTAAACAAATTTATTGTTACGAACAATGAATGATGCATCCTTGTCGCTTTTCCACCTCCAATTTCTGCACTGATATAATCGGTATTATTACCAAAAAATTGCTCATCATAAACACGTCAATTTTCGGCAAATTGTCACTTTGAGCTTGCACAAAGTCGCTGTTCGTCATTTTTACCACTTAGATAAATTAATACACTAATAATTTTTACAAAAATAAACAAATCGATATTTAAAGGTCAGCAGACTAAAATTTAACATTTAATTAACACACAATTTAATATTTCAGCACTAGCAGATGTAAACTGTCAAAGCTATCAAACTTGTCACTTGTCTCCGTACTTTTCTAAATTTACCGCTGGGTGGATAAAATACGAAGCTGATTGGCTGTGTTTTTCAAATTAGCCAATCATATAATGTTATTTCTTACTGATGCGCTCCACCGGTGAATTTAGAAATCTGCGGTCTATGGATGAAACTAAAACGTTATGCCAGATGACATCAGTACCGTTTATAGTCACGTGGTTTTGTTCCGATAAAATTTGAATTTTAAAATGATTTTTTTTTACAAAATAACTTTTTTTATAGTTTGCTTTTATTATATACTCGGCTTATATAATATGTATAATGAAAAAATAATAAATTAATGCATTTTTAAAATTCATGCATCTTGCTCATTGTCTATGAAATTATACATAGGTAATTAATTTATTTTTACCAGGTCTTTCAGGGCAAAGTTAAACATATTTATGGTTTTTTACATAAAGTAAATTAAAACTACACACATTCATGTACCTTTACTTCAGTTAATGTAATTTTCGATATAATTATGTATAAATTACATAATAAAATGTATAAATACATAGTTAATCGGGTGAATTACATCAGTAATGCGCCGGTGCAAGTGCTTTTGTACACAATTATATGGAATCATAAATATGTTTAACTTTACCCTGAAAGGCCCGGTAAAAATAAATAAATTATGTATAATTTCATAGAAATTTGAACTAATTTTACCTTAACTTTCAAAGTATTTTTACATCCATAATGTATTTTTACATCCATTTTTACAGTGTAAATTTGATAAAGCTTAGGTGAATTGTAGGTCAAAAAATTCCGCGTAAATCGATGTCATAACAAAAGAACGAAGTTGAAATTAATATTTGAAAATAACTAATACAGAGTTATTTAGTGGCAATCAGTGTGATGCTTACAGAAACGAATATATAAACAAACAACCCGGGGGGGGGGGACAGGCAATAAATAACAAAGATATATTATTTATGTCTTAATGAATAACATGTAGTGTCTGGTGCATAAAACCATTGAAGTGTTTAGGTCCAAACCCATGAAGGGTCGACAAATTTATGGCAGAGCAGTAAATATTGATGGCCATAATAACCCTGTGTAAACCTCCAAGTAAATTATTTTTTAATCAAAAAAAATATTCAAATGAATTTAATTTAAATTATACGTGAAATAATCAATAACGTATTGTTCGCAAAGTATGGTCATATAATTTCTTATGTTCCTCAAATAATTATTTTTTCATAATTATTAAAAATACTTCAACGAATTTAATATAAATTAAACCTGCGATAATCAAATACATTACTCTTAAAGTATGGTCATAACCTTAGGCGGAGAGATAAGCTCAGAAAATATGACAAAGCATTTAACTATATATTTTTTTATATTTCTCATTATTTTAGTAAAATACAGGACACTAACTTAACGCTACAATAAATTAAAAGTAAAAATGACTACGTTTCCTTCACGAGAAAAATCGACAAACTGAGATCGAAATGGCTTTTTTTGGAAATTTGTACCTTTTTTTTTTTACTATATCGAGTTTTTTTAGACATGAGCGCATTTTTTTAGCAGTTTAATTTTCGTATTTTTATATTTGTTGACGTCTAAAGAACAACATGTAAAAAAATCACCATGCTAAAAAATGCGCTCATGTCTAAAAAAACTCGATATAGTAAAAAAAGGGGTACAATTTTCCAAAGAAAGCCATTTTGACCTCAGTTTGTCGATTTTTCTCGTGAAGAAAACGTAGTCATTTTTAATTTTAATTTATTGTAGCGTTAAGTTAGTGTCTTGTATTTTACTAAAATAATGAGAAATATAAAAAAAATGTATAGTTAAATTTTTTGTCATATATTGGGGTCAATCTTCTTAGCTTATCGAGATACCCCTCCTTTTCAAGTGAGGTTTTTCATAATTATTAAAAGTATTCAAACCAATTAAATTTAAATTAAACTCGAAATAATCAATGAGGCAATGTTGATATACTGCGTCAAAACCACGGTGTATTAAATAGGTGGTCCGACGTACGGCACTTACCTATTATAATAATGGCTTCATAAGTGCATGGTTTCTATTTACTTTAGTAGATGGAGCAAGCAATAAGGTCCTACAATTACCTGGGCATGTGCATCGTATAACTAACAACCTCAAATTTTAAGGTTTTTTCGTTTATTCTCATTTTTAATGTTTGTATAGGCATTTTTAGCTTGGAGCCATACTGGCTCCAAGCAAATATTTAAAAATTCACGCAAATAATTTTTCAATATCGATTAATAAAAATAGTCTGCTAATTATAGGTTAGATTCCTAACCTGCAAAAAGTGTCTTATTTTATTGTGACAAACTATTTAAAACTTCATACACATTACGTTGAACTTGATTTTGGTTGAAAGTACAGGAACCAGGCAGAAATTTTAATAATAGCTACGTAATACTTGTAAATCTTAAGAAATATATATTTTTGAGGTTAGCTGTGGCGACACGTGCAATGCTGCATGTAGTGTTGCATATATTCTTTCAATGCTTTAATTTAGCTACTTAATGCCAGATGTCACTGGACTCTTGTTTCACTAAACAAAAACAAAAGGCCGGGAATGTATGCAACACTGTATGCACGTGTGCAGAAAACCTGTAAAATTATCTGTCTATGCGTAAGTAATGAGAGAACTTATTGGTCCTGCCATCTATTACGTTATGTACAAAGTAAGCACTTATGAAGCCACTGTGAGGGTTGTCGTCGCATCACCTATTTAATACACCCTGGTCAAAACTGAATTCTCACAGCACTTCAACGGAGGTATGCATGGTGCAGGCTTCTTTCAGAAAAATAGTATTTTTCTAAGGAAACATACACATACGCCGATGATCTAATGGCCGCAGAACCTGGACTGAAAATAACTTTCAAGAAAAGCCTAATAATGGAGCGAGACCCGTCAACAAAAGAGAGTTGGACCAGCGCAGAGAAACAAAAAATATATGAACACTCCCTAAGAACAATGAACAAATTGAAGTACCTAGGAACAGACCTGACGAATCAATTGGAACGGAGAGAAATGGTAAAGGAGAGAATCAAAACGGCATACAGAGTGACGAGGGCAATCATACCGTTCACTGAGAAAAATAAATATCATGATAAATGATTTGCAACCTACCTTCTCATTTTTGACGAATCCAAGGTTATACTTCTTGTCGTACAGAAGCAAATCCTGCTGTGCTCGCACTGTGCTGATGATAATCACACGTTTTTCGCGACCTTGGAAAGTTTCAGTCGTACCAATCTCAACGTTCTCGAACTTATGCTTCCTCAGAAGTTCCTGTATCTTATAAACCTAAAATAATAATATAAATCATATTTTATTTCCAGGGTTGGAAAAAAAACTGTTTTTTTTTTGTTTTAAACAGTTTTATTTTGTTTAAAACAGTGTTTTAAATTGTATATTTTAAACTGTGTTTTAAACAGTTGCTTAAAACATCACATTGTATATTAAGTATGTTTTAAACATTTGTTTAAAACATGATACGATGTTTCAAAAAATGTTTTTAAAATATTTTGTTTTAAACATGCCAATCCTGTTTATTTCCACATTTAAAATGCAAGACATATGCAATATGTTGAATGTCGGTCCTTAACGCTTTCACTGCGGTCATACGAGCTGTGGGTTACCCCCACACTGCACAGTGGGTCAAGTTTAACGTTTTTTGGCCAAAACTCTGAAACTTCTGGAAACACCCCAAAATCAGCTGACGTTGAAAGGAAAAATAATGAAAAAAATCCCATCGATAAATAGGGGTGGGTTTCAGGGGTGGAAATTAAAATAATTGAATAAAATTGTGAAACTTTGGATTTGAATAGAATATTGCCTCCAAATTCTAGGAAAAATGGTTTTAAAATTCCACCGATATATAAGGGAGGGTTTCAGGGGGTGGAAACTGAAATAATTGGATAAAATTGTGAAACTTTGTCTCTTGACTAGAATATTCCTCCAAATTCTAGGAAAAATGGTGAAAAAATTCCATTGAACGATTTCATGAATTGAAATAAATCAGTCATTTCAATATCAGTAATTATATTACTCCTAAAATTGGGTTATCTTTAACCTGCATTAACGTATTCAAAACGCCTTTACTCAAAAAACGGCAGCTAGGGGCAGCTGCAATTCACAGAACGTGTAGAGAACACTGTATTCAATATCATAAAAAAATTATAGGGGTAAAGCTTGCGAAAGTGAAGTGTAACAAAAATGAAAAGTTTCATTTTAATCAAAATTTACGGCTGAAACCGCTCACTCGCTAAAAGGCTATAATTCGGATACCAAGTAGCAAATAAAGTCAACTAACTGCCTGCAATAAAGCTCTTGACTTGTTCTATGCCAGACATGGCCGATTCGTTCAATTGAAGAGAACAAAAACCAAAAATTCACAGCCGTATAAACGCTGAATTTTCACTGCACAATTATAAAGTTGAACACGTGATTCGTTCTCGAGCTGTAGAACGCAAATGGCTGACTGGTTTTTATTGCATAATATACAGTGTGACCCATTTCAAGTGGAAACACCTTCGTAACTCAGTTTTGGTCATCCCATTTCAACCAAATTTGGATCGGTATCAAAGACCTTTACTATATCCGTTTTGAATAAATCAAAAGTTATTTCATTGGCGTGCATTTTTATTAAGAAAAAAAAGGGTCGATTTTTCGAGAAATTATATTAGGCATTTTTTTTGTTGAAAAACTAATGCAATATTATTGATCAGCATGCTGTAGAACCGCTATATCCAGAATTTAACAACATTTTCATTTTCGGTTTTTGAATTACAGCCCCCTTAAAATTACCTATTTTAAACATTAAATAATCAATGAATTGGTAACGAATTTTTTTTTCGAGAAAAAGTCATTCTTTATTTTCTCATTAAATTCATTTTTTCTACCACCCCACATCATCGATGCAAGACTTTATAATTAGGTGTCAGAAATCGAGTAGTGTCAATAAAAATTGTATATATATTTTTGGACTCTCTCTCAGGAGAGCCATGCACACCTGGCCAAGAATTTCTTGTTCAGTGCCGACTGGCATAATAATAAAAATAACAATACATAATATGGCTCACATGAGAGTCGTGCGCACTGCTCTAAGAACGGAACCGACTCTCATGAGAGTCATGTGCAGTGAAAGTGTTAAAATTCGTGTGTAACAGTGAATGTAAAAATGGCAACATTACAATTGAAGAGCTAAGTGGATAAAGGTGTTATGTGACATTTTTGAAAATTTTGAGATTTCTACACAGACAACTGTTTTAACTTATAATCTATCATTTCAATAAGTTTTTGGGATAATAAACCTTTCCTAAATGCGTTTTAATGTTTGATAAAGGTGTTATGTACATATGGTTTTTATATAATTTAATGGATAAAGGTGTCATGATCACATACCACCTTTATCCATTAGTGTGCGATATTAAATTGTTTTAATCCAAAACACTTTGCTTTTTAAGTTATGTTATATTGACATTAATGTGACAAGTTGTGTTAAGTGTTTCTTACTATTATAGTGAAAATGGCCAGTCGTAGTAAACTGATATTACAAATGGCAATGAATAAACGATTTCATGAATCATGTAAGATGTTTATAAATTGGCTGATATTTGGGAATAGTGCTTATAGTGTTTTAATCCATATATTCATTTTGTTCAATTTCGAAATGGTATGAGATGGTACAAGAGTCGAGATGGTACTTGAGTATCCAATTGCTGTAAACACATTTATACCTTTTGGCAATTCAGCAGAAATCAGTCACATAGTGGCAATTTCTTCCCAGGCAAGTTTTAATAATGTTTTAAAAACAAAACATTATCAATATAAAATGCAATAATAAAATACGAATTTACCAAAGTATTCTAGCAAATTAGTCTGTAAATCAGAAATACTGGAAAGTGACGCTTTGCGGTGTTGATTTTTGTACAAACATTTTTATGCTGACAAGTAGAAGAGGGCTGGACCGTAGAAATTTTTATGACAAGAGCAAAACTGATATCTGGTATGGCTTCTGCCCACCCAATATTTTGAAAGAGCATTAAATTGTTTAAGGCAAATCTGACGAATTCCGAAATTCTTGCGGAAAAAATAATAAGTATGATAATTACGCCAATCAAGTCGAGGGTCATTTGGATTTATAAGGTTATCGTTTAAGAATTACAGGTTTCGCTATGCTTACATCTATTGGGTTATCTGTGAAAAATCCATGCCTACCCAATAAAAATGCTGAAATTACGTCCATGGTATTCAAAATTGTTTAATTGAGATCATGAAATGACTCACATTTTTTCCCAAATGTGATGCTGGAAATAATACTAAAGAATACGGAGAAAATTACAAACTAGCTTTCGAACAACAAAAGCGTGACTGAGCAAAAGTTACAGAAGATAGAACGATTTGCTTTCTTACTTTAGATTTTCAGCAAACCATGCCGCTGCCAAAATTAAGTACATCGAAAGCATTTTACCTTCGTCAAATGTGGTTTTACAACCTTGGCATACATACATTGAGGAATACTGAAAATAAAAAACGATCTTTTTCACATGGACTGAAGATATGGCCAGCCGTGAAAGCCTAGAAATCGCTAGTTGCTTACACACCTTTTCACAAATTTACAATGAATATTTCCAAGAAAAGATCGATCACATAATATTGCCAGACTCCTGTGGTGGACAAAATAAAAACTTCAATATCATTACACTTTACCAGTTGTTGATTTTAAAGAGAGAATTTAAAGTTATCGACCATAAATTTTCGGAGGTGGGACATTCATATTTAGATTCAGACAGAGACTTTGGCAGAGTCGAGAAAATTTTAAGGAAACATCAAAACATCTACGTTCCGGACCAGTATCGAGAAATTTTAAGAACTCCCAAAGACGCCGTTGTGATAGATATGAAGAATCATTTCAAGGATATTGATGGAATTGCCTCAAAACTCAATTTGTACAACAGGAAGAAAAACTTGAACAATGAAAAGGTTTATTTTCGCGACGGTATAAAATGGCACCTATGGTGCTACTATTACATCACTAGATGAAATGACTCCATTTTACAAAGTCGATATTTTAAAGAAAAGGAATATGCATAAGTTAAATTCCGACGGTATTGCTCTAACGGTGTTTAATGAAAACAAGGGCAGCCTAAGTGTAGGAAAACTGGCCAATCTTAAAGAACAATTACCATTCATAAAAGAAGAATACAGGCCGTATTATCACAACATACTTGGAAATGACCAAACTGTGGCTCAAAACCGTAGAACTGTCCGACTATCTAAAAATTGTACAATGTTTTAATAATAATAAAATATGTTTAATTTCTTAACACTTTTATTCGCTAATTCCTTATTCATTTCAGAGAAACTTATGAACGGATAAAGGTGTTATGTACATTAATTTTTTAAAATTTTCGAAAATAATGACAACTGACAACTTTAGTTATTTGTCTCTGAAAAGTACATCAAATGTCAATATCATTGCAAAATGCAAGCTATATAGTCGTTATAACAAAAAAGTTCTCGCCTAAAAACTTTCGAGTTAAATTACTCAATAACGTGTTTTTGTGACATAACACCTTTATCCACTTAGCTCTTCAATTGAATAATATGCTGTAATAACGTTGTAATTGCCAGTATGAGAAAACTTTATTTACTAAAAAATGTTTAAGTTTTGCTCTAGAAATATTAAAATTTGGAGAAGAGCTAACTTCAACTTCAACAAAATACTGAAACACTTCAGCCTTAAAACCTTTTTTGACACATTGCCATTCAAAAAGAATTAATTTGAAACTGTTCCTTAAGCCACGTGGGGGACTTATTTGATTGCTTAAAAACTAGACTTGTTTTAAAACCGTATGTACAGATTTCCAATAAATACCCAATCTTCTTTATCGGCAAAACTCATGTCAAGTTCTGCATTTTTGTGTTTGTGAACCAAGGGTCGTAATAAAGGTTTCAACTGATTCCTTCAAGATGTTCAAAAACACAGTTTACGGGACTACATCTGCATAAAGTTCTTACCTGTCTCTTATATGGGGTAACGACACCAATTTGCTCAGGAAGGACTCGGTCATCTTCATCATCGAATTCAAGTTGTGTCAACGCCTTAATGTACTTCAACACCATATACATTTCTTTGGTATTAAAGTAGCTGTAATGAGAAATTAATATGAAATTTGGAGAATTCGCTAATTTTTCGCTAACAGAAATTAATTGAAAAACAGTAAAAAGACCAAAAGTAATAACTGACCAGTTGAACTTAAAAATAAAATTTCGAAAATAATGTACACAAACGTAAGCGAACATTATTTAAAAAACTCGTAATTCTCAAGAAATGACATATTTCTACAAGTAAAATTTGTGTCTAGGGTTATGACGGAAATAAAGTAAAATTGGCATGATTCTTTGAAAAAACATACCTCGGAGATCTCCCTTCTCTACATTCTTTGGAAAGGACTGAACAAAATTCAATAGCCTGGCCAAGACGACCAGATTTCTTCTTCCTTTTTCCTTTTTGGTTCTCCATCAGTATTTTATCATAAACACACACATGAGCCAGTGGATCGTGCTCCGACTTTTGAGAGACCGCCTATTAAAAAAAAGTTAATTATTTTCATGAAAAATAAAATTAAGACGACAACGTACTTGCAACTGATTGTCGTAGAACAACTCATTTGGGAGTTGAAGAATAGTGCTATGCGATCGGAAGTTAAGCTTGAGCATCGTTATGAAGTCTGAGTTCAGTGTCTTGTATAGATCGAGGTCCATCAACCGTTCAAGTAGAGATTGTCCTGGAAAAGAAATAAACCAAACACATTAAAAATTTGTATTACCTTATAATTAACTTTGACATTCCAAAAGACATTTTGAATCGTTTGAAAAATCAGTAACATCGCGTCTAACCCAGGGCCAAGTTCCAAGACTGCTTCTTTTCACATTGCTAATATATGATATTGTGAATAACTAAACATATGGTACTTAGAATGTAATAGAATCACTTTATTGATCGATATCACACCTTACTGTTTGATAAGCCGTGTGCAAAATGTACATATAAAACGTAAATAAAATACAACATAAACAATTATTAATCTAGTCCTAATATCTCTATACATTAAAATTACAAACCACCACTCTTAGAAACAAACAATCTGAAGCAATATGTGGTCCCAGGACACTACCCAAGAAACAATTTAAAAGTCATTTGGACTTGAGGAAGTTTTAAGAAAGGTTTGTCAGGGTTAGGAAATAATCCTGTGCTTTATTGATGTTGCAGTTAAGGCCTTTTAGGCTTCAAGTATACTTGCCTCTTATATGGTAAGTTTTAAAGCATTCTGTAAGACCTAATTATAAAGCTAATTTGCTTCTAGGATAATATATATTTGTAATGGGTATAACCCCACCGGGGATTATACTTTGCTAGGCGGCAGCTCTCTCGTCGGAAGCATTGGGGATGGGTAAGGATCTTTGGAAAATTTAATTTTAAAGTCTTCAATTATTTAAATAGGCGCCACTTAATCTTGTTTTAGTTAAGACCAAGAAAAAATGCCTATCCTAGCCTTTTGGGTTTGCGGGTGTTGCAAAAAATAAAGTCAAGGTTGGGTCCTCAAATTAGATTTAATAATAAAAATGTATCACAATAAGGTATCCTTATGGGGTAAGAATGTGCTCTACGAACATCAAAATGCTTAATACTTAATTCATTTAATTTCACAAATGGTCCGCTTTTTGGCCCCCTCAAATAGTACTATTTGCGGTTCACAGTAACTGTGGAACTTATTAAAATCGTAATATTAACGAAATTATCTGACTTAAATTAGGTGTAAAATTGGCTTAGTAATTTAGCAAACAAATTCTTTGAAAAGCTTGGTAAATTTTATAGTTCAACGCCGTCGTCTCACACGACGTTTATTGTAAAATCAGAGGCTGGAATTTCACGTCGCCGTTTCTGAGTAAATAGAAAAAACAGTCTGACCTTATTTTTAATTTGTCGACACCTCACAGTACCATGGACATCCAGGGCAATTCCTTATTTACATAACGTGTTACAACCATGTGCTACAACCATGTGTTCTCATCAGGGTAAGCGACTCAGCGGCCGGGCGGCCTGCTTCACGTGCGACCGTGGTTATCCAATAGCCGGTTGAATAATTGAATCACACAGCGCTTCCAACCATATAACCGTATTACAGCTCAAATTACATAGATCCAGGATCATACACATTAAATATTAAACAGCAAGTCTACAGGATACGAGTTATGAATTCGAAAATTCCAAGGTGCAAATTACAAAATGCAAGTTAGCCATGTGCAAATTAACCAAACGTAAGTTAGCTATACGTAAATTAGCTATACGTAAATTAGCTATACGTAAATTAGGCCGGCAAATCTACAAAACAAGAAATATTGTTATCGTTACTGCAAACGAGGAACAATTAACAAACTGCCTACACGGCGAAACAAATTTAGACGTACCTTCTCGCAGAATGGCCCTTCTTTTAAATACAATTTAACAAAATTCTCTAAGCCATGTGCTCGGTGCCCCAACAGCTTCTTAAATGGCCGTTACCTCCTTCTAAACCCCTTGTTTCTGAAACCGAATCCATGTACGTTGGAAACCCGTAATGAAAAACAATTGGTATTTAAAATTCATACATCGCGCAATGACGCGCTGACCCTATACCGGCAGTGCGCTTAGCCGATAACCTAATTCTAAACTAAACGTAAACAACTAACATGGCTGTTTCTGTCCGAAAATTGGTGTAAACAAATGTTAACTGAGAAACTTATGACTTTCATGTAAATATATCCCAGACATAAAGTGATTGAAAACGCACACAACGTTATTTACAATACTGGGAAAAGGTTTCACTACTGCTTTGCCCTGTTTTAGACGCCCGCATACGCCGACAATTTATCAACAAATTAATTTAAGCACTATGAGCCATGCTAATTACCAAACAAACTCTGAAGGTTCCTAGTACCATGAGGGAGTCGAACATTCTTCCAATAGGTATAGTAATAATAAGGTAACATGCTACTTCCTTAAATTAATCGAATCAAACTTTATACCATAAAGATATAATTATAAATGTGTTGTGTCGCTCCTATGCGCTCAATGAAGAAATGTTCCTACCACTTATGTACAGGACAAGGTAAGGTATACCAAAAAGGAACCATGCATACAGGGTTCGCCCCAAAAAGTACTATTTACCCGTTACACAATCACCCCTGTTCAACGGTAAAAAATAGGAATTGAAAATTACTATTTTTCATAAGGACCCTTTCCTCTATTTTAACCCAGTTAGACTGTTAGTAAACTTATCCTAAATAATCGAATCGATCGATCAACTACACCCTACCTAAACTAAGACTACAGCTCTAACTTAACGCTCCTAAGCTAACACGTCTAAGCTATCATATGTACAAGTTCCTACCTAACTATTGACTAGTATCTGCGCAGATTTAAACCTAACTTAGAACTAACATATGGTAAGATTTGCTGACTACAGCTTCCACAACATTTAAATATAACGGCGCGAACGTCACATATAACAAACTTCCTGCTTCGGCGCCTAATTAACTCTAAAACAGGCAGACAGATTTACATCGAAGAAAATATACTGTCCCAAAATAACCTAGGGTAGCCCTAAAGTTTCATTAACCGGATCTGCAAAATGCATTTCTTCCACAACGGGACTCCGTACTGTGCGGAGTTAAACACAATTTAATATGGCGAAGGTGAAATCAAAATCTATGTCCCCTCAGAATCGGAACATTCCAGATCATAAGTCGGATAAAAATATGGCTTGAGGTCTTTGACGTGCCAATTCCCCGCCTTTGAACCGTCT
Organism: Rutpela maculata; assembly: GCA_936432065.2. Taxonomy (NCBI): domain Eukaryota; kingdom Metazoa; phylum Arthropoda; class Insecta; order Coleoptera; family Cerambycidae; genus Rutpela; species Rutpela maculata. The sequence goes on along the minus strand of OW386293.2, from coordinate 134,152,246 downwards.
TCGTATTCCAACGTATAGACTAACTTGGAAAGTTTTTTACGTACCGTACAAAGCACATACCGTGGAGCTAACTTCTTTGAGAAATTTTGTGCGGCGTCAGACAGCACCTTATTCCGCTTCCATACCCTGTCGCCAACAAAAAATTCCACATCGCGTTTCCTCAAATTATACGACTTTTCATTACGCTTATACGCTGCATTTAATTTGTCCTGAACCTTTTTATAAATTTCCCCTAGTTTTCCTAGGCCGCGCGCATAGTGCGTGGTATCTCCAGGTTTTAACTTCTCGAAACTCGAACGTCCGTAATAATCTCCAGTCGCGGGAACTACTCTTCCAAAATTTAGGAAAGCGGGACTGTACTCGGTAACCTCGTGGTTAGCAGTACGCAGTGCAAAACCAATCTTCGCAATGTTTTTGTCCCAATGTTTATGGTCTTCTCGGATATAACTACGGATGGCTGTGCCAACAGTGCGGTTATATCTCTCGACAAAATTGGCCTGTGCATGATATTTGGCAGTAAACCAAATGTTTGACTTATATTCCTTTACAAGATTTTTAAACTGGGTACCCGCAAATTGTGACCCATTGTCGCAAATGACATATTGCGGCACACCGTACACCAAGAATACCTCATTCTCTATGAAACGTACAATACCCGGGGCGGTAGCTTTTCGCAACGGGTGCAAAAGTGTATACTTTGTAAACCAATCGCTTACCACCAAAAGATATGAATGACCTGCGCTACTCCTCGGTAACGGACCCATTAAATCAACCGAAATGACCTGCCAAGGAAAACGTACTTGCTTTTCAGCCCCCATTAATCCAAACCTAGCAGTATTCGAAGCCTTTTGCGCATTACACACCTTACAAGATCTGACATAACGATATATGTCTCGGCGCATTTTTGGCCAATAATACGTCAGGCCGACTCGAGCGGCAGTCTTAGAGACACCTAAATGTGCAGCCTTTTCGTCATCATGACAGGACCGCAACACAGAAAGACGTTGTGTCTTAGGAACTAAGAGTTTCCACTCAGAAATATTCGTACTTAAAGGTACCTTCGAGGGTATCAACTTATACACATATTTATTTCTTACTGTCCATTGGGGAAAGTCATCAGGCCTACTTAAAATTTTCTCGCGCATCTTTTCATAGAAAGAGTCTATATTAGATAAATCCAGTACTTAACTGACAGTGATAGAGTGAACACCTGTTGATATTTACTCCTAGTACTGCACAGTTAAAAGTGATAATTTAATCCAAAATGACTTCAGAAAGTGATGGTAGCTACAGTGAAATGGAAATAGATGACATAGGACAATGGAAAAAAGTGAAACACAAAAGGAAATCAGGGGAAACTGCATCAGGGAATACAAATAAAAAGAATAAAATAACACAAAAAGACATCAATGAAATAATAGGAACAACTTCTTATAACACAAAAAACACACAGATAAATACATCCACAAAAAACCCACCAAACAAAAACACAACAATGCCGGTACACAAAAACCATTCAGCAAAAATGTATGAATTAACAAATAAGAAATATAAATACTTATTTTACATCACCCCATTACAGGATATGACTAGAAGGGATATGTCTGAGTTATGGGAAAAAATGCATCCTCAATCAGACGAAACCATAATACAAACAAAAAAAGGATTCCTCATAAAAACAAATAGGGAAAAGAAAATCGCAACCGAAACTTTAAATAAACTAGTATCTGATAAAAAAATTAAAAATTATCAAGAAACCTCAGAATCACACACCCCTAGTCAGAACAGGACAACAACGTCAAGCTCATATTCAGTTATAATAGGATCAGTTGAACATGAAATTTCGGATCTAGAAATAAGCGAACACCTTAATGGAATTAGTATACGACATAGATACTGCAAAAGAATAATCGCAAAAGCAAACAACAAACCCACACTCATGATTAGGATAATAACGGACTGTCTAAAAGCTAGCGAACAATTACTAAACGAGGGAATATTCTACCAACATAAGCACTACCCCATTTTTCCGAGCCTTCCGCCAGCACCAATTCCACAACCATGTGCAAAATGTTTACAATTTACGCACACTAAAGAACAATGTACAACTCCGCCAAAATGTACGAAATGTAATGGACCTCACCACTTCTCCACATGTAATTCCACACTACCAATGAAATGCACAGGGTGTGGTTCAGAAGACCATGCCACATGGTCACTCAAATGCCCAAAAAGACCGACTCAACCAATACAGGGGCTTCCAAATGCACAGATAAAATCACTCAACAAGCAAAGCCACGAAATCGACAATAGAATAACAAAAAACTCCAAAATACACTCACCAGTTACAGTACATGACATGATAATCAACACATATATAACAAAACTAAACAAAGAAAAGAACAGAGATAATAATAATAATAATAATAATATTTATTTGTCCAATAGATCATTTTACATGATATAGGATAAGTCTAAAAACATTAAAATGTAACTATTTAAATATTAAATAATAAATTAAGTTAAAAGTCATCAGTAAAATAGGGAAGAACTATTAAGGAAACTTAGAAAGAGATTTACAACACTATACAACATTGACACAGTGGCAACGTTCTCTGGTAACAGAGTATATATCTTAATGTTCGACTTAGACGAACCTTTAACTGTATCCCCAACGGAACCTATACCTGGAAAGACCAATGTTCAAGTTCACGTCGATGCTTAGGATACTATACGCCAATGTAAACAGCTATACACCTAAAAAACAGTTAATTAACAACACAATGGAAAAAAATAATATCAATTGCTCACTTTTCGTGGAGACCAAAACCAAAGAAAACAGCAACACTCGGTACCAAAACTGGGACGTGCTACAATACAATGGAAACATCGTAAATAATAACACAAGAGGAGGAAACCTAATACAAGTAAATCCCCTTTTGAAAATGAGAAAAGAAAATCCGCCGAGGGTAAATAATCCACTCAACGAAGCCACACACATTTCAATACCATTCCAAGGAGACAGATTGCATATAATTCTGATATATGTACACCCAACATCTAACATTGAAGAAACCATCTTCAACAAAGCAGCACAATACAAATTTTGCTTAATAATAGGGGACTTTAATGTAAATAGAACAAAAAACAAGCAAATACAAACATTCATAAATAATACAACATTTAGGAAGGCAGACACCCCCCCGACATTCTTAATGGAAAACAACCCGGACTCGACACCAGATATAATACTCTACACCGAAAATATTCATAACAATATATGTAAAATAGAAACTCTCCCAGACATAGGGTCCGACCACCTGGCGATAGAGATTAACATAGAGCTAGACAAAACAACAGAAGAGGAAGTGGAAGAAAAAAGAATTAACCTACATAAGTGCAACACGGATGAAGTTAACAATACAATAGAAAATTATGTAGAAGAACAACAACACCTTCCAATTGATGAACAGGCAATAACCAGATTCAACGAAAAACTAACGGCGACGATAATACATAACTCACCCACTCGAAGGATTAGATATTACTCATATGAACTACCACCATTCATCATCAGATTAATAAAACATAAAAGGAAAATGTATAGAGAATACCTAACAAATAAAGATGCACAATATAAAAGACATATTAACGATTACAACAAAAATATCCAAAGGCTAATTAAAGACTATAAGGAACATAAATGGTTAACAGTATGTAATGAAATCAATCAACAACAAGGCAGAAATTACTGGCAACAAATAAAAAAATTATCAAGATATAAACAGTCGACATCCATAGCCACACTAGAAGAAAATAATACACTTTATAATAGCAACCCCGAAAAAGCAGATCTGTTTGCGGAACATTATGAAAATGTATACACAATTAAAAATGATAACCAATTCGACGAAGCACATCACGAAGACGTAAAAAATTGGCATGACGATTTCATTTCTGAAGAATTACCAAACCAAAACATTTCAATAAGCGAGGAAACCTATTATGACATACTGAATAAAGGTAAAAGCACAGCCCCCGGAAAAGACAGCATATCTAAAAATATCATCCGTAAACTTGGACACAAAGTACACCTATACATAATAAAATTATACGAATACTGTTTGAACAACCAGTACTTCCCTAAGGAATGGAAACACGGTGTTGTCATCACCATCCCCAAACCCAACACCAACCCACACCGAACAAATAACTATCGTCCTATCACACTACTTCCAGTACTAGCAAAAAACTTGGAACAGATTATTAAAAGACTCATTTCAGATGCAATCGGGCACAACATACCCAACTACCAATTTGGATTCCGGGAAAAATCATCCACCACCCACCCGCTGATGATAATCACTTCAAATATCCAAACGACAAAGCTCGAAGGTCAACATAGTGCGGCAATATTTTTGGACATAAATAAAGCATTCGACAGTGTTTGGCACATGGGCCTACTGTACAAGCTAGCATACCTGAACTGTCCGAGATACTTAGTACACATGATAAGCACATATTTAAAAGAGAGAACATTACAAATCAAAATAGACACATGCTACTCTAAAACATTTAAAATGCAACAAGGACTACCACAAGGCTCGCCGCTATCGCCACTACTATACAACACCTACTGTTTTGATATTTACAACTTCGAAAATGACCCAGCGCAGTTCAACCCTAATCCATATATACTACAATATGCTGATGATACTGTATTAATTAGTCATAACTGCACTATGAAAAAGACTGTGGATGAACTACAAAGATTAATGAACACGACGATGATATGGTTCAACAAATGGAGATTGAAACCAAACCTGACAAAATCCCAATACATAATCTTCAACCATGCCCCCAACATCAACTCCCCAAAAATAATCATCAACAATCACTCTCTCCCAGCCAGTACAACAGTCAAATATCTAGGTGTAAGCCTTGACCACAAGTTGAATTTTAATAATCACACCAAAATCATAAAAAAGAGGTGCATCTCCAGAGGCAAACACTTCCGTAGTTTGACCTTTAAAAACAAAGGTATCAGTATGAAGACAGCAGTACATATCTACAAATCCATATGTAGGCCACTACTAGAATACAGCCATCCCCTCTACCTTAATGCAAAAAACCCGGCACTGAAAAATATCAATGTAGCGGAGACATCAACACTCAGAACGATCACCAAATGCCGACACCCTGACAATCCACTCCATAACCCGCCTAATGACCTCCTGTACCAAATCACCAATATTGAACCAATTTCACAAAGACTTTCAAAATTGTCAACCAAGTTTGCCAAAAATGAAGACAATATAGATAAAATACAACTCTTATGCAAAACAAGAAACCATCAGACACCAAGACGCAGGAAATATCCAGAACGAACCTTGTGGGAACACATTAAGGACTTAAGAGAACCATAAACAACGTTTTTCAATACATATACAATTTTTTTTTTTTTTTATATAAATACTTACCACACATGAAATACACAATGTACAAGTACTTATTTTAACTTTAATATTTTTGTAAACAGGCTGAAGGACTTCGGTCGATAGCCTTTTGGGTTTATGCTCAATAAAGAACTTTTATTATTATTATTATTTTAGATAAATCAATATCGAGCGAGATACAATCATCAACGTTAATTGCGGCACCCTCGAGACATTCTGACTCGACGGGAGGGGGATCTACGGGACTACGAGATAAGGCGTCAGGGCCGACGTTAAATTTGCCCTTTCTATGGACAATCTCAAAATCAAATTGGCTCAGCCGAACACACCAACGTGCAAGTTTCCCAGAGGGGTCGCGTAGTTTATACAACCACTTTAGGGATGCATGGTCTGTGATGACCGTGAACCTGACTCCCTCAACGTATGGCCTAAACTTTTCACAGGCGAAAATAACTGCCAAACATTCCCTCATAGTACAACTATAATTTCTTTCGCTCTTTGAGAGGCTCCTACTGGCGAAAGCTATCACCCTTTCTTCGCCCTGTTGCTCTTGTGTGAGTGAACACCCAAGACCTGTATCACTAGCGTCACACTGTATTGAAAAAGGTAGGTTAAAATCGGGGCTAGACGTAAAGTTGCGGAAATAAGCGCCTGCTTGACATCGCGGAATGCATTGTCAGCGGCCTCAGTCCAAATTATTGGTTGTCCCTTTTTTCTACCGGCAAGCAATTCGTTGATGGGGCTCATAAGTGTAGAAAACTGTGGTATAAAACGCCGATACCAGCTACACATACCAGTAAACCTTTTTACTTCGGTTGTCGTTCTTGGCTGAGGAAAATTAACCATAGCCGAGACCTTCTCGGGATCGGTCCTCAGGCCTGCATTATCGACTATAAAACCGAGATATTTCAGTGAAGGACGAAAGAACTCGCACTTATCAAAATTTACCGTGAGGTTCGCATCACAAAGACGTCGAGCCACCTCATTCAATAACCTTAAGTGCTCCTCAAAAGTGGAGGACACAATTATCACGTCTTCCAAATAAACAAAAATATTGGGTTCGAGCTCTGGACCGCAAATCGCGTCCATCAGACGTTGCTGGCACTGCGCCGCATTGCATAGCCCGAAAGGCATAACGTTAAAATGGAATAAGCCCCTACCGGGTATGGCAAAGGCTGTTTTTTCTTTAGACGCTTGGTCTAAAGGAATCTGCCAAAATATAACGCGCGTCGCGAAGCATATTTAATATTCTATCCACAACAGGTAGTGGGTACGAGTCCCTTTTCGTCACGGCGTTTAACCTTCGCCCGTCGAAACAAAAACGAAACTCCCCATTTTGTTTCTTTACCAACAGTACAGGGGAAGACCACTCACTCATCGAGGGTTCAACTACTCCTAACTGCAACATTTTGTCGAGTTCCTTGTTAAGGTGACCCAACATGTAAGGGGATAACAAATATTGCCGCTGCTTAAACGGTCTGGCGTCGCCCGTATCAATACAGTGGATCAACTTGTTGGTGCGCCCCAGTTTCCCGTCCTTATTCAACACATTAAATTTCGAAATTATCTCTTCAGCCTGCGAGATCTGTTCATCAGTAAGGTTAACTGAAGAAAGAACCCGACCATTTGGCTTACAATTTCCCGTATCTAGAGTAGATATATCGATATTATTATCGTCACGTACATGCCACGAATTATTGCTAAAGTCTATATTAACTTTGAATTCCTTACAAAAGTCGCTACCTAAAATAAAGTCATGCTTAAGTGATGGCACAACTAGAGGTGACATTACCTTACAAACACCGTTAACACAAAGCGGCAGGTCAACTGTACCCTGTATACATTGATGAGCTCCATCGGCCGTGGTAACGGACTTATGGGGAGACTTCCTAATTTTTATATTAAACATTTTCAAAACACTTAGGCCTCCTACTCCAACTATCGAGTTGGTTGCCCCGGAGTCTAACAATGCCACTAACTCCCTATCAAATAAGGTCACCATCACATAAGGTCTGTTGTCGTGATCCTTGTTCACTAAAACAGGAGAGGTATTCCTTTCCTCCGGTTTTCTGAAGTTATCAGAAAAAAACTTATTTACTTGTTCTAAAATTATATTTTGTTCACGAGTGCGCCTGCGGTTACTCTCTATTTTTTCGGCCTGCCTACTAGCGTCGGGTTGAACACGACCGTGTTGTCCTACCCCCTGTCGGCGTTTCCCGAACAGCTACTACAATTTGAGGCAGTTACGCCCTTCTTCCCACACTTAAAACAAAACTTACTACGCCTCTGTCTGCAAGTTCGGAAGGTATGATTTGGTTGGTTACAGTTCCAACAAACTGACCGTGTGGTAACATTACTACTATTTGCGGCATTACCAATGCTTGAACTCTGATTTACTATATTTGCCCTTGAATTACTCCTATTATTATTCCTAGCGCTCTCACTCGTTTGAGAACTACCCAGCGCGCTAACATCATTAGAACACCTGCAACTACAAGTGCAGTTACGAGGTACGGAATTGGTAGAATTACTTCCCCAGTGACTATCCCTAGCTCGACTTAAATTATTAGACGTGGACGGCTCCGCAACATATGCCAACTCTGAGTTCCGTGTACGCATTGACAGGACCTCTTCCCATCGTTTGCAGGCAATTGCAAGTTCACTAACTGACCCAAAATCTGTTAAAGCTAAGCGTTCATAATATTTAAATAGCAAGTTCTCGCGGATTCTATTTATCTTCGTAATTTCTGCTGGTGCGTTACTAAGACGCCTAAAATATGCTTCCATTTCCGCAATGAAAATAGTTACCGATTCGTTGTTACGTTGCTTGCGGTTCTTGATAGTTTTCCACAATTGTTCATCGTTGTCCTTCAGCAAAAAGTCACTCCTAAGTCTCCTGACCAAGGAATCCCAATCAGAGAGCGTTGGCTTGGCGTAGCGCCACCAGTCAAGACCCTTCCCGGTAAATAAGTCGACTGCCGAGGCAAAAAGATCTTTTTTATTAACACCCCTCGCGTCTGCTAGTTCCTCAACTCGTTCTATAAATGCTTCTACCCACAAACGTTGAGAAAGCCCATCGAATTTTACTCCCCACTTATAAATTTGTAAAGGCTTGGACGACTGCGCAGGTATTTGTATGACGGCAGGTAATTGCGCATGGTGTTCAACAGCAGGTGTGTCTGACGTTACCCGCTCATAAAGTTCCGCTTCCAGTTGTATACACGAAGCGTAAGCTTCATCCTTGAAAAATTTATGGTCCGCGTCCTCTCCAGGTTCCATTCGCTTTACCCTACCTATGACGTGAATTAATCTGGAGCGCAGGCGTATGAACAACACATCTGTAGCTGGCCCCTCAAAGTCACGTACTAACCCACTTATATTTTCCACAGAATGCGTGATAGCATCCCTTTCCGTAAGAAAATCGAAATCAGGGTCCCTAATATCAAGATCTCTACCCCGCTCTTTATTTAGAAGTCGGCCTAAAATTTTTCTTTTGTCATTCATGTCACGATCTGTTACTACTCCGCGAATTCTAAGCTCATAATTAATTTCGTTTATAAGTAAATGGTTAGGTTTCATATACACGACTTCCTCCATCTTGCCTTATAAATATCCCCCCAGTCTAGACCACTAAGTATCTATATAGTTTAAGCGTATCGCGTTTAAAATACTACAAACAATTCTCCACAACAGAATACTAAAACCTAAATCAGGTATGAAATAATGCTACTTCGAGACCTGTACTAAATTTCAAAAATCACAAACGATTCTGCTCCACAGAATACTAACACGTTAACCAGATATATGTAAAGTGTAAATCTGGACATTCAATAGGCCAAAATATCACAAACAGTTCGCCGCCACAAAATATTAATACGCTAAACAGTATAACAATTAATCTAAAAAATCTGTAGAGCCCCGGGCAATTAATTCATTCTTTTCTAAAATGGCTTGTAATGACTAGACAAGGACAACTGTCACCCAATTTACCTAAATTGTCCTACTATCACTGCACTGGCCGTTACTATTAACTACCCTGTATATAACTAAATTCTAAGAAGCGTATGTTGTAATAAAGAATTGAAAAAAAATATAAATAATACCGTGTATAAGACTAGCTATATTGTACACCCTGTATATGGATAATTTTATTTCACCCTGTATACGAATTATTTTAAAGACAAAAGAAAATATGCAGATAAGAGAGACACAACACTTTTGACTTGTGGCATAAAGTTCAAAAAACTCCAGGTGTTTCATTACCTTATCATTAAATATAAGATTAACTACGTGTGTTAAGAACACATTTTTCAAAGTCAAATAACAATCATCGGTTTTTGTATAACAAAAAGCCTGTATATCAGAATAAAATTGATAAACGTTAATTTCAAAAAAATTTATCAGTTCACACAGCGATGACTTGTGAAATTCCTTGAGCCAAAATTATCTTAGACTTTATTTTGCAACCATTTAATTTACCAAAATTCAAGGCCCCACGTTCGGGCGTCAACTTCGTATAACCCCACCGGGGATTATACTTTGCTAGGCGGCAGCTCTCTCGTCGGAAGCATTGGGGATGGGTAAGGATCTTTGGAAAATTTAATTTTAAAGTCTTCAATTATTTAAATAGGCGCCACTTAATCTTGTTTTAGTTAAGACCAAGAAAAAATGCCTATTCTAGCCTTTTGGGTTTGCGGGTGTTGCAAAAAATAAAGTCAAGGTTGGGTCCTCAAATTAGATTTAATAATAAAAATGTATCACAATAAGGTATCCTTATGGGGTAAGAATGTGCTCTACGAACATCAAAATGCTTAATACTTAATTCATTTAATTTCACAAATGGTCCGCTTTTTGGCCCCCTCAAATAGTACTATTTGCGGTTCACAGTAACTGTGGAACTTATTAAAATCGTAATATTAACGAAATTATCTGACTTAAATTAGGTGTAAAATTGGCTTAGTAATTTAGCAAACAAATTCTTTGAAAAGCTTGGTAAATTTTATAGTTCAACGCCGTCGTCTCACACGACGTTTATTGTAAAATCAGAGGCTGGAATTTCACGTCGCCGTTTCTGAGTAAATAGAAAAAACAGTCTGACCTTATTTTTAATTTGTCGACACCTCACAGTACCATGGACATCCAGGGCAATTCCTTATTTACATAACGTGTTACAACCATGTGCTACAACCATGTGTTCTCATCAGGGTAAGCGACTCAGCGGCCGGGCGGCCTGCTTCACGTGCGACCGTGGTTATCCAATAGCCGGTTGAATAATTGAATCACACATACATAGATCCAGGATCATACACATTAAATATTAAACAGCAAGTCTACAGGATACGAGTTATGAATTCGAAAATTCCAAGGTGCAAATTACAAAATGCAAGTTAGCCATGTGCAAATTAACCAAACGTAAGTTAGCTATACGTAAATTAGCTATACGTAAATTAGCTATACGTAAATTAGGCCGGCAAATCTACAAAACAAGAAATATTGTTATCGTTACTGCAAACGAGGAACAATTAACAAACTGCCTACACGGCGAAACAAATTTAGACGTACCTTCTCGCAGAATGGCCCTTCTTTTAAATACAATTTAACAAAATTCTCTAAGCCATGTGCTCGGTGCCCCAACAGCTTCTTAAATGGCCGTTACCTCCTTCTAAACCCCTTGTTTCTGAAACCGAATCCATGTACGTTGGAAACCCGTAATGAAAAACAATTGGTATTTAAAATTCATACATCGCGCAATGACGCGCTGACCCTATACCGGCAGTGCGCTTAGCCGATAACCTAATTCTAAACTAAACGTAAACAACTAACATGGCTGTTTCTGTCCGAAAATTGGCGTAAACAAATGTTAACTGAGAAACTTATGACTTTCATGTAAATATATCCCAGACATAAAGTGATTGAAAACGCACACAACGTTATTTACAATACTGGGAAAAGGTTTCACTACTGCTTTGCCCTGTTTTAGACGCCCGCATACGCCGACAATTTATCAACAAATTAATTTAAGCACTATGAGCCATGCTAATTACCAAACAAACTCTGAAGGTTCCTAGTACCATGAGGGAGTCGAACATTCTTCCAATAGGTATAGTAATAATAAGGTAACATGCTACTTCCTTAAATTAATCGAATCAAACTTTATAACATAAAGATATAATTATAAATGTGTTGTGTCGCTCCTATGCGCTCAATGAAGAAATGTTCCTACCACTTATGTACAGGACAAGGTAAGGTATACCAAAAAGGAACCATGCATACAGGGTTCGCCCCAAAAAGTACTATTTACCCGTTACATGGGTTTATCATAAAACTCTCCATAAAGACAATTAGTTTTATTAACGTCTTAAATTCCATTTAGATTTAAAGAGGCTTTAAATTATTCTTTAGGGTATTAACATATTTGCAATAAATGCATTTTAAATCCTTTTTAAAACTAGACATTTTCAATGCCTATTAGTACTTATTAAAGGCCATTACAAAACTAGACTCTTGACAAATATTGTGATGAAACCGTTATGAAGAAAAAAAGGCCTCTATAAATCTAAAAGGAAAATTTTAATTCCATAAAACACTGTCTAAAACCTCAATAAAACATTTATTATAAAAATAATAAACAATATGTCTACCTCAACTGTCATTGATGCACGTGTGTACACATATATTTAGAACACATACGCACGCGTCACACTGTCAAATTATTTTGAGGTAAAGTTTTAAGTTTTTTGTATCAAATGTCAACGTGATTCGTCTTGGAGGTGGTTCTTTTAAATCCCAAATGTTTTATTACAGCTTTTATCAAGTCCATGTGATCTTCACCAAGTGCATTTGCATTTATGTAAGGAAGGGATTATTTGTGATAGTATACAAAAAAACTAAAAGGACCTCATTTAGAGTAAATGTTCTAGGTCATTACCATTATTAGAATATATAGTTTAATGAGAGGACTGTAAAATGACAATTAGGTTTTTAGTTGGCCGGCCATGTTTTTCTTGTTATATAAAAATATTCAAGGTCAATCTCACAATAATTATTAATAATTATCACTTTTTCTTTAGCAAATTAAGGTAGAATTACAAGAAACGACTGAAAATTACCATGGGAACTGAGAAGCAGCCTACTTTTTAAATTTGCTGTAAGAATATTAAGATCATTATTATTTCTGAGGCGCCCTTGTTTTTTGGGCCTTTCTTTTGTAGTCTTAACGATAAACTCCATTGGTTTTAATTTTTTTGTCATACCTGATGTCTTTTTATTACCTTTTAAAGCGGCCTTAGAGAAGTTATACTCTAAGCTTTATAAATTTCAAATTCCATTTTATCTTCAATAAGTCTGATGTTGTGTTTACTTAAATCAGTTTAGAAAAAGTAAATGCGATAATAAAATTATTTGGATTTCTTCCCCCAAGGAACAATTTTAGTTTCTTAAATGTATACAAGGGTGCTATAAAACTATTTATAAAATGCCTTGAAAAATCTATTTTGCTGTAACAATATCCTTAATACCATCATAAAGCGACTTGTAGACTAAAAGGGCCCACCTTTATGAAGGTTGTTAAGGCCTTTTTAAATTCCATCATAAAACTCCTTAGTGAGGCATAGTGCTGCTCTTGAAAACCTTGTTCGGGCCGTTTTAAAACCTTTCTTAAAACCTATTTTAAAGCTGTCAGAAGCTTTTCTATTAGCTTCCTGCATTTCTAGAAAACACCTAGAAGGCTACCTTAAAACTGGTTTTTAAAACCATATTAGAAGCTGTAAGAATGTCCACGAAAGAATCCAAATAATTTTATTATTGCATTTATTTTTTCTAAACTGATTTAAGCAAACACACCATCAGACTTATTGAAGATAAAATGGAATTTGAAATGTATAAAGCGTAGAGCACTATAACCTCTCTAAGGCCGATTTAAAAGGTAATAAAAAGCCATCAGGTATGACAAAAAAATTAAAACCAACGGCAGTTTATCGTTAAAAGTACATAAGAAAGGCCCAAAAAAACAAGAGCCCCTCAGAAATAATAATGATTTTAATATCCATACAAAATTTGCATAGACACACGTAATCAGCAAATTTAAAAAAGTGGGCTGCTTCTCGGTTCCCATGGTAATTTTCGGTCGTTTCTTGTAATTCTACCTTAATTTGCTAACGAAAAAGTGATAATTATTGATAATTATAATTGGGAGATTGACCTTGAATATTTTTATATAACAAGAAAAACATGGCCGGCCAACTAAAAACCTAATTGTCATTTTACAGTCCTCTCCAGTGTTGCCAGGTCTAGTGAAATTTCACTAGATCTGGTGATTTTTTTAAAATCTAGTGATTTAGTGAAAACTTTTATGAAAATGCCCATTTTTAATGATTTTTGAATCATCCAATTTATTGCCCTCTACTGGTAGGTAGACAAACATTAAATTCGAGTTGCGATCCATTTAATACAGAACTGTTCACGTTAATCGCTACCACGGTCAGTAAACTCGGTTACCTCGATCAGCAGCTCCCAGACGAGAGAGACCCACGTAGCGGGGAATCGAATGAAAGAGACAGACATTTCCGTACAAAAGACACAGACAAAGATGCCTGTAGTGTCTACAGCTGATGTAGGCTGTAGACCCTTCCCCGCTCCGCGCGTCTCTCTTGTCTAAAAGCTGCTAATTGAGGTAACCGTATTGTTTATTGACCGTGAATCACTACAATCGAATAGCCTGGGCTCGTTGCCCTCTAGCGTCTCGTAGACAAACAGTACTTTCTAGTTACAAACCAATTAATACAATACAGAGTACGAAGTCTGGCAACGAAATAATCAGATAGAGGACGCTCATAGCTATGCTGTGCTCAGAGAGCTCAAGAAAATTACGTGTCCTACAGACACTGCAACTTTTGAAAATTAAAGATGAGAGCTTTAATTTCAAATCTAGTGAAATTTTAGTAAGATTTAGTAACTTTTTAAAGCGTCGTCTGATAACTTTTAAAATTTTGATCTGGCAACACTGGTCCTCTCATTAAACTATATATTTTAATAATGGTAATGACCTAGAACATTTACTCTAAACGAAGCCCCTTTAGTCTTTTTGTATACTATCAGGCAGGCCTTAACAACCTTCATGCGGGTGGGCCCTTTTAGTCTACAAGTCGCTTTACGATGGTATTAAGGATATTGTTACAGCAAAATAGATTTTTCAATTTTATAAATAGTTTTATAGCATCCTTGTATATATTTAAGAAATCAAAATTGTTCCTTGGGAACCCTGTGGGTCACCCTTTGATACAGGCAACAAACTACTCAGTACATCCTTGTAAAACACACTTGCTTTATAGGGATAGCACAAAACCAAAACTAGTAATATAATATAATTAAGATACGCCACTCAAAAAGAGAACCTCGTTTCCTGAGACAGACAAGATTCCAAAGTAAACGTCTCAACGTCCTTTTACAAATGCGTCAGCATTAGCATTTCATCGCCTTGTGTCATATTGTCCATGTTCCCTCGTACAAAACGTAAAGTGTTATTTGTAATGGGGCGGGCCGCTGAAGCTGAATATTTTTGAGGAAATCTTGAATATCGACACTATACCGGGTGTAAAAGAATAGTGGGCCACCCCTGTAACTTCCTTGTTTTTAAAGATATCGGGATGAAATTTTGTATGGTGAAATTAAGATTTTCAACATTTTCAGACCTATCCGCCATATTTATCACTTCCGGTTTCACCGGAAATGGCCCCAATAGTCTTTTCTAAATGGACCACCCTGTATGTTTTTACATTTTTGAAATAAAGATCACATTTTGGATACATTTATACTATTTTGAACAATTTATACAGTGTTGCACGAAAAATAATTCGAATTTTAGTTGTCAATCTAGATGGCCGCGAATATGTTAAAATTATTTTTGTTCCAATATAATTCATATAAAAAATACGAAAACGTCAATATGTCCAATAATACATTATACAGGGTGCTGTAAACTCATTAAAATCACATTTTTCAAAATGACTCATTTGTTTTAAACATTATGATAAGGGCCACCCGGATATTCAGAAAGCTCTATTTAGGAGGGGTTAAACGGCACCAAAAGTTCTGTAATGTGTAATCGTTACCAGCAGGAATGACAATTTTTCTTAAGAAATTTATGATTTATATCTAACTTCAATTAAATTTTGATCAACCCTGTATATTAGAGATGCAACGGATATCCGGTATCCGGCCTATCCGGCCACTTTATTACTATTCGGCTGGACACCGGATAGTGATCTAATATCCGGCCAAAACCGGATAGTTAAAAAATAAAAAGTGGTATAAAAAATGAAAGTTTTATTATTTTTCACTTATCCTGCATTACAATTATTACTACAAAATTAATACTACTACTACTACTACTACTACTAAATTAATACTTAAAGTTTACCAATGGTAAATTATGGTCAATGAAGGTGAGTTTTTCAGCGTTTAGAGGTAGTAGACAATTGCGTTTCTTTTTGTATACGTTGCCAGCTTCTGAAACGGACCTCTCACTGTATACACTACGGCAAGGGGCTGAAAGATATATGTTTACAAACTTTGACAAAAGTGTATACTAATTGGAGTTAGTATACCACCATGCGTAAGGGTCGCTATTTCTTTGAATCCGTGCTTCTTTCAAATAATAATCGATCTCTTCAGCCATTAAACTTTTCTCCGAAACGTTTTCATTAACGCTACTATTTTTTTCACCACTTCCTCAAAACAGTCCCAAAAAGTGTTGTAAATATCAGCAATAACATCATCTAGTGGGTTTCTCTTACTTTGTTTATTAGAAGGAAAAGAACCACTTTCACTATCATGCTTGAATATGAATCATCACAACTATTTTTTTAAGCCTCCAGCAGAATAATTTGACAGAATTTTTCAGCCTGATTTTTGTCGAAAAAACTTGTTTTAAATTTGAAGAGTTGCCAGTAAGTATTTTTTGTCGTTGAGGTTGCCAAAACGTGTGTTTTCAATCCAACTTTCAATGTGAGCCGGATATTTGGCCGGATATCCGGTATCCGGTACAAGAAGTACGCCGGATATCCGGTATTCGGTATTCGGACAAAACACTATCCGTTGCATCCCTAGTTAATATATTATGATATGCAACAAGAATGAGCCAGAGGCCCATTCTGTCTCCTGCGGAGGGTGGCATATCATAAAATATTAACAAAAATATACAGGGTTGATCAAAATTTAATTAAAGCTAGATATAAATCATAAATTTCTTAAGAAAAATTTTTCATTTCTGCCGGTAACGATTACACATTACGGAACTTTTGGTACCGTTTAACCAACACCACCTAGAGATTAAAGCCACACAACAAGCTGGTGACGTCACTTAAGGAAGGCGAAGCATATACGGCGTAATGCATTAAAGCAATGCTATTATACTACATGTGACTACTCCCAAATAAGAAATATTTATTACCTGCGGTAATGTTTGCTGTTTTTAAGCTTAGAGTGATGTTTTACTTATACTATAATAAAAAATATGCATATATTGGTGTTAGATATTGAGATACATAATACATTTGGACGTAATTAGAACAATAAAAATCACTTCTAATTTGCTTCTACTAATTCTTATAAAGTAAAACGGTTTTTTTTTAATAAAAGAGGTTCCTAATTAAATTCTGAGGCAAAACTAACTAACGAAAAGCGTATTTGGTCACTCAAATAAGATAAGTGAAAACCTAGCCTCAATTTCAGTTTCGTTCGATTTAGATTACGAGACTTAAAAATAATAACTCACCAGAGTGCATAGAAATTTTAAAGTTTTCTCGATGAATAGCTTTAATCCATTTGTTTCTCAGTTTCTCATCTTTGGGAAATTTAAAAACGTGTACCTTTTCCCCGGTGGCATAATTACCAGTACAGCGAGGAACGCAGCATTTGTTTACCATTTTGCACGGCAATTAAGTATTTTATAACTATCACTGGAATGTATTATTTGTTGACTGTTTTATTAAAGTGGGTTTTAGATCACATTTACACGTTTAAAACACAGAATAAACAATAAGATACATTTGACGCTACACTTGACAGCCGTTGAAGCATGACGTCATGTCAGTTGGTTGTCTGGCTTTAATCTCTAGGTGGTGTTGGTTTAACCCCCACTAAATAGAGCTTTCTGAATATCTGGGTGGCCCATATCATAATGTTTAAAACAAATGAGTCATTTTGAAAGATGTGATTTTAATGAGTTTACAGCATTCTGTATAATGTATTATTGGACATATTGACGTTTTCGTATTTTTTATATGAATTACATTGGAACAAAAATAATTTTAACATATTCGCGGCCATCTAGATTGACAACTAAAATTCGAATTATTTTCCGTGCAACACTGTACAAATTGTTCAAAATAGTATAAATGTATCCAAAATGTGATCTTTATTTCAAAAATGTAAAAACATACAGGGTGGTCCATTTAGAAAAGACTATTGGGGCCATTTCCGGTGAAACCGGAAGTGACAAATATGGCGGATAGGTATCAAAAAGTTAGAAATCTTACCTAATTTCACCATACAAAATTTCATCCCGATATCTTTAAAAACAAGGAAGTTGCAGGGGTGGCCCACTATTCGTTTACACCCGGTATACACACTTTTCATTTTTTAATGCTCAGGATCCTTTGATTTTATTCCCCATTTATATAGGTATCTTTATCTTCAAAAACTCAAGGACCTTCGGAGTTCGATATTTCGGTGGAAATTTTGTTTCACAAGCTTTATGCACATACCTTTTGTTTGATTTTTCATCATCATCTGTTCAAAGTATTTTGACTTTCTTGTTTATTTATATATTTTTACCCCCAACCATATCAACGTGGATTAAACTTATTGATGAAGGTCACCATATTATAGCTATTTTCTTAGATTTCAAAAGAGCATTCGAAACTACTGATCGCGCAGTATTAATAAATAAACTTAAACATTATGGTATTTCGGTAACAGGATTAAATTGGCTGGTAGATATTTAAAAGACCAGATACAACGAACAAAAATAAATTCTATAGAATCAACTGAAAGCATGAATAACTTTGGTGTTCCTCAAGGTAGTATATTAGGCCCTCTGCTTTTCATCATTTACATTAATGATATAAATTATCATATTAGTTCTGAGTTTCTTAACCTATTTGTTGATAACTCACTCATTTCGACCAGTAACAAAAATGTAATGATTGCAATTCAAAACTTATTGATGAAGGTCACTATATTATATTTCAAAAGAGCATTCGAAACCATTGATCACGCAGTATTAATAAATAAACTTAAATATTATGGTATTTCGGGAACAGGCTTAAATTGGCTGGTAGATTATTTAAAAGACAGGATACAACAAACAAATATAAATTCTATAGTATCAACTGAAAGAGTGAATAACTTTGGTGTTCCTCAAGGTAGTATACTGGGCCCTCTGTTTTTCATCATTTACATTAATGATATAAATTATCATATTAGTTCTGAGTTTCTTAACCTATTTGTTGATGACTCACTCATTTCGACCAGTAACAAAAATTAACTGGTTGCAATTCAAACAATGAACTAAAAAACGTTGAGAAACACCTCAATACGGCAAAAAAAAATTGTTGCAGGATATAAAAAAACTAAGAACCTACCTAGACCATGTGTCCCTGCAGCACTAGAAGACGGCGATGGTCCCAGCTGCCTGGGATCTCCAGCTAAAACAACCTGTTTCTTTTTTGTCATCATGCCGATGGCGCAAGCGACTTCGGGTTCGCAAGCCTGAGCAGCTTCATCAATGAACACCACATCGGGGTGGTACTTTCCGTTGTATCGGCCGATGAGTATTAGGGTCGTAACGACTATCCTATACTGTTTTAATTCACCGCCAAGAATTTTTGTAAAAACATTCCCCTCTTTGTTATAGTTTGTGTAGTCCATGATGTGTGGATTCATGGTCTTCCTAGAATATAAAGTACAATTTTAGAAAACAATAATAATAATAAGCGTCTTTATTAAGGCAAAATCATTAAAACTCACTTTTAATCGTCGTCGTCGTCGAATAATAGTATTGAAGTATTTTGGTGTTTATGAAAACTACGTTAGAAGCAATATATCAGTGAATCGACTAATAAACAGAGCAGCAAAGCAACTGATTAATAAAATCCAATTAAACAAGAAATCTAAAATTGTCTTTTTTATAACCGCCTCCTTGAAATAATAGCACCGAGCTTAAAACACCCCGTACAATATAGAAATACTTACAGGTCTACAGTATCTGATATGATCCTTATCAACTCCTGATTAGAGCAATGCTCCATCAGCTTTGCAGTCAACATATCGCAGGCCGCGTTGGCAGGGGCACACACCAAGATAGTTTGCGTAGTTTTGTTCTTGATCTGCAAAATAGCTTCGACAATCGTAACTGTTTTCCCTGTACCGGGAGGCCCAAATACAATGTAAGGAGCACCTTTGGACGTATCGTTCAGTATTTTCAGCACCGCAGTCTTTTGTTCATAGTTCGTAACGATCTGTTGGTTGAAAAATCTGAAACGATCGTAGTATTAAAATAACAATAGTAATATGAGCCCTACTCAAACTCACTCTGTGTCCCGTAAGGTTCGAGTCATAGAGACCGGCGTGTCGAGTAACTTGGAATCGGGAAAGAATAGAGACACGTTATCGTTGTATATGATTTGCTGGACTCCCAAGTGCATCCTCTCAAGATGTAAACGGCTTAGTATAAACCTCACATCCAACTCCATTTCGGGGTTCATCGAGATGAAGTTGAGCAACCTGACGAACCAAAATCAGTGAAGAATAATTAATCAATGGCAACCCAAGTAACAATTTAAATGCTATGTGGACCTGAATAAGTTTTGTAATAGCTTTCCTGAGGATGTAAGTTTACTAAATGGGTTTATAGCGCTAGTATATAACAACTCTTTCAGCCTAAGTAGTTTTATTAAGAGTTGTAACAGCCTCCTGGAGGCTGCCCAAGAAACAATTTAAAAGCCATTTGGACTTGAGGAGGTTTTAAGAAAGGTTTGTCAGGGTTAGGAAATAGTCATGTGCTTTATTGATGTTGTAGTTAAGGCCTTTTAGGCTTCAAGTATACTTGCTCTTAATAGTAAGTTTTAAAGCATTCTGTAAGACCTAATTATAAAGCTAATTTGCTTCTAGGATAATATGTATTTGTAATGGATTTATCATAACCTACATAAAACTCTCCATAAAGCTAATTAGTTCTATGAACGTCTTAAATTCCATTTAGATTTAAAGAGGCTTTAAATTATTCTTCATGATTATAATAAATGCAATAAATGCATTTTAAATCCTTTTTAAAACTAGACATTTTCAATGCCTATTAGTACTTATTAAAGGCCATTACAAAACTAGACTCTTAAAACATCCTTGATAAATGTTGTGATGAAACCGTTATGAAGAAAGAAAGGCCTTTATAAATCTAAAAGGCAAATTTTAATTCCATAAAACACTTTCCAAAACCTCAATAAAACATTTATTATAAAAATAATAAACAATATGTCTGCCTGAAGTGTCGTTGATGCCTGTGTGTGTGTGTGTGTGTGTGTGTGTGTGTGTGTGTTAATTAAAAGCATTTCACGACTTACTGATGTGTAATTAAGTCTTTTTTGGAAAGGTGGAAGGAAATAAAAAAGAGTGACCATTTTAAAAGGACTGTTAAAACATACACATACAAATTATTTTGAGGTTAAGTTTTAAGTTTTTTGTATCAAATGTCAACGTCCCAAACGTTTTATTACAGCTTTTATCAAGTCCATGTGATCTTCGCCAAGTGCATTTGCATTTTTGTAAGGAAGGGATTATTTGTGATAGTATACAAAAAGACTAAAAGGGCTTCATTTAGAGTAAATGTTCTAGGTCATTACCATTATTAGAATATATAGTTTAATGAGAGGACCAGTGTTGCCAGATCAAAATTTTAAAAGTTATCAGATGACGCTTTAAAAAGTTACTAAATCTTACTAAAATTTCACTAGATTTGAAATTAAAGCTCTCATCTTTAATTTTCAAAAATTGCAGTGTCTGTAGGACACGTAATTTTCTTGAGCTCTCTGAGCACAGCATAGCTTTGAGCGTCCTCTATCTGATTATTTCGTTGCCAGACTTCGTACTCTGTATTGTATTAAATGGTTTGTAACTAAAAAGTACTGTTTGTCTACGAGACGCTAGAGGGCAACGAGCCCAGGCTATTCGATTGTAGTGATTCACGGTCAATAAACTATACGGTTACCTCAATTAGCAGCTTTTTGACGAGAGAGACGCGCGGAGCGGGGAATCGAATGAAAGATATTCTGTTAGGGTCTACAGCCTACGTCAGCTGTAGACACTACAGGCATCTTTGTCTGTGTCTTTTGCACGAAAATCAGATACGTCTGTCTCTTTCAGTCGATTACCCGCTCCGCACGTCTCTCTCGTCTAAGAGCTGCTGATCGAGGTAACCGTAGAGTTTACTGACCGTGGTAGCGATTAACGTGAACAGTTCTGTATTAAATGGATCGCAACTCGAATTTAATGTTTGTCTACCTACCAGTAGAGGGCAATAAATTGGATGATTCAAAAATCATTAAAAATGGGCATTTTCATAAAAGTTTTCACTAAATCACTAGATTTAACAAAAATCACCAGATCTAGTGAAATTTCACTAGACCTAGCAACACTGGAGAGGACTGTAAAATGACAATTAGGTTTTTAGTTGGCCGGCCATGTTTTTCTTGTTATATAAAAATATTCAAGGTCAATCTCACAATTATAATTATCAATAATTATCACTTTTTCGTTAGCAAATTAAGGTAGAATTACAAGAAACGACTGAAAATTACGGTGGGAACCGAGAAGCAGCCCACTTTTTTAAATTTGCTGATTACGTGTGTCTATGCAAATTTTGTATGGATATTAAAATCATTATTATTTCTGAGGGGCTCTTGTTTTTTGGGCCTTTCTTACGTAGTTTTAACGATAAACTGCCGTTGGTTTTAATTTTTTTGTCATACCTGATGGCTTTTTATTACCTTTTAAATCGGCCTTAGGGAGGTTATAGTGCTCTACGCTTTATACGTTTCAAATTCCATTTTATCTTCAATAAGTGTGATGGTGTGTTTGCTTAAATCAGTTTAGAAAAAATAAATGCAATAATAAAATTATTTGGATTCCTTCCTGGACATTCTTATAGCTTCTCAGTTCTAATATGGTTTTAAAAACCAGTTTTATGGTAGTCTTCTAGGTGTTTTCTAGAAATGCAGCAAGCTAATAGAAAAGCTTCTGACAGCTTTAAAATAGGTTTTAAAACGGCCCGAACAAGGTTTTCAAGAGCAGCACTATGCCTCACTAAGGAGTTTCATAATGGAATTTAAAAAGGCCTTAATAACCTTCATAAGGGTGGGCCCTTTTTGTCTACAAGTCGCTTTATGATGGTATTAAGGATATTGTTACAGCAAAATAGATTTTTCAAGGCATTTTATAAATAGTTTTATAGCACCCTTGTATACATTTAAGAAACTAAAATTGTTCCTTGGGTATATTAACAGAGCTAATAGCTTTTTTAAGTGCAGTTCTAAAGCATTTTAGTTTTATGATGACTTTACGAAGTGGTTTTATAATAGTTTAAACAACGGTTTGTAGATAGTTCGTCAAGGCCAAAATTATGCTTTTAGGATTTATTGTGGTTTTATGAATAGTTTTATCAAGGTCTTCAGAACGTTACAAAGGCTGTTTAGAATAAAACCAATTGGTTTTAAAATGACTTTTAAAAAAGGCCCTCAGAACTCTTTTAAGAATGGTCCCTCTTAGCTTTATACATGCTTTATAAAGGTTTAATAGCATTTGTCAAAGATATATAGTTTTATCAAAAGTTTTATTAAACGGACTTCAAGAGGTTCTGAAGATCACGATAAAATTTAAATTGTTACTTGGGAATCCTCTTAACTAAACAGAAACTAGCTTTCTATGGCTTTCATGGAGTAACCCTTTAATAAATATCTTCCTACCTATCTAGAAGGCAACAGTGCGTATCTGGCAAAAGTAATTTATTACCCCTATAACATATGGAGTTCCACAGGGCAGTGCATTGGGCCCGTTATTATTTTTAATATACACTAATGATTTACCACAAACTTTACCACTTTTTCTCAGTATTATTTGCTGAGGACACAACTTTTACCAAACAGATTAAGGAAGGAAGTGAAGAAATTATATAAGAAAAAAACAAAAGTACTTATTAAAAAAATCATTTGACTGGTGCAAAAGTAAGGGAAAATTGGGGAATATAGTGGGAAGAAGAGGAAAGTAGTGGGACAGTAAAAGATGGGGAGGGGTGGTGGGATAATGGGGGGAAAGGTGGGGGATTCACATGAGCATAACCATTGTCATAAACCAGTTATCATCTCAGTCATACACATAGATCATATTCAATATCAGAAACTTTATGAATTATACTCACTCTCCATTAACATAAGCAATCTCAACCGTCTTATCGGTGACAGTTTTTATCACCCCCATGTAAGCTTTGTGATCATCATGGACTCTAATCTCGACCATGTCTCCCACAATGACCGAGGGTCTTTTCTCTGCCAACCCTGGCACTTCCAGTTCTAGCAGCTCTCCTTGTAGAACTTTCATATGAACCTAAAATCAAGAGGATATTATTCTAGTCATTATGATGTCAAGTTTTATTCCTTACGTTTTCCATGTTGTATCTTTTTAGCATCATGGTCTGACCCACTTCTTCCAACCAAAGTACATTGTGCCAGTACTTACTGTAATTCCTTATGGTTACAAAGCCTGGTTCCATTTCAGCTCTTAAAAAAAACATACAGTGGGTTAGCAACTCCGCACTTTAAATTTTTGGAAGAATCTTGAGACAAACGAGCAATTTTTACTATTTTTCAAGTAATCGACCTTCAAAACTCTTATTACCTATGCTCAAATATATCACCTGATAAATCATCAACATCGTCCACCATACTTTTAACTCTTTGTATATTTCTTATCCTATCTATAGTAAGAGTAAAAACTTTGATTTGATAATTCATTATCCGCATTATCCGCAAATATTGGCAGCAAAACTAAGTCTTAGGATTCTGGCTAAGTACAATTTAATGCCACATTTATTGTTTTTACCCCCACTTTTTTTTTCATATAGCAAAATCGTTAATAGAAAAGTAATACCTGATTTGTCCCATTTTGAGGTACACATCGGCTGGCAACCACGGGACATTTTTCAAACCAAATTTGAAACTTAGATATTTATCCCTGGGTATTGAAAAACGATTGCTGTAGGACCTAGAAATTAAAAATATAATTATATGGGGAAGTGGCAAAACTTCTCAAATTAGTTCCTAATGGAACAAAGTATGATAATAATCAGCACCTTTCCATTTTAGCATGATTTCCAGAGCTTTGTTGATAAAAATCATATGTCAATTCTGATTCGTTAAGGTTTCATTTCTGTATGTACTATTCTTTGGTAAATAAATTATTATTATTATTATTTTCAAGCGTATCCTAAATACGAAGGCACTATACTGTACAATATGTGATTGTGAATAAAAACAATACAATATACTCACTGCTTTTTGGTGGATTTCACGGTCACTTCAGGTACCCAATCCTTGTTGGTGAAAGGACTTTTCGTCGGGGTTTCAGGTGTGTAGGTCTGCTCTTCAATAGACACGATCTAGATATTTAAAAAGATGTAATATATGTAAGAGAAACAGTACTGTCTAACGCTACGCAACTCAGACTAACCTGATCTGAACTCAATTGATTTTTATGCATGTAGAACAAATATGTCAAATTATGCCTAAATCAACGGCAAACAAGCTCCCTCGGAACTTATCTATTTTTTTTTAACTAAGGCTAGTATAAATTCTAATTTAAAAAAAAAAAGAAAATAGCGCAAGATTAAATTTTACAACAATCCATTACAGCAATTACAATAATAGAAAGTACTTGGATTGCTCTTTTAAATAACAGATATTATAAATACTTTTTGGCTGAAGTACTGGAACTACAAGGTCAGTACGTACATTTTAGAAGTATTTAAGAGTAAAATACTTGAAAGTAAAACAATCTAGTTATAGTACATTTTAAAAATAACTTTCCTAAATACGTTTCTTCGTTACTAAATTATAGTTCTACCATATTTGAGACTTAATCAAAAAAATTATACTCACAATGGCTCGATGAATGGTGAAATCATCAGGAGTTTCATCGGTTGTTTGGAAATTAAAAGCAACAGGAATTTTGTAGCTCCCCGGAGTAAAGTTTTGGAAGCGAAATCGGACTATTACACTATATTCGGCACCTGAAATAAGCATTATACCCCCTGTTTCAGTTGCAATTAACACAACTATTATTATTATTACTATTGCAACTATTAACTACAAAATTTTTTCAAGGATCTGCTGTTTTGATTCATGCATAATCTGGAAATAAACTATTTAAAAAAAATAAAGATCCAACTTCCACGAAATAGAACAAATGGTTTTTCTGGTGGGATCTACTCCAAAAAGGGTATCAACCTGAGTGGGCTGTAGCTTTTTGACTCGACGCCATTTTTATTAAATGGCCGCAAAAATACATTTTGATGAAAATCTTACGAGCTGCGGGGACTGTTAAAAACCGTCAAGTCGCCAAAAGTAAAACTTAGTCACACCAATTTGTTGTTTTTATTTAAAAATGACAAAAGAAACAAACTGCACATAGGTTTTTACTGTCTCGACGTTGGCTCTTCAATAACTTCCATAGTTATTAAGATATTTGCGAAATATCCATTTCGCATTCATTTTTTTAAAATACCGTTCTGAGCCAGCAAGTTGCCAGCCTTACATTTTGACAGATAGACTATGAACTATCAACAGGACACAGTGTGTTTGTTTATATCACCAAACTTCAAATACTTTTTAAGTCGGATATGGTGTACCCCAAGGTTCTGTATTGGAGCCTCTACTCTTTGTTGTTTACATCCACGATATATTCACATAACCTCTTTCCTGACCTACGTGTATTATTCGCGGACGACGCAACATTAATTGGTAGTGACAGAGATTTAAACAACCATAACACTCTAACGATAAACAGTAAAACTAAAGCTGAGAAAGATTCTAAATTCTGAGGTGTAAGAATTTCTTATTTTTCACTTTACAGTCATATATTGCTTGCTATAAAAATATTTAGACTAAAAAAAACTTAAACTATTATATTTTACAAACTGTAATTTTGCTTTGACTTGCCACAGATGTATGAAAACTATGTAAAATGGTCAAATACTTCATCATTGATACTTACCACCTTCTAATTTAGGAAATTTGATATCATCAGGCCCGAAATTTCCTTGGGGATCGTACAATGTATACAGTTCATAAGGATGCAGCAACAGAGCTGAGGTCAAAATTACGCTTTTGCTCTTTTGGATGTTTTTTACAGTGCATAGGAACTCCACCTGGGTATTATGTAGAAAGAAACTTTGTGGAGTCATCTACGGAAGAAAAGCAATGTACAGAAATATGTCTCAAGTAGACATATCTAGAAAACGCACCAAAAAAAATCTAAGTAAAAAAAAAAGGTTTGTTAATGAATCAGAACCAACTCTGGTTGGTTTAATTTTATCAGTACAGTTTTAGTGTTGATGTGGTTTTTTTATTACTAAATTTATTTAAATGTAACAGTATATATATTTACATTTCTTTTTTTTCACATTTAAAAAAAAGAGTCAGAAACTGCCGATGTGAAAGAATTTTTCTGATAATTATGAGTTTCTCTTTCATTTTGAAATAAAAATTATTGTGGTTAAGAGATAACATTCTATGTAAATTTTCAGTGTTGTATTGTCTATATTTTAAACTACATTAAATTGTAGATGAATAAAACAAACAATTAATTATCTTAACACACAAACCAACAATCAAATTAAATACAAATAAAATAGAAATAAGAATTTTTTATTGTGAATTAAAAGAATATTCTTTAAACATACCCACATACTTTTTTCAAAACTGAATAGAAAGGAATTAAGTAAAAACTAATTAAGTTTGTGGATTAATAATTGTTGAATAAAATTTAAAAATTCCCCATGTAAAACTAATCCTTTTTACTTAAATCTATTTCAAACTCTGAATGATCAAAAATTAACCGTTTCCTTTAAATAATCAGCAATCTATTATCCTATTTTAATGTATGGGTTTTTTTTACTCAAAGTGAATCAAGGCATACCATGTACGTTTCGAATAGAATTGATGCACCTAGTTATTGTGTGCAAAATTAACTATATTTACAAAATAATGATGGTAATTAATAATTTCCCAAGGCAATCAGTGGAACTTTCATAGTTATTTAGATATTCGCGAAAAATCCGTTTCGCAGACATTTTTTTAAAATGGCGTCCTGAGTGGACATTTCGACAGAGTAAAAGTAAAGCCTCTGGCAATTACAGGATCATAGAAAAACGTGAAAGTGTAACTCTTTCCTTACCTTAAGTGTATGTTTTCCTTTAGTTAAATCCTCAGAATAGTCGTATATGTGACCATTCACCCGTCTTGGTTGGATTTTCACTTCAACTCCATGCCGGTTCTTCACCAGAGCTTTTCTGTAGGTATACAAAAAAAAATGTCTATTATTTTCTACTAACATGCAAGTTTTCTTACATTCCAGAATTTCTTGACATAAAAATAGACGTCCCACAAGGTTTTGTACTGGGACCAATTTTATTTTTACTGTATAGATGGGTAGATAGAATAGTTTATTTGTTCATTTTTTAACAACCCTCAGTGGGTATAGAACATGCCATTAAGTTTACAAAACAAAGTAACTTATTGTCTATAAGGAGTACATAATATAAAAACATATAAAGTGTATATAGTACAAGAAAAAACAAAAACATATATAAAATATACACTCTTAGTTTTGACCATATACGTAAACACGATATAACAACTATACAATAGACTGTTTTACAGACATTATATCATTTCGCTACTAGAATATTCGTTCATATTATAAAACGGATTGTCCAATAGATCTTCTTTCACGTTTCTCAACAAAATTGCTCCCGGCAAACTTCTTTTTTGTAACAACTATACAATAGACTGTTTTACAGACATTATACCAGTTCGATACTAAAATATTCGTTCATATTATAAAACGGATTGTCCAATAGATCTTCTTTCACGTTTGTCAACAAAATTGCTCCCGGCAAACTTCTTTTTTGTAAGGGTATCTTATTCCAAATTTTAATTAGGTTGTTATGCACATTTTTTTGAATGACGTTGAATTTAGTTTTATCAGGTAAAAGGTTCTCTTTTGTTTTTGTGTTATAATTATATGCATTTTGGTTACCTATGTTCTGGAGTCTAAATTTTATTGCACCGTCCACATATAAGGCAGTGTGAGTAAGTGTTTTCCTTTGAAAATTGGTCGGCAACTTTCTGATTTTTCCATCTTGAAAATAGTTCTTACGCATCTCTTTTGTAAAATCTGAATGAACTGATGATCTAAGTCCTAAGTACTAGCATATTACAAGAAGCCTCCCATACGAGATATTCTTTCTAGTATCTCAGTATATAGAATGGTTATTATTTTGTTTTTCATACTATATGTTAGATAGTAAGATTATGAAAGAAGTTGATAAGACGTTTCGTATGGGGAACTTCTTATTAATATACTAAAATAATGTTTTTTAAGATGTTAATGTGTCTTGCCGATTGACAAGCTATTAACAAAATTGGGAGCTAGAATCTGACTTCAGTATTTGAAGGTAAGTTTAATATTCTGGTTTTACTTCGAAGTATTTTAATTATGTTACTTTACAAGAAATTTACAAGCAGCATCACAATATCATAGGTAGAATACTACATTCTAAGTACCTATTTAATTAAGGTTCTGTAGATTTCCCAAGTTATATTTTATATTTTTATAATCTTTGCTTGTACAAGCTAATCAAGATCTGCACTTTTATTGTCAGCTCCAATCCAACTGCAAAACTTTTTTTGTTCGCCATCGCCTTCTAAAGTTTGTATTATTTCCAGAATTTCTCAGTATAGAACTTTCTTGAATTTTGTTAATATTTATTTTTATTAAATGAAGTATTTAATACCTAAAATGTTTATACAATGTGTCCCAGGATAGATGTAACAAGAGGTGTAATGGACCAAAAATTTTGGAATGGTATTTGAGTCCTGCTTGTTGTAAAACTAAAGTATACCAAAAATGACTTGATTTGGTGTTCTACAGGGTGTTTTATAAGCAAAGTTGTAAAAATCACCACTAATAAAGTACCTACCTTTATTTTTCAAAATATGAAAAAATTCCACTAAGAAAAGTTATTTAGAATGCAATTTTATACCTCTGTACCAAATTTCAGGGATATAAAATTATTTTTTTGAAACTTCCCATTTTTTGCGAATTAAGAGTTGAATTCATATTTAAAGTTGTGTAGGAGCAAATGTTAATCATGCACTGCTTTTCTCATAGCCTACTTTTAGCTTCTACATAACTTTAAATATTAATTCACAAAAAATAATTTCTATGTAGTTTTAATTGAATGGTTCAAAATAAAATACTAATTTATTGAAAAAATGGGAAGTTTCAAAAAAATAATTTTATATTCCTGAAATTAACACCCTGTAGAACACCAAATCAAGTCATTTTAGGTATACTTTAGTTTTACAGCAAGCAGGACTCAATCCCCAAATACCATTCCAAAATTCCAAAATTTTTGGTCCATTACACCTCTTGTTACATCTATCCTGGGACATACTGTATATGGTCTTCAATTTTAATCTTTTAGTTTTTTTGTTGTAAAGGAAAACATTTTTGAAAAAACATTGTTTTGATGGCCATAGAAGCCTCTAACAATGTTTCTATTAATCTGCTGAATATTTCAAGTATAAAAGGCAGCGTTAAATTTTGAAAACTGTCAATTTTAAGCAAGTAGCGTGTAGACTCTTAAGAAAGTTTAAAACTATTTCAAGTTTTGGCACAGAGTACAGTAACTACACAGAGGCGAAGGCTTTGGTGGTTCCTTTGAGTTTTGACGGCTCGTTTTCTGTGACCTTGCATACCAGTTGCATCTACACTGAGAAAAATATGTTGATAATTCACTTCTTTTAATAGGTTAAATTTCTAACCTGCAAAATGCGTTTTATTTTATTGTGACAAAATAGTTAAAACTTTATAAACATTACATTGAACTAGATTTTGGTCGATAGTATGGGAACCAAGCAGAAATTTTAATAATAGCTACGTAATAATCTTGAATTTTAAGAAATATATATTTTTGAGGTTAGCTATGACGTCACCTGCAGATCCCCATTTAAGGATACACTGAAAAAACAGTGTATTTCAAGTTGGATTGAAAAATAGTACCATTTGAATTGTTTCTAATCGGCGCCTATTTTCAATGGAGTTGTACACTAGGTTTTATTTATGAGAATTTTAATTCACTGTTAATGTTTTTAATCTCCCAAAATGAGTGGAAATAAAATTCACAAATCCAAACTTAACAGATAAACGTCTACAGTGTCAACATAAAAGTGAGGTTGATTGAAATACCATTTAAGAAAAGGCGATGAGTATACAAATTTGGTTTTGGCGGGAAGGCTTGTCTTCGCCTCTATATAGTTACTGTACTCTGTGGTTTTGGTATCAAAAAGAAACAAATTATAAACATAAACACACCACATATAATAGACAACCTACAAAGCCAAGGCTGTCCGGAAGGGGGTTACACATTTGGAAAAACATAGACATACATCCACACCCACCGGTGTTGTCAGTACTGAAGCTGTGGCTCGAACCCAGAACGCAATAGACAGTCATTCAGCAGCTTTTATTTCAAAAATGAAAAGCAACATTGCATTTTGAAAATTGAAATCTAATCATTTAACGTGGATTCTTAAATCGAGAAAGAAAAGATTTCAGTCGACATCAAATATTGATTCAAGTAATTCGTCAGTTTTATTTAAATAATGCAGTTATTGAATGGAATTAAATTCTTTCATCAAGTGTTAAATATAATAGATCACAATAATCTGTATTTTGCAGCCGAATAAATGAAATTTTAACACGTTAACTACGGTTCTTATCCCCGGGGGTCAAGTAACAGGGGATCAATTTCATAGTACATTAATTGTGGACGGGAATATATAACCAAGTGAGCATATATACATTTCATTTCAAAATATTTCCATTTCTCAATTATGGTTCTTGTTTCCGAAGTCAAGTGCGGCGCTAGCGACAGCTCCTGGAGAATATTAATAATTTTTTATCATAATGATATCGAGATTACAGTTTTCCATTTTAGAGTTACTATAATTTTAGTCTTAGAACGCATTCTTGACGCCGGAGTCAAGGAACGTTATTAAATAATGCCTTAGTACTTGACCCCAAGGACAAGAACCGTACGAAATTAATGTTTCTGAAAAATAACCCCAGTCGTTAACGTGTTAAGAATAGGTTATAGGTATTGAATATTGTTTGAAACATTCGCTCAGCTGAAGTAGTTTTTAATTCTAGTCTAGTCAATTATCATTGAATGAGGCAAACTAATATTATCACTTTAAGAATAACATTTTCCTTGATTAAAAAAAAATCTGTTCATGCATATATATGGGTACAATAATTTCTTAATACAAGAATAGTAATCATAAATATAGTTTTGATTTGTTTACTTGTACATTTAATTAAAAAGAAAATAAATGCAATATGTTATGATGAATGAAATCTATAACAACCTCCTTTTCAAGGAACTAAAAAATTATTATTCGGGATTTTCATATAAAAGGGCAGGTAATTCTTGGATTATCCAGCCATTATTACAAATTACTTTTAATATTAGGTAGATAAGTATCAAATAGGGGATTTCCAGAAGCATTATTTACTAAGCATATAATTATTGTTGCTGTACAAAGATAAGGTATTATCTATTGAAGTATTTGTCATATAAAAATAAATCAATAATTAAAGTGCTCTTAATATCTATTGCACTCAACAATAGATTTATCATCATCATGGGGGATTCACTGAATTGTTATTTTTTGAAGCAACGTATACCTGTGTTTATCTGTTATACAGTTTTTTTTATCAATTATATTTCGCAACCTCATTGTAAGGCTGCTGCAGTAGCTGCTATAGTTAAATAACTGACATTCCTTGCTACAATAATGGTGCAGCTTCTTTACAGCTTCTTGTGCTACTTTGGTAATAAGATACAAATTTAAAAAACTATTTGACTGTTATCGTTAATGAAAATATGCTTCTTTGCGATGTTCTATCAATGATAATACAAATGAAACCAATAATTCTGAGTATGACTTAAGAAAACGATTCGCTAAACTAAAATATAGTTATTCATCTGATTCGCCTCGTTGATTTTGTGAAAGAACCATAACCAACAAAAAATACAAGCACTTAGGTAAAGTAAAATTATTTAGAGAAGATAACATTTTTCTCTATTTCTTATTGGGGTGGTCTGCCACATGTATTTTCTTCTAAACAATGTCTGAAATCTACAAAATAATACAATTAACCAGTATTTTACTGAAAAATAACCTCTACGTCTGTGACTTTTACGTCAAAGGATCAGTTAGAGGGTGGTTTTTGACAAATAATGAATAAGAACAAAAATATAAAAATGACGTATTTTGCTGACGTTTCGGAAAACGAATCTGTTTCCTTTCTCAAAGCGTATTATAATGTTTGTGTTCAATGTATATTAAATACACAGCTTTAAGAATATATTTGTTATATTCAGTATCCATAGATACTTACTACTTACACAGAACTGTTGATATATCTAGGTGATAGTTTTATTTTAAACAATGTTGAGTTTATTAAGTTCTTCTTTTAACATCGGCAGCCAGGTTGTGCAAATATCTAAGGAACAATTCGACACGCATTTATCCTCATTCAATAGTATTATTACTTTAATTTTTCTTTTCTTGCTATCTGCCTCTTTTGTTAAAATTTTTGCCGAGTCCCAGTTTATTCATGTCCGTTCTCCCAAGTGTGTTCGCAAATCTTCGATTTCTGAATCTCATTTTTTCTAATGTAACTCTTGCGCTCACCCAATCTAACACTGAATGGTCTAGATGACTCACCCACATAATGTTTATTACACTCACACAGAATACTATAAATGCAGTTTTTTTAATTTTGCTCATGATTTAGCGGTTTTGTTTTTGTTAAAATAGATCTCAATGTATTGCCCGTTTGAAATATCGTCCTAATATCAAATCTATTGCCTATACGGCGTAGCTTTTCAGATAATCCGTATACATAAGGAATTAACGTTGTGTACTGTTGTTCAGGTTTTTGTCGTATATGATTATTATTTTCTATATATGTGAAAGTTCTACCAAAAAAAGCATCAGGGTATTGATTGTTTATAAGAACCTCTTTTATAAAGCGTTTCTCATTGTCTAATTCATCATTAGAAGAAATTATTTTGGCCCTATCATATAAGCATTTTATGACACCCTTTTTAACATGCATCGACTGATTTGAGTTAAAATTCAAATACCTGTTGGTATGTGTTGATTTTCTATAAACGCTTGTTTCAACGGTATTATTTACTCTTTTAATTAAAACATCTAAAAATGGTAGTTCATTTCTATTTTCTACTTCGAATGTAAATTTAACAGATGGTTCTTTATTATTTATATCTAACAAATCGACTCCGTGGGGCCAAATTGCAAATATATCGTCAACATATCTCCACCAGCTAACCGGTTTATATATACAATTTTGAACATGTTTAGTTTCAAAATCCTCCATAAATATATTACTTAAAACTGGTGACAATGGAGACCCCATTGCCATACCAAAGTTTTGTTTTAGAAATCACCTTCAAATCGAAAGTAAGTCTTTTTTATACACAATGTTAGAAGTTTCATTATTTTTGTTTTTTTTTATGAAGATAACATACGTCACAATACGCACAGACCGATATCGCTAGCGTGTGCCCGTTATCTAGGCAACGCACTTTGCTACTGCAGCAGTGTCACATGGTTGAGTTGAATAGCTGCGCTGCTTGTTATTCTAGGAATATATTATCTAGTGCTTTTCGTGTTCGGTGTTTATTATATCTTTATAGTGAATATTCAACCTTTTCTAAATTTAATAAACCAGATGAAATAAAATTAATTTTAATTGCGACTGTCCAATATTAATAAACGAAAATAGTAAACTTGGTAGTTTTATTTCATTTAAAAAAGAATAAATTTACCCGGCACTAGTATCGTGTCCAGAAATGTACTCGATGTGCGAAGCCGTGACGTATGTTATCTTTCCAAGTAATTTCATTACAATTATTGAAATTCATTCTGGAATGAATTATTTGTTTTAGTATTGTTTAGTCACAAAACTACAGCTACAGATACTTAGTATATTACTAATAATATTCCATATCAAATATGAGATAACGGAAAACAATCAATATTAAAACAATAGCAATCTAATCTATAAAATTTGCTTATATGCAGTTTGTGTTAAATATGCGCTTTTTCGAGATAACAATGGGCGTATTCTTTATTTCAACAGTTGAGTTTCACCACAGTATGCTTCTCTTTATTACAACACAAGTGATAAAGAGATAGCAACACCTCTGGTGCCACATGATGGACTCAACGGTTGAAGTAAAGAATATGCCCAATATGTTAACGTGACTTAATATTAAATTACTTTATGTGCATTAAGCTTAGTAATATATATTTTATATTAATACATTAATGATTGCCTTCCCATATGTGCAAAATAAAAAGTATTTGGATGGAATATAAAGAAATATCTATTATAACTTTACCTGTAATTATTCCATTCAAAAAGTTTAAAATTAAACCGATGCTCCTTAGTATAGAAATGTGATTCATCTTCTGCTTGGCCTATGATGTTACAAACTCCACAAGACTGAAATAAAAATTGGATAAGTCAAATGTCGATATGACAGAAAATCGGGGACTTACAGCAGTCATGTTGCGAATAAATCTTTAACCTTGGAATTGCGACGTCAAAAATATTCACTAGAAAAAATAAAAGTCTATTTGTCTATTAAAAATGCTTGTGTGATTGGTTTTTAGGTTGAAAAAAACAGGTTAACAAACCGAAAACAATAAACGCTTAGTTCGGCAGATAACAAACAAATAATGCATGGAAGCTTAAAAATGTTTTGGTTAACTTAAAATGTATCACTAAATTGATGATAAGATATTGTTTAAAATTAAATCTAGATGATATAAATTACAAACAAGTTATATTCACCCACCGGTGCACGTTAGAAAACACAACCGAAACTTTCAAACAACAAAATAAAAATAAAACGAAAAGACATAACCTGAGTCTAATGTACATTTGCACTATTTTCTACAGGCCCTGCGCACTCCCACTATATTTCAAAACTGCGTGTTTAGTTTGAACTTCCGTCGATCTGTCGCTACTTGTACTTGAATCACGGCGGCTGCGCAAATCTGAGGCATGTTTTTGCGCATAAGACGCTACAAACCGCGATAAGCGGAGTCATCCGAGCTAATAAGCTGTGACGTCACGCTTAAAGCGGTATCGCGCGGTCTCACTAGGGCGCTAGAAAATGTGTAAGCGGAAAATAGTGGAGATATGACATAAGAACGTTAGAGATGGTTAGAACTAAACTGTTAAAAAAAGCTAAAAAGACATTCATTTTTCCAGAGAAATATATGACGACGTAGCGCTTCAAGGCGCTTAAAGCATTGGGGTAAGACGCGAGATCGCAAAAATATGCCTTTGGATCTTGCCCGACTGTCAGTACTGTCAGTTGTCGCGCCATTATTGTTTACATGTCTGTGCTTTGTGTTTTGGACATTAAATTAATAATTATTAAATCCATAGAGCAGGAGTCCATTTGCTTATTGGTAAATAATGTGAGTTTCCAATGAAACTGTCTAGAAACAACGCTGTTCTGTTAAATATTAAAAACTGTAATGGGTTATAAGTGTTGTGTTCACGTCGTGTTGGACTTCGAAAAATTCCAACATGCATAGGTATTATTGATTTGCAAAGAACGTGACTCCCAAGAAATTGACTAAAAACGAAAGACTGACGGGTTGTACATTTCTGTGCAATGAAATTCCGTACACCTATTTTTCGCCTTATTAAATCATAATTTATTTGTCAGTGTCCTCGTCAGTGTCATATTTTCGCAATGCCAAAATTAACTGAACATGAAAAAATTTTAATTCTCTCTGAAATTAAAGAGAGATGGTCTATCAGAGCAGTTGCTAACCATTATCAATTGAATAAAAGTACTGTTATGAGTGTGAAGAAAAGTGGGAAGAGGAAGGTAGCGTAGAGAGAAAAGACGGTTCAGGCCTATCGAGAAGTTCAAATCTCGTTCAAGATGAAGCACTCCTTGGCTATTTGAGGAAAAATCCGTTTCAAACAGCAGGAGACGCTGTGTTCATGACACATTTTCTAGTTTCGAGGTCAGCAGCTAGCCGAAGGATAAGAAAATCGAAAATAAAAAACTGTACAAGTGCCAAGAAGATCGTATTACCAGAAGCAAGCCCGCATTATGTTTTGTTTAAATTGTGTCGGTCGCCCGTTGGAGTTTTGGACCAATGTTGTGTTTACCGATGAAAAAGTTTTTCAGTCTTGTAATGTCGGACATGTACAAAATATTAGGTTACATTATTTACATAATAAATACAATCGCAGCTATGTGCAGTCGCATCGTATCTGTGAATTTTTCAACATCAGTTTTTACATTTGTTATAAATCGAAATCATTCCCATCGAAGGTGTAAAAAAGTAAAAAAAAACAAAAATACGTGTGTTTTTCTTCTGGATTAACATTATTCAAATACATTACTTATGACGTTTCACAATCAATGTCAGTTTTTTGTAACCTAAAAATCTAAATTCCAAAAAGACTGATTCACACCACTTAATGTTAGTAAAGGACGTGAAAATGTATATTATAGCGGGTTTATACGTGCATGGATTTAGTGGCGCCAGTAGATATTGGCACGCTAGTAAAAAAATATTACACATATAAACAGTTACTGACGAGCAAGCTTTTACCTTGCATGCATTGATGCATGCTCGCCAGTAACTGTTTATACGCGCAGTATTTTTTTACTGGCGTGCCAATATCTACTGGCGCCACTAAATCCATGCACGTATAAACCCGCTATTATTTAATTGTATTACAGGTATTTTGGTACATCAGTTACTTTAACATTTTACTTATTTCAACGCAGTTTCAACATCTTAATACTTTTGTAATAATTTTACTTACGTTAGTTACTTTTTAAATGTATTTTTAAATATTATTGTATTTATTGTAATGATTTTCCGTTAAATTAATAAATGATCAATTTCTAGTTTTGAAATGACTTATTTAATTTTAAGGCCACTGTTAAGACTATAAAAGTTCTTTGACAAAGATCTTTTATAAAAGATATTTTATGAGTAATTTGATAGATATTTCATCTCATAAAATATCTTTTATAAAAAATCTTTGTTAAAGAACTTTTGTAGTCTAATGATGGCCTAAGCAATTTATTTGAAAATCATTTAAAATTCCCGCCTATATAAAAAAGGCGGGAATACAGCGCCACTCTCGACGTAAGTTTTGCTGTTCAAAAAATCCTTGAGAGTTGCCTATCTATAACATATAATATTCTTTAATCTATGATTTTCTAACACAATCCCCACTCCCACGCCAATGATACGCTTGCGCCTGCATATTTCGACGTTAGCCCTACCAAAAACGAACGACACTACTATTGTATTGGCTTGTTCGTCGTTTAAAGCCGAGTTCACAAGAGTTAGAATTGAGCACTGTGCAGCGACCCGAACCCGACCCTTCTAACCGACGTTTTTTGCCGTAATTTAGATTACAAACAATAGTGAGCGTTGTTCAAGGTGAAAATATATTCTTTTAGTTTACTGACATGGTATAATTTATGTAGTATCCAATTAACTTTAGTTTCCTTTCTTTTAATACATTTAAATAAACCAAACTAAACACCTTATTAGAAACAATTCGAATCACTTCGCGTTGGCGTAATAATTATAACCTTAAATTTTGCAAACTCAACCACAAAAATATGTAGAAAAGGGGAAGAAGTAAGTACGCTTTATGTAAATAAAGCGAAAGACAGTTCCATAAAACAAAATGCCAAGAATTGGCGCTGATATCAAAGAGAACAGCTAAGCATCTATCTGTCAAATAACTGTGCTTACATATTGTCCCCAATTCTTGCTCTTCTTTGACAAATAGTATCACCTCTTCTTTAAGTCTTTCTTTCACCTTTACAAACGTAGTCTTAAAGTGCACCGTGTCCTCACCCCTTTCTGTTCTTCGTGATTAAAAACATGAAAATAGTTTTAAAAACTATAGATATTGTGATAGTTAAATGAGGCCAGTTTAAATCAAGATTTGTTTGAGTTTAAATATCTTCTGAGAGTTAGGAGGAAATTTAAATTTTACAAGTCCTTTTTAAAACTAGAAATCAGCAAGTCGTCTTGAATCTTTGCACGTATTTCAGTTATGTGAAGCAGGCTTAATGTAAACTTTACCCTGGTGACGTCATTACGAACTCTGAATAGTTATGGGACGAGCAACTAGTGGTTTCAAATAAATATTTTTGAATTTTAAAAGCATTTTTTCGCGAATACTACAGTCATTTGGTGCTCAAAAAAGAGGTTACCTGTGAAGTTTTCTGGGAGTTTTGAAAATTGGTGATTTTATAGATTTCGATGTGCTCTTTCCGAATTTCTACTTTGCCACCTCGTATCTTTGCCGCTCCCGCCGCCATATTGGAAAAATGGCGCCTAAAAACCGTTTTTTGACAATATCTCCTTTCCGATTCATTTTACGATAAAAACAGTTATATAATAAATTAAACTAGAGAAAATTTCCTACAATTTTTTTAGTAATCTTTTTTTTTTGTAAAATGAATAGTTTTAGCGTACGAGCGCTACAAACCAGTGGCGGTCTGGGTTTCTAGGGCTTAGTCGGCATTTTACAATAAACATTCAAACTCAGTTCGTCAGCGATTTGAATATTTTTGCTTCGCATCTATCTAAACGTCGTCCCAAAATTTTTTTGATGAGCGGGGGAGGGGAGAAATCCGGAAAAAAATTTATTTAACGTGCAGAGGAGGAAAAATCTAAAAAAAATTTTTCCCGTACCAAATTTTTTTTTGGTAAGCATGGCCCCTCGTTAGACGCGACCCTAGGGCCCAGTCGGCATTTGCCGACTAGCCAACCTGTCCAGACCGCCACTGCTACAAACCATTATACATCTACACCAACACGAAAAATAAAATGTATTAATGTACTCCGAAAAAATCCAGATTTAAACGAGGTTATCCAGGTATTCAAAAACCCAAATGCTGATCCAGAGATCATTGCTAAAGCTAGAGAACGCTTCCTTGTTGCATTTTACGGATACAGTGGAGTGTGAAAAGTATGTCGTTAAACAACTATAGATATGCATGCTTCAAAAAATAAGCATATAAAAATAAATTTAATATTGCATCGCTACCACCAACAGAAGCAGCAGCACGACAACATTCGTTCCGAACCTATCACCAGGTTCAGCAGTGGTATGGGAATGAACAAAATGCAGAGCAATGGGGATGGAAAAGAAACAATAATGGGATAATTCCTGTCACCACGCTTGAGCCCCCAGCTCCGGAAACCCTGTTAAAACTTATTTCTTGCAAATGCAAAAAGAGATGTGAGAAAGCCTGTGGTTGCAGAAAGGCAGGACTAAAGTGCTCCATTATATGCACGAATTGTAGTGGTATCTGTTATAATTCGCAAATTCCATCACAAGATAGCGATGAAGAGGAAGAAACGGAGACTGTTCTCGAGCAAACGTATGATGAAATCGAGGACGAAGAGGATTGCAATAAGATTGAGAATCCCATCGAGGATTATGTGGATGAAATTTCTATCTGTGAAGTTTTGATCGGTACTGAAGACGATGAACTCGCAACACCTGGTCCATCAAGAACAGCGAAGCGAAGGAGAATGTGCTAAATTCTGGAATAGTGCATTGCATGTCGATTAGGCCTACTGGGGATACCACGATAAAAAAACGCAAACTTACTCTACCTCATGGTGGTGTGGAAATGAGTTTTTTGGCCAAAACGCATGTTGGAGTAGATTTTGCGGCGCTCGTACGCTAAAACTATTCATTTTATAAAAAAAAAAGGTTATTAAAAAAACTATAGGAAATTTTCTCTAGTTTAATTTATTATATAACTGTTTTTATCGCAAAATGAATCAGAAAGGAGATATTGTCAAAAACCGTTTTTAGGAGCCATTTTTCCAATATGGCGGCGGAAGCGGCAAAGATACGAGGTGGCAAAGTAGAAATCGGAAATAGAACATCGA
This sequence comes from Rutpela maculata, assembly GCA_936432065.2. Classification (NCBI taxonomy): domain Eukaryota; kingdom Metazoa; phylum Arthropoda; class Insecta; order Coleoptera; family Cerambycidae; genus Rutpela; species Rutpela maculata. The sequence continues at coordinate 134,111,385 of OW386293.2, read as the reverse complement.
AATCTATAAAATCACCAATTTTCAAAACTCCCGGAAAACTTCCCAGGTAAAACTACCAAATGACTGTACTAGAAGCGAATCTCTAATCATTGACAGCACGATACAAAAAAAGCGGGAGGGAGAAAACGGGTGAAACCATATTAATCGAGTCAATGAAGGTTTTCACTTCTTAATTCTCAGCAACAGCTCCGATTTTTATCTTTTTTTTTTAAACGTGTGTTTTTAACACTATTCAAAATCAGAAACATTACAGGTGGCGCAAATACCCTGGGGGTGGATGCCTTCTCGGGGGTGGAAATTATTCATTCAAAATAACCGCAGACGTCGATAGAGGAATACATTCTAAGCAAAAAATGTTCTATGAAGTTTTTTCAATGAGTCAATACTTTTTGAGTTAGGTATTCGTGATTGAAAATGTTGATTTTTCATCTAAAAAATGCATGTTTTAGAACGATTTTTCACTAATCGAAAACCTTACGCTTAGTCAAAAAAATTATTATAAGCAAAAATGAAGCTTATAAAATCATAAATTGATTGTTTTTTATTTCTGTAGATATGAACCGAGTTATGGCTCGTTGAAGGTGAATTCTTGTTCACCGAAAACTGAATTTGATCCTTTTTGAAATTTCTTAAAAAATATTAATTTTTTCACAATAATTCAAAGACTATAAAAGATACGTAAAAAATGCTAGAGTACAAAAATTTAGGTTTTTTTCCATACCTAGGAGGATGCCCTTATATAGGACACCAAACCCGAGAAATCCTAGATAACAGCTGTAAAAGATTACCTCAATGATTAAAAGAATACTTTTTAAAATGCACTAAGGGATGTCATTAAAACGCATAGGATACATATCTACAAGATGTAATATCTACATAACATTGAAGTGTAAAAATAAGCTACCTCTTTTACCTGTTATGCTATTTCCATATGTAGATCAGTCACTTTCTATAAATAACACTAGTAATCCGAAAAACTATATGTATAATACAATGATTAAAATGATTCTAACATAATCTAAATTATCGTTTGACTACAATTAGCTCGTAGGTGTTTTATAATGTTATCAGATATCAGTATATTTACATTTTTTCTCGATAGTTTTTCAATAATTACGTTATCTCTGAAGTGGGTGTTGTATTTGCTGCAAAATAAAAACTAGCAGTGTAGTTTACCTCTATAAGTTGTTGAGAAGTATTTAAGTAGTAATCTTGCATTTAAATAAATAAATACACATTTATTGCCAGAAAGAAAAAAAATTACAGGCAAAAGGTGAAAGATACTATATATACTTATATTTAGGTCAGGATTTGTGGGTTGTATTCCCAGCTGAGGGAGTAGGACAGAGAAATATAACCTTATTATTTGAGGGGTGGGCATGTAGAACACTTGTGCATTGCGAGAAGTCAATCTAGGGACTTGAAAATTTAATTTGTTGACTACCTCAGGTGCGTCAAAATCACTGTGTAACACTTTAAATAAGAATACTTGAGAGAGGTAGATTCGCCTGTCTTCAAGAGTAGACATGGAAAACCTTTCAAGCAGATCTTTCTGCGGAAAACCAATAATAGGGTAGGTACGATCAGATTTGAGCCAGAGTAATTTGACAAATCTACGCTGCACAGCTTCCAGGTTGTTTTAATGTACATCATAGCTAGGACACCAAATAAGTGATGCATACTCGAGTTTCGATCTGACAAATGATTGGTACAGAATTTTCAATGTATCAGTATTAGTGAATTCATGACTAGTGCGAACTATGAATCCAAGGCTCTTAAAGGCTTCAGAGATAATGGTGTTGATGTGAGGCGTAAAAGATAGCTTCTTGTCAAAAATTACGCCAAGGTCACGAAACACTGTGGGTCTCTGAAGTATGACATTATCCAAGTGCTAATCAAAAGCAATTGGTGATGTTTTTAATGAAAAGGATTCAAATACAATTTATTGGTTATACACCAGTTATTTACTTTATTAAGACAAGTTTGAAGTCGAAAGCAATTATCAATATTATTAATAACCGTGAATACTTTTAGGCCATCAGCGTATAGCAGGCAAGGCAAATCAATTTCGTCTATTAATAAATATATTAAATAGCAAGGGCACAGAATGGATCCCTGGCGATAATATTTGAAGGACCCCTGACTGGTGCCAGATACTTGAGATTCCTGCAAAATGAGACTGAGGACGTTTCAGATGAGTTACCTTTGGATTTAGGACAGGAAATGTATTTTCAACAAGATGGCGCTCCTCCCTATAATTCAAGGATAGTAATTGATTACCTTCAACGGAGATTCGGAGAAAACGTAATTTCGACGAATGGTCCTGTGAGGTGGCCTCCAAGGTCACCTGATTTAACACCCCTTGATTTCTTTGTTTGGGGTCATTTAAAAACATTGTCTACGTAACTGTCCGTAAAGACTTGGAGTTACGAGTAAGACGCACAATTAATAGCATAACGGCCCAGCAATTGGCGAACGTTCTTCAAGAAACAGCTATGCGAGTTCAGAAGTGCATTGTTGTTAATGGACAGCATTTTGAACAACTGTAATGTTTTGTGTTCATTTTTTGTATTCCAAAGCCACCTTATGTATAATAACATAATTAGAATAAAATTGTATTTTCTTATTTTCTTTTAGCTGTATGTAATTTTGTTTGTATTTATCGCACATTTTAATACGACATATGAACATATGAATAAATTCCTTTTTTTTTTCGGAATTTTGCCCCCCGCTCATCAAATTTGGGACGAAAGGGAAAAAATTTTTTGCTCCCCCCTCAGTAACCTTTCTGGATCCGTCCTTGATATGGTTCCATTTGAAAAAATTGAGTTTTGCCCCAAAAACCATTTTGATGAACTTTATTTGCTCATAAATCACGTAATTTAGTATTTTTGATGGGATTTCGATTTTTCTAGCATTACATGGGTCATTTAGAATAAATCGGAACCGGCATGGCACACTTAAATGGAAAACTGAAAATTATATTATAAAAAATATTGACGTTTGAAATGTCACTTGGTATCGCTGGATTCAGAAAATTATGCAGAATTCAAAAATGCAATAATATACAGGGTGTTCCATTTAAAAATCGAAAGTTAATGTCACTTCCGGCGAAACCGGAAGTGAAAAAAAAATCACTTGTACGTCAAAAAGTGCCGCTTATTATGCAAATAATATAATTTCAATCTCAATTGTCTTCAAAATTAAAGGAGAAAAGGGGGGGTGTACCATGATCCTGTTACACTCGGTATATTTGGATTTTTTTGCGATTTTCAAAGACTAGAAAGGGAACATGCTATTAAACCATAAAATTTTTCAACATGTTACCAATTATACAAGTAATTAAGTTTACACACTTTAAGTACCGAATGAAACGATTCCTCCTAGAAAATGTATTCTATGATTTTGGCGAATTCCTGTTAACTGATTTTTCTCGTTTGTAGTCCAGTCAACGGGGGATTTCACCTCTAATTTGAGTGCTAAAGAATGGATTTTGATGAAATCTTGTGCAATGTGTTTGTAATGACGTTAATAAAAATGTTGAAAAAAGATTAGAGTAGGGAATGATCGGAATGAATATTTTCAAAAAATGCATATTTTTCGAGATATGGCCACTCTAAAATTGCTAAAAGTGGGTAGGAGAAATGTAGAAAATGTCAGGTGAATGTATCATCGAAATACAAGACATTTTTTATTTGCAACTTTTCTAGAAAGTGCGTTTTCACCGAGTTTTTTTTGTAGCGCTTTAAAAATATGCAATTTAGAAATTTGGAAAAAGCCAGACGTATGCACTGAGGCCTTTTAAACATTTTTTGTCTCTTGGAATTTTTTTATAACTTGCTAATTTTCCGAGTTACAGACAGTTTTTCATGATAAATAATGTACTCATTTTTTGCACATTAAAAAATACATGAAAATTCGAATAATGAGCGTGAAAAACTGCTGTAGACAGCATTCACACGATTAATCCAAACGAAAGGTTCACAGCTACGGACAATGCTGTTTTGGAATTATTATTCCTCATCAGCGTAACCCATAAAGAAGTGATTTGGTACTGTACAACTCAAAAGAGTGTATTACGTTATCTACTCCTGCAGTTAATTCTTATAACTCATATTCTAAGTATATCAAAATTTCAGGCTTGACATGGAAAGCAATATTTTTCTTACACCGTTACCACATCTCCCTATTTGGAATTATCTCATCCCACTAAAACAACAATAAATTATTAAAGAACAGAATTATGTAAACATCTTTAATTATAAATTATTTAAAAAAGATTAATACATCACTGAGATTATTAAATTGTAATATATGTAAATAGTATTAAAATATTCAACAGGCATTCATCTAGTGTAGAAAAAATTGTAGATAAAATACTTAAAATCACTCCACCATTACTTTCCAGTTGGAAGAAAAAAATTGTGAGACAAAGAACATTTTGGAATCCGGACTTATGGACCAATCGTAGGTCACCCTTTTGTCATTAGAGTCTATATTCACCCTAACCTTCTGGTCGTTCACCAAATCGCAAGTAAAACACACCTAAAAAAAATTTATGGGTGAATCAAATTGTAGTTATTGTCTATTCGTGATATTTTTGCATTCAAGTAGGCCCTGATATTTCTTTAATAAATTCGATAACATTTCACTTATTGTTAATGTAACATCACAGAGTACAGTAACTATACAGAGCCTTCTCGCCAAAACCAAATTTGTATACTCATCGCCATTTTTTTAAATGGTATATCAATCAACCTCACTTTTATGTTGACACTGTTGACGTTTATCTTGTTAAAGTTTAGATTTGTGAATTTTATTTCCACTCATTTTGGGAGGTTGAAAACATTAACCGAGAATTAAAATTCTCATAAATAAAACCTAGTGTACAAATCAATTGAAAATAGGCGCCGATTATAGACAATTCAAATGGTAATATTATTCAATATAACTCGAAATACAGTTTTTTCAGTGTATCCTTAAATGGGGATCTGCACGTGACATCATAGCTGACCTCAAAAATATATATTTCTTAAAATTCACAAGTATTACGTAGCTATTATTAAAATTTCTGCCTGGTTCCTGTACTTTCGACCGAAATCTAGTTCAATGTAATGTTTATAAAGTTTTAAATAATAGTTTGTCACAATAAAATAAAACGCATTTTGCAGGTTAGAAATCCAACTTATCAAATGAAATAAATTAACAACATATTTCTCTCAGTGTAGACGCAACTGGTACGTAAGGTCACAGAAAACAATCCATCAAAACTCAAAGGAACCGCCAAAGCCTTGGTCTCTGTATAGTTACTGTACTCTGTGGTAATATGTTTTATGAGGTATTGTTGCCAATTCTAAAGTTGTCAGTGAAGGTGTCACTAAAGATTGTGCCATGGCAAACAAAACCAATAGTCAATAAATAAGTCGGAAAATGTGAAGAAGTGGTGGAACAGCACCGATTTGGAAAATTCCTTTTTTCACGTGTTCCCTAGACCCCCAGGACCATTCATCAGCATTGACCTCTGCAATACCTCCGAAAATGAGAAAGTTAGGGGGGGGTTTGAAGTGCCCCAAAAAGTAGCTGTCATAAAAAAATTTATAAAATTGATATTTCGCCTCGGAAATGGGCTCTAGGAGGTTTTTTGGGTCGCTGATCACGAATCTGAGGTCCAAATTGAGGACTTCCATATTCCAGTATGGAATTCGTGTCATTTTTTAAAGAAAATTCCACTTTTTTGGGCGGAAATTTAAATATGAACATTGTGTTGCGAAAGTGTGCTCTAGGGGGATTTTTGGGTCGCTGATCACGAATCTGAGGTCCAAATTGAGGACTTCCATATCCCAGTATGGAATTCGTGCCATTTTTTTAAAGAAAATTCCACTTTTTTGGGCGGAAATTTAAATATGAACATTGTGCTGCGAAAGTGTGCTCTAGGGGGATTTTTGGGTCGCTGATCACGAATCCGAGGTCCAAATTGAGGACTTCCATATTCCAGTATAGAATTCGTGCCATTTTTCAAAGAAAATTCCACTTTTTTGGGCGGAAATTTAAATATGAACATTGTGCTGCGAAAGTGTGCTCTAGGGGGATTTTTGGGTCGCTGATCACGAATCCGAGATCCAAGTTGAGGACTTCCATATCCCAGTATGGAATTCGTGCCATTTTTTAAAGAAAATTCCACTTTTTTGGGCGGAAATTTAAATATGAACATTGTGCTGCGAAAGTGTGCTCTAGGGGGATTTTTGGGTCGCTGATCACGAATCCGAGGTCCAAATTGAGGACTTCCATATCCCAGTATGGAATTCGTGCCATTTTTTAAAGAAAATTCCACTTTTTTGGGCGGAAATTTAAATATGAACATTGTGCTGCGAACGTGTGCTCTAGGGGGATTTTTGGGTCGCTGATCACGAATCCGAGATCCAAGTTGAGGACTTCCATATCCCAGTATGGAATTCGTGCCATTTTTTAAAGAAAATTCCACTTTTTTGGGCGGAAATTTAAATATGAACATTGTGCTGCGAAAGTGTGCTCTAGGGGGATTTTTGGGTCGCTGATCACGAATCCGAGGTCCAAATTGAGGACTTCCATATCCCAGTATGGAATTCGTGCCATTTTTTAAAGAAAATTCCACTTTTTTGGGCGGAAATTTAAATATGAACATTGTGCTGCGAACGTGTGCTCTAGGGGGATTTTTGGGTCGCTGATCACGAATCCGAGATCCAAGTTGAGGACTTCCATATCCCAGTATGGAATTCGTGCCATTTTTTAAAGAAAATTCCACTTTTTTGGGCGGAAATTTAAATATGAACATTGTGCTGCGAAAGTGTGCTCTAGGGGGATTTTTGGGTCGCTGATCACGAATCCGAGGTCCAAGTTGAGGACTTCCATATCCCAGTATGGAATTCGTGCCATTTTTTAAAGAAAATTCCACTTTTTTGGGCGGAAATTTAAATATGAACATTGTGCTGCGAAAGTGTGCTCTAGGGGGATTTTTGGGTCGCTGATCACGAATCCGAGGTCCAAATTGAGGACTTCCATATCCCAGTATGGAATTCGTGCCATTTTTTAAAGAAAATTCCACTTTTTTGGGCGGAAATTTAAATATGAACATTGTGCTGCGAAAGTGTGCTCTAGGGGGATTTTTGGGTCGCTGATCACGAATCCGAGGTCCAAATTGAGGACTTCCATATCCCAGTATGGAATTCGTGCCATTTTTTAAAGAAAATTCCACTTTTTTGGGCGGAAATTTAAATATGAACATTGTGCTGCGAAAGTGTGCTCTAGGGGGATTTTTGGGTCGCTGATCACGAATCCGAGGTCCAAATTGAGGACTTCCATATCCCAGTATGGAATTCGTGTCATTTTTTAAAGAAAATTCCACTTTTTTGAGCGGAAATTTAAATATGAACATTGTGCTGCGAAAGAGTGCTCTAGGGGGATTTTTGGGTTGCTGATCACGATTCCGAGGTCCAAATTGAGCAATTCCATATTCTAGACTGGAATACGTGCCATGGAAAATTCAAATTTTTCAGAAAAAATTTAAATGTTAACGTTTTTCGACGAAAATGTGCTCTAGGAGGTTTTTTTGGTCGCCGATCATGATTTTGAAGTCCAAATTTAAGAATTCCATATTCCAGACTGGAATACGTGATATGGAAAATTCCATTTTTTCAGAAAAAATTTAAATATTAACATTTTTCCACGAAAATGAATCGATTTGTTCGGCTGAAATATCAGATGAACATCAGAATACCACCTTTTGTACCAACACAATAAATGCTATATTTTTATAAAAATTGGTATCTTTTAATCACTTTTTTAATCACTTACCTCACTTAGAAGAAAAAATTTGCATGCAATTTTATAAACACTGCAGGTGTTTATAAAATTGCCATGTATATTAATTTGAAATGCTCGTAATATTTATACATAACTTTTTTTCTTCAAAGTAAAATTGACTTGAAAAATTATTTTGAAATACTCGTAATATTCATACACAATTTTCTTCGGGTCTGGTATGGTTTAAGTACGTCCGATTTTAACAATTTTCCAATAAGTTATGAAAGGAACATGGTTAATAGAGCACATTTTTAAAAAAAAAAATTTTTGGACGAACCATAAATTGTTGAGAAAAAAAAATTTTTTTGGATGAACCGTAAAGTGTGGAGAAAAAAATTACGAAAGTTGCGGGACCTCTGGGAGCGAAATCGAGTGCTGGGAGGGGAGATAGTGGAATATAATAATGAAAAAGATGGTCAATACAGTTGTACAATGTAATAGCAGTTAATTAGCGACCTCCGACCTCCGGTGCACAGCACTAATTGGAAGAGAAAAAACCATGAATTAAAATTAATGCTTTCTCTTTTCTTGTACTTTTGGAGCTGTGACTGAGATAATTTAATTAGAAAAATCTGCTTCTCGTTCATTACTTTTTCTTTATTGTTTTTACTAGTCTGTTATATAGAAGCTTGGAAAAAACCGGGAAAATCGGGGAAAAAGTCCAGGAAGAAACGGGAAAAAGTCGGGAATTTCCACGTCCGGATTTGGTAGACACCATGAGTTTGGTGATCATAAAAGTGTAATAAGTTTGAGCGTTGTACACGCTGAATTAAATCCTGGTATACTGTTGCAGTAGACTCACGCTTTAACTTCTAATATCACAAACACGGAGGAGTTGAAATTTTTTTACAAATTATGTGTCTTTTTTTCTCTCTATTCTTATTGGGATGCTCTGCCACATGTATTCTTCTAAACAATGTCTGAAATCTACAAAATAATACAATTAACCAGTATTTTACTGGAAAATAACCTCTACGCCTGTGACTTTTACGTCAAAGGATCAGTTAGAGGGTGGTTTTGACAAATAATGAATAAGAACAAAAATATAAAAATGACGTATTTTGCTGACGTTTCGGAAAACGAATCTGTTTCCTTTCTCAAAGCGTATTATAATGTTTGTGGGCTGTGTATATTAAATACAGATTCGTTTTCCGAAACGTCAGCAAAATACGTCATTTTTATATTTTTGTTCTTATTCATTATTTGTCAAAACCACCCTCTAACTGATCCTTTGACGTAAAAGTCACAGGCGTAGAGGTTATTTTCCAGTAAAATACTGGTTAATTGTATTATTTTGTAGATTTCAGACATTGTTTAGAAGAATACATGTGGCAGAGCATCCCAATAAGAATAGAGAAAAATTAAGAAAATGCCACAACCAACGTTTAGACAATAAATTATGTGTCTGTTGTACACTTCTTGCTGAAATTTGAATAATTTACGTTGAACAGTTTTAAAAATCTGCTGAGTTATACAGAAAAATATCCCACTTTTTAAAGAGATTTTAATCAACTTAAAACAATAAAATCGTAGTTATCTATTTTCGCCATGTCAAATTACAATTCTACCGAAAAAAAAAAAAAATTTCTCAACAATTTATGGTTCATCCAAAAATTTTTTTTTCAAAATGTGCTCTATTAACCATGTTCTTTTCATAACTTATTGGAAAATTGTTAAAATCGGACATACTTAAACCATACCAGATCCCTCAAAATCATGATCAGCGACCCAAAAATCCCCCTAGAGCACGCTTCCAGCACAATGTTCATATTTAAATTTCCGCCCGAAAAAGTGGAATTTTCATCAAAAAATGGCACGAGTTCCATACTGGAATATGGAATTCCTCAATTTGGACCTCGGATTCGTGATCAGCGACCCAAAACACCCCATTTCCGAGGCTAAATATTAATTTTATAAATTTTTTTTTGACAGCTACTTTTTGGGGCACTTCAAACCCCCCTAACTTTCTCATTTTCGGAGGTATTGCAGGGGTCAATGTCGATGAATGTTCCTGGGGGCCTAGGGAACACCTGAAAAAAGGAAATTTTCAAATCGGTGCTGTTCCACCACTTTTCCACATTTTACACTTTTTTCCGGCTTATTTACTGGTACAAATGATGTGACAAACTCGTATTATAAAGCCTTCGAGTTGACAGTGCTTACAGTAATAAAATCTGTCAGTAATTCATAGCCAACTGCAATACAAAAGTTCATGAATGGACTACAAATATAGCGTCGTACTTTAAGTCCTGTGGCGAAGTCCGATAATTTTGTTGACTTCTCTGCACCATCTACAAAAATTCTTCCATATCGATTTATCAAAAATGAATTCTCCTGTGCTGAATGCAAGTCGCAGGAAACATTCTGAGGATCTTCACTCGCCAGCCCTACTATAGCATCACTGGGGTCGACATCTAAAAACTAAAGTAGCAATTTTGAAGAGACTAGCATTAACAATTGTATAATTATCAATAAGTGTTAAATGGAGTATTGTTGAAGGTTTCAGTGCAATTTGACAATTCTAGTCAATAATTATTGCATAATTAAAGTAATGAAATACCAATGAACTGTCTCATATTAAAGACAATTTCACTAGCTGTCTGTTAATTACTGACACTGTTTCTTAAATGAAATAAAATGGCTGCATTTTTTGTTTATACGGGTGGGGCAACAGTGTGTCGGACTTCGAAAGTTAAAGTTATATGATAGATAAAAATTTGAAAAAAAAAATACAAGTAAACTAGACAAAAAAGTTTATAAGCTGGAAATTATTTTCGTATATAAAAGGTGAGCCAAGATAATTCTATAGGATTAAGTGCTATACATACAATTGGGTTGTTGACGAATTTTCAAAAATAGTGAAATATGGTAGTGCAGGACTTAATTTAGTTATATATTTAATTTGGAAGAAAAATTCCTAGCGCAACATATTTTAAAAAATTGTTAAACTTCGACTATTTGAATGTGCCGCGAAAACGGTAGTGACATCATAACGGCAGTTAGATGTGAACTTATAAGCAGAACAGATGAAGACGAATAAGTTGACATTGCTGACAAGAAAGAAAATAACCTCATATGTCAAAAGTAAATTTGACGTTTAGCTAGCAGTGATTGATGTTTGCAGTTATTGTTAACATTTTTTTACAAAACGACTAAGGCAGTATATCTGTAAAAGCTAATTCTGACATTCTACTTGAGGTAGATATATTTAGGGTCAGCGAATTTTTAAAAAGAGACATTGCAATGGTTGGAAGTGCAAAAGCTGCAAGGTACCTACGTTACAGCTGCGATAGACAGTACAAACTATTGTAATTTCTGCAAGAACTTACTTTTTCTTATCTTATTAATATTACATAATATGTCTAATATGTATTTTATTATTTAATTTAGATGAATTTGTTAACTATACTTTGTATTTTATTAAATATTTTCTTTCCATTGTTTTATTTCCTATTAACTATATACATGTGTATCTAATTGAAAACAACAAAATAAGTTTATCTACAAAAGAAATTATTTATTATCCATTGACACTCACTTCTAAGAAGAGTCAGAATGAGACTTACGAAGATATCAAGAAAGGTCTGTATTATAACAAAAATTAATAAATAGGTAAGTACTTTATGCTAGTATCTATCTAAGCAATAAACAATGATATGTATTTATAACACACATAATTCAAAGGGCATTTATAACTACAATCCAACGCATTCGTAGCCATTTCCGACTGATTGTGTTCACCGACTTTAGACGACTTTCACAGTTTGTTTCATATAGTTTTTCAACGGCGAGTTTCTAAATTTCCTTTCTTAATTTATTGATCATCCTAGTATTATGGGGCGTCTACGGAGCTTCATAAATAATCAATACCCAACAAAAACAACTGCACTTTATTCCAACATAAACTAGATAAAATATAATAGACATAAAAGCAGATTAAAGCCATTTCCCTCCTTTTAGGAAGTCAAAGATGAATAACATTCTAATCTAGAGCCGTTAAGAATACAGTAATTGTTTTATCCACCAGTTTGGCGGGTAATTTAAATTTGTAACAGCTAGAACTCCACACAAGTCTTGTAATGCGGCCGTTTTTCCTACAACATAAACCCATATTAAAAATCAAATTCCTACATTAAGATACAACTTACCACAAATAAAACGCTTATAATACATTGTAATTTGTTACTTTACTTGAAATTGAAGTGGTCTCCATAATAAGAAGACTTGGTCCTTCTCTGGTGGCTTTGAATGATTCATTATTACGTTCAGCGTTTATTATTGGAACACAACAGTTTTTCTGGTGAATTGGTGGTATTATTTACACAGTACGGCAGAAAACACTATCTGTACTTATATTTATCCATAACTAGATGCTGTTAAACTATACCAAATTGTAACCTATGAACGTCAGTTGAATTTGACGTTAAATATAATGTCAGATTAAACTGTCGTGATTGTCTTTTTTCTCCGTCGCTATCAGCAAGTTTCTAAATTAGTACCCGTTTCTCGTCGTTTTATAACTAACTTCTCTACAGACTGCCGTTATTATGTCATCTCCGTTTTAAATGCATGTATGTTTGTAATTAATATTATAATATTATAAGACTGTCTTTACAACTTCTACATGTTTCTAATGATTTTTTATGAATAATTGTTACTGTTTAACATAGATTCTCCTCAAATTTTAACTTAGTGCAACAACCCAATTTTGTAGACCCACATTTAAATAAAAAAATATGCTTACTGTAACAGGAATCCACATTCCAAAACGAATGGTTTTTATACATAAAAAAAAAGGATTGACTTCACAAAGTTTAGCGATACTCATTCATATTCAACACGAAATAAAAATAATATTTACATGCACAAATATTTTCACACCTACCACAAAAAGTCACCTTACTACGCCGGAACTTTTTTTTACAACATGCTACCCACAGTGCTAAAGAATACAAGGTGCATCATCAGCTTTAAGAATAAACTAAAAAACATCTTGTTACAACACTGCTTTTATCACCTGAATGAATTTACATCTGTTCTCAAAGTAGCCAATTAAAAATGTTCCTAGTAAACCACAGATTTAACAGGCACTCAAAAAATGTCGACATCTTTGGCTTTGCGATGTGGAGTGTTTGATCTTTTGACATTTTTTGATCAACGGTCAACTATAATACCTACTATCAAAAAGTAGGTGTAGAGTATTTTTTGTATATTCTAATTTAACAATGTGATTCATGTCTTATATCTGTTTACGTCCAAATGTTTTTACTATCTCATTTGATGTTTTTTATATGATACTTGTACTTTTTATATATTACTGTTAACTTTTTACAATTTACTTCCAGTAATTAGTTACTTAATTCAGTTCTCCTCTTTTTGGTATTCCACCTCCCAAGGAACAATTTAAAAGTCATTTGGACTTGAGGAGGTTTTTAGAAAGGTTTGTCAGGGTTAGGAAATAGTCATGTGCTTTATTGATGTTGTAGTTAAGGCCTTTTAGGCTTCAAGTATACTTGCTCTTAATAGTAAGTTTTAAAGCATTCTGTAAGACCTAATTATAAAGCTAATTTGCTTCTAGGATAATATGTATTTGTAATGGATTTATCATAACCTACATAAAACTCTCCATAAAGCTAATTAGTTTTATGAACGTCCTAAATTCCATTGAGATTTAAAGAGGCTTTAAATTATTCTTTATGGTTTTAACATATTTGCAATAAATGCATTTTAAATCCTTTTTAAAATAGACATTTTCAATGCCTATTAGTATACTTATTAAAGGCCATTACAAAACTAGACTCTTAAAACATCCTTGATAAATGTTGTGATGAAACTGTTATGAAGAAAAAAAGGCCTTTATAAATCTAAAAGGCAAATTTTAATTCCATAAAACACTTTCCAAAACCTCAATAAAACATTTATTATAAAAATAATAAACAATATGTCTGCCTGAAGTGTCGTTGATGCATATGTGTGTGTGTGTGTGTGTGTGTGTGTGTTAATTAAAAGCATTTCACAACTTACTGATGTGTAATTAAGTCTTTTTTGGAAACGTGGAAGAAAATAAAAAAGAGTGGCCATTTTAAAAGGACTGTTAAAACACACACATACAAATTATTTTGAGGTTAAGTTTTAAATATTTTGTATCAAATGTCAACGTCCCAAACGTTTTATTACAGCTTTTATCAAGTCCATGTGATCTTCGCCAAGTGCATTTGCATGTTTGTAAGGAAGGGATTATTTGTGATAGTATACAAAAAGACTAAAAGGGCTTCATTTAGAGTAAATGTTCTAGGTCATTACCATTATTAGAATATATAGTTTAATGAGAGGACCAGTGTTGCCAGATCAAAATTTTAAAAGTTATCAGACGACGCTTTAAAAAGTTACTAAATTTCACTAGATTTGAAATTAAAGCTCTCATCTTTAATTTCCAAAAGTTGCAGTGTCTGTAGGACACGTAATTTTCTTGAGCTCTCTGAGCACAGCATAGCTTTGAGCGTCCTCTATCTGATTATTTCGTTGCCAGACTTCGTACTCTATATTGTATTAAATGGTTTGTAACTAGAAAGCACTGTTTGTCTACGAGACGCTAGAGGGCAACGAGCCCAGGCTCTTCGATTGTAGCGATTCATGATCAATAAACTATACGGTTACCTCAATTAGCAGCTTTTAGACGAGAGAGACGCGCGGAGCGGGGAATCGAATGAAAGATATTCTGTTAGGGTCTACAGCCTACGTCAGCTGTAGACACTACATGCATCTTTGTCTGTATCTTTTGCACGAAAATCAGATATGTCTGTCTCTTTCATTCGATCCCCCGCTCCCCGCGTCTCTCTCGTCTAAGAGCTGCTGATCGAGGTAACCGTAGAGTTTACTGACCGTGGTAGCGATTAACGTGAACAGTTCTGTATTAAATGGATCGCAACTCGAATTTAATGTTTGTCTACCTACCAGTAGAGGGCAATAAATTGAATGATTCAAAAATCATTAAAAATGGGCATTTTCATAAAAGTTTTCACTAAATCACTAGATTTAAAAAAAATCATCAGATCTAGTGAAATTTCACTAGACCTGGCAACACTGGAGAGGACTGTAAAATGACAATTAGGTTTTTAGTTGGCCGGCCATGTTTTTCTTGTTATATAAAAATATTCAAGGTCAATCTCACAATTATAATTATCAATAATTATCACTTTTTCGTTAGCAAATTAAGGTAAAATTACAAGAAACGACTGAAAATTACCGTGGGAACCGAGAAGCAGCCCACTTTTTAAATTTGCTGATTACGTGTGTCTTTGCAAATTTTGTATGGATATTAAAATCATTATTATTTCTGAGGGGCTCTTGTTTTTTGGGCCTTCCTTATGTAGTTTTAACGATAAACTGCCGTTGGTTTTAATTTTTTTGTCATACCTGATGGCTTTTTATTACCTTTTAAATCGGCCCTAGAGAGGTTATAGTGCTCTACGCTTTATACATTTCAAATTCCATTTTATCTTCAATAAGTCTGATGGTGTGTTTGCTTAAATCAGTTTAGAAAAAATAAATGCAATAATAAAATTATTTGGATTCCTTCGTGGACATTCTTATAGCTTCTCAGTTCTATGGTTTTAAAAACCAGTTTTAAGGTAGCTTTCTAGGTGTTTTCTAGAAATGCAGGAAGCTAATAGAAAAGCTTCTGACAGCTTTAAAATAGGTTTTAAGAAAGGTTTTAAAACGGCTCGAACAAGGTTTTCAAGAGCAGCACTATGCCTCACTAAGGAGTTTTATGATGGAATTTAAAAAGGCCTTAACAACCTTCATAAGAGTGGGCCCTTTTAGTCTACAAGTCGCTTTATGATGGTATTAAGGATATTGTTACAGCAAAATAGATTTTTCAAGGCATTTTATAAATAGTTTTATAGCACCCTTGTATACATTTAAGAAACTAAAATTGTTCCTTGGGCTGTATGTGACGAACCTCATCCATATCTATGTATATGGCAAAAAAGGAAATAAAGCATTTGATTTGATTTGATTTGATAGATGTTGTGGTAAAAATATATTGTCTCTTACCGTAAATTCAACAGAGTGCCCAACACAAAACTGAGGACCATCAGAGTATAAAATTCCCGGGCTGTTCTTGACTGGCTTTGCTATTTTATTTTCATTTGACATGACATAATCTTCATGAGCTTTCCAAGAGAACGGCTTTAAGTTGGTTCTGGATACTTGCGGCAGTGACCAAGGAGACCATTCCAGGGTGCCCTCGAATTTGCAACATACTCGGAACGAATAAGGCTGATCCGCTTGCAGATCTTTTACTAAAAACTGTGTGTCCAGGCCTACAAAAATCAGGGCAGTATAATTATGGACGTTCCTTCTCCAAGAATGAAAGAAAGTTTAATATTTAAAATTGAAATTCCAAAAAAATATATACTGCTATATTTTTTGCAACATCCAGCAATATACGCAAACCCGGATAAAAAAAATCGCTGCTCTAGGCCATCATGTTCGACATATATCGGATCCCTCCAAGTGTCGTTGGTTTTCTCAATGCATTTATATCCCTATCCCCAGTATATCTGGAGATAATCTGTATACGAAAAAAATACTTACCAAAAAAATACTTGTTAGAAAAAAAACAGCAATACATTGAATGAATTTTTTTCTACTTAGTATGTTATTTGTAATGTCTATTTTAATATTATTTGCATTATCTATTTTAGTATGTAATTTGTACTGTCTATTTTATATCAACCTTTTTTTATGTTGATTGATGTACTTCTTCAAATACGTATGTATATTATTTTTATAATGTATGTGTATATCTGTTGAAAATAAATATATCTATCTATAGTTATCTATCAGATCTATCTTTACTTCTTAGTACCAAATTTTTCATAGATTACATCACGGTACAATTTTTTTTTCTCTAGGAACAGTCTTGCCAATATACAATAACAGCCTTCTGTTTCTTTGATACCATTTGATACAGTCATGTTTTGGCAGTCACTTCCATAGTTTTTGATTTTCTCGAAATATAAAAACTATAAGGTACACTTCTGTGCAATGAAATCCCGTACACTTATTTTTCGCTATATTAAATCATTATTTATTTAATTGTCAGTGTCAGTGTCATATTTTCGCAATGCCAAAATTAACTGAACATAAAAACATTTTAATTCTCTTTAAAATTGAAGAGGGACGGTCTACCAAAGCAGTTGCTAACCATTATCGATTGAATAAAAGTACTGTTATGAGTGTGAAGAAAAGGTGGGAGGAGGAAGGTAGGGCAAAGAGAAAAGACAGTTCAGGCCGATAGAGAAGTTCAAATCTTGTTCAAGATGAAGCGTTCCTTGGCTATTTGAGGAAAAATCTGTTTCAAACAGCAGGAAATGCTGTGTTCATGACAAACTTTCCAGCATCGAGGTCAACAGCTAGCCGAAGGATAGGAAAATTGGAATTAAAAAACTGTAGAAGTGTCCAGAAGACCATATTAACAGAAGAACAGAAGCAAACCTGCATTCTGTTTTGTTTAAATTATGTCTATCGCCAGTTATAATGATGGACATATTCGGGTGTACCGTCCTACAAATACCAGGTTTCACGAACGTTACGTGTCTCCGCGGAACAGGTTTGGGCGATTTTCTGTTAACGTTTGGGCATGGATAAGCGTGCATGGCCGTGGTGTAGCGTGGCATATTATGGGTAATGGTAGATTTGATGGACAGGTTTATGGGATATTTTGGAAAACGTTATGCTTCCTTCGGTGGAGCAATTATATCCAAACAACACCTTCATTTATCAACAAGGCAACTGCCCTGTTCATACTGCCAGGATAATTATACTCAGTGGTTTGGGTGAATAATATTGAATTCTTACCGTGGCCTTCGCACAGTCCCAATATAAACCCAATTGAGAACGTCTGGGGTTAGCAAGTAAAAAAAATTATGAACGAAACTTCAAACCAAGAAATGAAAAAGATCACAATCAATGTCAGTTTTTTTTTATGACCTATATGATAATAAAAGATCTAAATTCCAAAAAGGCTGATTCACACCACTCAATATTACGAGCAATATTAGTAAAAGCTGAATTACTTTATTTTTGGAGTCTACGGGATTTCGTTGCACAGAAGTGTAGGTACTAAAAAATGTTGACGCTCCTTAAACTTTCCGCCCATATATAGCCATGTCCTAAGTTGGCCTACTGGTTAATTCTGAGCTGAATATGTATCATGTTTTAATAATAATATTAGTATAAAATTTTCTTACCTTTGTAACAATCGTTGAAATTGACTAATAAATGTTTTTCTGAAATCACATCTCCGAAAGCCCTTTGGAGCCTAAATTCCTGAATATCTGTCATTCTATCTTCATTTTCCACGCTTTGCCACTCAACTAATATGGCACCTGGTTTCTCAATTAACTCTGTTATCTAAAACAGTTGAAATAAAAGGTACTTATCTATACAGGGAGGACCATTAATAGTAGGCCATAATTCAAGGGTAGATTCTTTGGACCAAAATATATGTATAATAATACACGTGGTGTCCCGGCACTATGAGGCAATACTTCGGGAACGTACAGTTTGGGTCAAAATAACACTAAAAGTACCTATAATTTTCTTTCTTAAGGCTCCCCCCCTACGGAGATATTACCCTTTAAAGGTTACATATTCAAGAAGGTTTTTTGCCTATTACTTCCAAACCGTTCTATCGATTTTAATAAAATTTGGACTGTGTACATATTAAATGAGTATCTTTATTCCAGAAATATGGCACCCTTCGTATCTTGTCTAGGAAGCCAGGGTTTTTTACCCTTAAATTTTGACAAATTAATTTTTGAAAATTAAGGTCACAATTTTTAAATTCCTTAAACAATTTTCTAAAAAAAGATATTCTTATTTGACATCGATAAAGCAATCCTTTTTTGAGAAAAAAAAGATTTTACTGATAAGGGACTAAGGAATACTAGTAATATAAACTACCGCATGATACCTGTGAGAAAACAATTGAATAAATTTAAACTTCAAATTTGAGTAGCAAGTAATAAGTTGTTAAGTAGTTCTGAGATAGTAGTTTATTGACATGGCAAATTTTTCATCTGGTGAATATGCCAACATGCAACATATGTACGGACTTGCTGCCGGTAATGGTTCGGAAGCCAGACAGCTTTATGGGGAACACTTTCCTTATTACAAACAGGAAAACTTTTGAGCGGGTAAACCGTCAAGTACGAGAAACAGATAGATATCCATCTTAGCAATAAAAAAACAAAATAATAAAAATTGAAGAATAAATAACTATTTAAAAAAATAATCCTATTAATTTTTAGGGATCGTGGAACCAAAACGAGGAGGTGAAGGTGGTCTTAGAACTGTTCGTACAGTTGTACTAGAAAAAGCTGTATTAGATGCTGTTGCCGAAGACTCATCAATAAGCATTAGGAAGCTCTCAGCGCAATTTAATACTTCGAAGTCGGTGGTTCACAGAATTTTGAAAGAACAGCTTCTCCATCCTTTCCACATCCAGAAAGTTCATGCAATGTCCCCGGACGACTACCCTGCTCAAGTTCAATATGCTAATTGGTTCCTGCAAAAGCAACAGGAAGACCGCAAGTTTATTGGTAGTGTTTTGTTCACAGATGAAGCAGGATTTCGCAGGGTCGGTGTAATAAATTCTCACAATCTACATAGTTGGATCGATGAAAATCCTCATGCAATTATTCAAACTCATCACCAACAACAATTCCAAATTAACGTCTGGGCAGGAATAATTTGAAATTATTTAATAGGGCCATTTGTTTTAGAAAATCGGTTAAATGCGGAAAATTACTTAAGATTTCTACAAAAAAATCTAGATGGTTTATTGGAAGATGTGTCATTAGCAACTATAAGAAACATGACGTACATGCACGATGAAGCTCCTCATTTCAGCATCACAGTCAGGGAATATTTAGATCAAAAATTTCCCCACCGATGGATTGGCCGATGAGGTCCAGTACCCTGGCCTCCTCGTTCTCCTGATCTAAACCCATTAGATTTTTTTCTTTTGGGGTCATCCCAAAAATTTAGTGTATAAAACACCGGTACAAACAAGGGAAGAGATGTTACAAAGAATCACTACCCAATGTGTTGTATAAAAAATACAACACAATGATATTGCCGCAATTAATTTTATACTTTTTAAAAATTTAAATATTCGCGCCACCTTCCAAATATGTACCATTGCAAATCAATTTCAACAGCTGTTGCTTGTTAACAAATTTTGGACTTAAAGGCCATGGCAGGTTAAGATAAGTTTCCATGGCTTTGCAACCTTTTTACGTGTGGTTCCTTCCAGTGATGTATCTTTGTGTAAGATACTACCACAAAAAGTTTTGACCTCTAAAACTTCATAATATCTGGGAAAACTTTTTTTCGAAAATCCGAAAAAAAAAATTTTTTCTTAATCAAGTGAACCAATTTGTTTGTATTTCACATATATTGTAAATCTACTCAAGACAATTTATTAATGATATTTTCAGGAAATCTTTTCATGAAAAAAACAAAAATTGATGCTTTTGAATTTTTTGAAAAATTTAAATACGTACTTACACGTTAACGAACACCACCATTTTTTTTACTAATTATACACCAAACAATAAGCTATAATATATATTTTTTATAAAACTCTAACGAAGGGGCAACGTAGTCAAATTAGCAAAGATAATGTTTCATGCTTACAGAGTCTATTGCCTTGAACATCTGACAGATCTAAATAAATTTTGACAAGTCATGTTTACCTAGCAATTTCAGAAATAAAATTTTAATTTTCTATTTCATTGACTGGTCCTAGAAAAAATAGTGTATGCAACTCACATTTAATGGCTATTAAAACACTCACATTCATTATGTCATTCTCCTACGGCTCATGTCATAATTCTCATACTCATGCATTAATAGCCATCATTAAATGATCGTTGCATAATATACTAAAATAGCATTTTATGCTTTTATTAAGCAAGCAATGAACAAAAAATTCTTGTCAGACGACAAATGTCAAAGTAGTTTCGGTAGGTCATTTGTCTTTGTCCCTTGCCTCTATTTTTAGAAAATGCAGGATAATAATACCGATAGTGAAATGGGATGTACTCCGCCTGAACTCAGGGAAGTTGCCGAGCGACCAACAGAAAATTTATTGCTAGAAAAAAGTAAAAATAGGTATGACAAGGCATATAAAATATATATTTGTAGAATTAATTGCTCTTATCGAGGTTTCTGTTAAAATAAATAAACATACTCTCTATGTCTTTCTTATAATTCATATTTCCTACAACTAAAATAAAACCAGTTAAAAAACACAAGTTGGAAAATGCTCACTTTCCAACCCGAAAACTGAAATGTCATACTTTCCAACTTTTGACATGTAAGACAATTTGATTATTTCTCTATGATTGTGAATAAAATTACTAAAAGCCCACTTCAATCTTACCTGGATGGGTGCAATCCTGCACACCTCTCCAAACTGGGCTAAAACATCTTTAACTTCAATCTCTGAGGTAGGTTCGCAATGAAAACTAATGAAAGGCACTTCTTTTAGTTCTGGAACTTCCGGCAGGCTGCCCAGTAAACAGGCATCCGTGGTAAATTTTGCTAAGCTGTCTCTACCTCCATTTATAACTGAATTACCTATATTTATTAATTTATTTGTAGTTTCAATTTTCTCTAAGATTACAACACGACATTCTTCCAAAGGGGCCAGCCCTTCTTTCTTTGTCTGAAAATCAAATTTCATGATAACAAAAATTGCACAAGGTATACAGCAATAAATAACTTACCTTCTTTGCTTGATCTAGAAGGCAGTTTTCTCTTTTGTTCAAAATATTCACCAACGTTTCTTTGAGGTTAGAAAAGGTTTCGTGGATGTTTTTCTCGGTTTCTTCATAAGTATTTATGATTTGTTTCACGGCACTTTCGATTTCACTATCGAGCAATTTTAACCGACTTAAATATTGTTTGGCTGCCTTTAAAGTGTCTAAAATTTCTTTATTATCCATCTGTTTCTGAAATATTTCAAAAATTTGTTGGAGAGGCAAGAATAAAGAATGAAGTTATTGTCTATTTTATGCAACCCAAAATACAAACCAGTATGTTTTCAGTTGCCTAAACAACTTAGAAGAAATTGACGATTGCATGAAAGAAAGTTTGGTAAAAAGTGTCATGGCGCACAGTATAATGCTATCACTGTAATTCACTGCACATGTTGACCAACTCGTCTAATTTCCAAACTTTGCAACAATTAAATACCTATAATATAATAATCATAACATTGTTTTCATTATCTTTAATGTTAAACCTACTTCCACTGAATATAAATCACCTGTATTAGGTTGTTTCGTAGTCTACAATATTTAAAAAAATGTCAAAATATGCAGTTTGTCAATCACTGCTGCCAACTCTTCTAGTAAACTGAGAGTTGGAAACAGTGTTTGACAAATTGCATAATTCGACATTTTTTAAATATTGTAGACGACGAAACAACCTAATAAAGACTATTTATATTCAATGGGAGCAGGTTTAACATTAAAGATAATGAAAACGATGTTATGATTATTATATTATAGGTATTTAATTGTTGCAAAGTTTGGAAATTAGACGAGTTGGTCAACATGTGCAGCGAATTACAGTGATACCATTATACTGTGCGCCATGACACTTTTTACTGAACTTTCTTTCGTGCAAATCGTCAATTGACGATTAGTGGAAAGTAACAAGGAACTCTACCTTTATTACCTAATGTCAATTTGAAATCGGTACAAAACGTATTTTTGAAATTAGACATTTTTGCACCGGTTTCAAATTAATATTAGGTAATGAGGTTCAATTCCTTGATACTTTCCACTAATAAGTAGATACTCAACAAACACAAAAGATCGGCCCAATGGAGGGCCAACCTCTTGTGTTTGTAGGGTAGATATTAGTGAAACTGAGTGAAATTGTATTTCTTACTTTTTAGAGATATTTTTTTATTATTAAAAAAAAAATTATATCTTTCGTTTTTTTTGCGTATCACTATTGTCTATAGGGGTCCCAAAATGTAGTCGCCCCAGGGCCCCATGTAGCCTAGCTACGCATCTGCCACGTCCTTGAATTAGTAAAAAAAATTTTTTTCGATTTCATTCATATTTTTGTTGTTGGAAAATTTTCTCTTGCTGCAACTCGGGATAATTTTCTATTTGGTTATGTCATATCAACTTATTTTAACATCAGCGGTGCGTCTATATCAAGGTATTATTTCAACACCTGGTATATAAGTGTAAGTGAACATTTCTATTTCACACAATACAAGTTCTTGACAATTTCATTGATGGTAACGTTTTAATCGGTAATATTCTCTTCACATTTTTCATTATAGAATTATTATATTAAAACATTTAAAACAATGCACACTTGAAACACAATATGACTGAAGGTGAAGTGTAGAAAAGAGTTGAATGCCATTTCGTGATCAAATATTCAAAAGGTCCTTAATGAAACAATAACAGCATTTATATTATATTTCCTTTAACTAAGCAGGGCTCCTAAGGGGATTGATAATTGCTTTTTAATTGGTTATTATTTAAAGTAAAATAGGTAGAGTTGGATTTAGTCCATTTTTGTGGTAATTTCATCCACAAAAAAAAAACATTAAAAATGTTGAAATTCGACGTTGAGAGAAAACTTATTCATAAAACAAAAAGAAATTAGTCAAGCTTAGTCAGGGCCGGTCTTAGTTCCTCAGGCGTCCTCTGGTCAGTCAGAAAAAAAAAATTCCCATAAATTTTACTCGAAAAAAAAAGCTACTTATATTATGCTCGTGCGGGGCATGGTCGCGCGCCCCCCAAAGACAACATGGTTAAATATTTCCAAATACACAATAACAAGAGGATCACATAGGACCATCAATTTACCATTACAACACGGGAGCTATAATAGTTAGACATTACCCAGTAAACATTAATGTAACTTTACCTCTCTGAGAGGTAAGATTAATAGAACATTTTTATATAAAATATTTTACATAATTTTACATAGCATATACGTAAAATAATATCATATTTAAGTCAACATATTAACTTAATTACTTATACACAAGTTTACATATTTGCTACATCATTTTACTTAAAAATGTTTACCTACTTCATTTTACGACATCGAACTCATGGAACGCGTCGGTGTCGCACGTCAGTGTAAAATGATGTAAAATCTAACGTTTGTTTTTTGATCATTTTTGTGAAAAATTGTGGATGATGTCTTTTAATAACTTTGATGCAGAAGTGTGAACCATAAAGCGTTGTGACTTCTTTAAATATTATTTTGTTTGAACGTTTTATTAGTGTAGAGGTTAGGTGCAAACATAAACATGCCCTCTTGTTTGCGAATTTGGTGTACATACCTATATTGAAGGTGTAGCACCATTTTCCAGTGAATGACCCAAAAGTAAGTTTGTGTTGTACCATTTTTATAAAGATATTTATTTAAATGAAACGTAATCTTTTTATAGGTTAGAATTATTTCATGGGCAATCGTTATTCTCGACAGACAATTATATCATTACATGGATTTTGTTACACAAAAGCTGTATGTTGGTGCTGCTCCCACATTATTAAGTTCAACTGAATCCGATAGCCGAGCCATTATCATATATTATAAATATTTGTTTTATGCGTGGTATTTTCCCTGACGTATTAAAAGTGGCCAAAGTAATACCGGTCTTTAAAAAGGGCTCTAAAACACAGATAAACAATTATAGGCCCATCTCCCTTTTACCGGCAGTGTCGAAAATATTTGAAAAACTAATTTACAATAGACTATTTTCATATATCAAAAAATTCAACATTCTAACTAGTGATCAGTATGGATTTCTGCCAAAAAGTTCAACTGAACTCGCTATATACAAGGCCCTCTGTTTCATTTCCGAATGCATTGACAGAAAAGAGAAAGTGGCTGGGATATTTTTTGATTTCTCTCGCGCCTTCGAGTCAATTAACCACGAGTTATTACTTCACAAATTAGAGAATTACGGGATAAGAGGAAAATGCCTTGACATTTTCCATTCTTACTTAAGCAATAGAACTCAACAGATATCACTAAAAACTGTATTTAATGACCGTGTAGGCAACAAGACCGAGACAAATACTTTATCAGATAAAGTAATAATATCGCAAGGGGTGCCCCAAGGCTCTATTCTGGGCCCCTTGTTGTTCTTATTATATGTTAATGATATGCCATCTTTTATCAATCTTATCTCCTTTTACCAGTTTGCAGATGACAGCACGGCTGTACTAAACAGTGGTACTATAAAAGATCTCTCGAGTAAATGTAACAATGCCATTCAAAAAATGAAGGACTGGTCATCAAATAACACCGTTCACTTAAATCAAGATAAAACCACCTTAATGATTTTCAGCAAAACTTTTAATAACACCGAATCCATTTATGTCAGTCTAGATGCCAAATCTTTACAAAATTCCAAATCAACAAAATTTCTAGGATTAACAATTCAAAACACCATGTCCTGGCAGGTCCATATTGATGGCTTGGTGGCTAAATTAAATAGCGCAACCCATGTCTGCCGATTTATAAAACAACAGGTGTCACTGGAATCTTTAAAAGTATATTACTTTGCCCATATACAATCTCACTTGCACTATGGCCTTGTGTTCTGGGGTGCGGATTCACACAGCCACAGATTATTTTCAGCTCAAAAAAAATATATCCGATGTATGTTAGGATTACCTAATCGTACATCATGCAAACCACATTTTATTGCTTTAGGCATATTATCCCTCCCTTCTTTGTATATCTACCGTCTAGTAAATTTTGTTAAATTAAACATGCATGTTTTTGTAAAAAATAATGATATTAGTAATAGAACTACTAGAGGTGGCAGTGACTTAAGGATACCACCACATTCCACAAGTAATTACCAAAAAAATGTACACTATAGAGCTATTAAAGCCTATAACAGCCTTCCTCACGAACTTAAAACTATTTCAAGCGACAATACATTTAAAAACAAAACCAAACAATTTTTTATAAGTAAATGTTTTTACTCATTCAATGAGTATATTTACCGACTAGACTAGAATATGTAATACTGGATATTTTGAAATTTTATATTCCAACTTCATGTAAATGTTAGATTATATATTTTGACGATACCAATGTTCTGTATGTTACGAATTTATGGTAATAAAGATTTATTATTATTATTATTATTATTATTATAATCCAGCGTAAGAAGTTGTAATTCAAGGAAACGTAGATCACAAGCTTTTGCGAAGTAAGTACTATGCATAGGTATGGTTATTGTTTACCGACATCTTATAGCACCTACTTTGTGTTCGTTATTGTATTGTACATATATTTCAAGGTTTTGTATGTGTAAATAAGTAGGCTAATATTTTCCTGCAATTTTTCTTTTCTCCAAAATTGGCTTAAGCACGTCAAAATAATTCAGAAAAATTAGATCATAACCTTAGGACAAATCCATTGCCCCTTTTTAGGGGATAAAAGGGGTGGTAACCAAAAACTGATAATTTTTTTTTTAATATCAGAATCGGTTTCAACATGTTAAAAAACAGGATTAGATGGTTCTGATCAAAAGCGCAGCCCCTTTTCTTGTTGCCTTGTGATTAATGATATTGCTTGTATCGCCATTAAAAAAATTAATTTGATCATTATAAAACTACGAAGAAAACTAAAATTGTCTAAAACTTCATGGTTAATTTTGTTGCAATAAATTAAGACAATTAAGATTTGTCATTATTAAAAATATGCTTCTAGTAGAATTAAATCATCTTGGTAAAGGTCCCCGCACATTTTCTTATATCAAATGGCTCTCGGTGAATGTAGTAGTATAATATAATTTAATATTTATACAAAAAACGCTTAAGAAACAGTAACAAATTTGAAAATTGAATCGGTGATTGTTTACTTTTCAGTGGCGTTAATTAACAATTTGTTTATATGACTGTTAAAGAAACTACTTTTATCATGGGATTCTCACAAGATTGATGCACTCGTCTACAACTTATGGATGAAAAAAGTACTGCTTTACACACTTGTTGCATAAATAAGTAGGTATTTTAAAATTATTTAAAACAATTTTTTGAGTTATTTAACAAATGCATTTTTTTCATGCTTCACGGCTGCCAATTGGCGTAGAAAACCCCGTTTTTTTAAATTGTTTCTTTTTTGTGATCTTTTGAAGCATTCTAATAATTTTTAATTGTTTAATTCTGAGAAAAAACGTTCTTTATAAAAAATTTAAAATGATTTTAAATAGTTTAAAAAAATTTTGTTAACACCACTGAAGAGTAGGAGAAAAATCTACATTCTAAAACAAATTGTTCTATGACTTGATGCACTTAAACAGTCAACGGTTCAATTTTCGACTTTGTTATTGTTTTTTTGTCGTTGTTATAAACATTTCCACTTGAAATTTGGTGTGATGATTCAATGGGCTTATTTAGCATATTTTTTTATTACATTTTGTAAAAAAATCTCTTAATTTTAGAGCGAAATTCAAAAAACCAGGATATTCTAAGATCTAAGAGGCTTTAAAATTAATCAAGAATATAGAAGCTGCGTGAAGTCATTCACTCCTAGTTGCATTGTCATTCCCCTTTTTTTTGGCAGTTATATGCTGCATACTCTTATGTTGAAATACTCCAATAGTCCCCAAATCACCATCTCTGACAGATTAGACAAATCTGATTTTAAATAGCTGGGTTTTAACAGTGTAAACTCAACTTTGAGGCAGACTTTCGGATTGAATGACAGCACTTTGAGCACATCGTTTCATGTTTAAAGCAGTATACTTCTGAAACTTATCGGATCGACCTCAAATTTTCCATTCCATTGGAAGTGTGTTTTCGTAAAGTTTTGTTAAAATATATACATTATTATTTAAGCTATCATAAATTGTTTAATAACTTAACAAATTGATCAAAATAGTTTGCATCTAGTTTTCTTCACAATTTAGTAAAGGGATACAAGCTATATAACCAGATTTACTACACTATACAGGGTGCGCCACTTAAAACTCCCCAGACTTGTAACTTTTTTATTTTCGAAGTGATGACCATGTTGGGCACATCAACTTGTAGACATTTTTAAAGCCTTTAAATATCCATACAGACTGATTAATTTTTTTTTGAATGGTTAAGAAAGGAAACTTAATTTCTTTGAATATTTTTTTACCTCACCCTGTACATGGACTGTGTTATTGTTTTCTTATAAAGGTTTTAATTAGCTTCAATTTATGTTATTAAAATAAAAAAACTTAAGAAATAAAAAATTTGCAATTTCCTACTTAGTACATTTTAATGTTAGTTTTTAAAAATATTTTTTTAAATTTTTTGTTACTGTTTTATTACGCTGAATATTGTTTGTGATATGTCTTTTACAGATAAAGCATAAAATTATTATTTACATTCCTTTCAAAGTAATTAAAAAAAAAAATCAGTTTGGAGTGTTTTTAATTCCTTTCTCTAAAACCAAAAAGAATTTCGAATATGACGTAATAATATAAATTGAAGCTAATTAAAACCTTTATAAGAAAACATTAATGTAGTTCATGCACAGGGTGACGTAAAAAAATATTCAAGGAAATTAAGATTTCTTTCTTAACAATTTAAAAAAAATTTTTTTTTAAATGCTTTAAAAATATCTACAATTTGATGTGCCTTAAAAAATAAGAAAATTACAAGCCTGGGGAGTTTTAAATGGTGCACCACCCCCTATATGAAATAGACTAATATTTCAATTATTTTCACAGGTTGTGTAACTGATGTTCAAATAGCAAATGTCAGAGTGATGAAGGCTGATCAACGAACGAGTACAATCAGAAACGACCCGAGAAATGCTTAACACTTATTGTAGATACTTAGTTAACTTGAATATAGAATAGTTACACAAAAGACACTAGTATTAATCTCTCCTAAATCAACAGTTAATAAAATAAATTAAATGAAATTTGAGCTTTACTAGGAATGCAAGGAAAGATAGGTAGGTGGGTATACATCAGTGGAGAAGAAAAAATATCGTATAGCTGCTTTCTAAAGAACATATAGGTCACTATCAAGTGGTTGAATATACATACACTGAAAAAAAAAATGGTTTGATTCAAGCATATATTGGTTTATATATACGCAAATAAATGTATTCTTCATATAAAACAAATACATTTGTGGCAAGTAATCAAAAGCTGGTAGTAAATTAATTATTCTTGAAATAAATGTACTTGTTTTATATGAAGAATATATTTATTTGCGTATATATATAAACCAATATATTCTTGAATCAAACCATTTTTTTTTCAGTGTATATGCTACATTATAAAGAGATAAAATTAGTTACCTATGCTTTACATAGCAAGTGGTTGAATATACGTATACGCTACGTCATTTGTTCTATACCGTGAGGTCACAGTGTTACCTCTTCACTATGTAAAAATCATATGCACATGTTGCTGACATTTCGCAGAGTATGCACATATGATTATGCGTCACATTTTACATAGCACGTTACTTCTGCGAAACTTAGTTTACGTAGCATTTACGTATATGCTATATATTTATGTTTGCTGGGTACTTTGTATTAGCTTTTTGGTATCGACAAAAGAGTTCTTTTATATATTTAATGTCCTACAAGTCTGTTATTTTACAATAACCACCCCATTTTGAGATAAATTAAATGAAAAATAACGCCCTAGGGCGTTATGAATATCTATAACGCCCTAGGGCATTATAAAATTATAATACAACCTAAAACAAGCAAATTATGATAGCATTATTGACAAACAAAATGCGTTGCTATGCAACGGCGGCGTTTACAAACAATTTTGATTTTTACTCTCTTTTAAATCAAATCGTTCTGAACATAATAGATGTCAAATTAATAAATCGTAAATGTAAAAAAAAAAAATGGGATTAAATAACAGACTTGCAGGACATTAAACGTTGAAGGCACCACGGGTGTTATAGGATAATGACGCCCTCGGTCGACGTACACTCCCTCGGGCCAGAGGTCCTCGGGATTGTACACTGCCGACCTCGGTGCGTTATTATCCTTATAACACCCTTGGTACCTTAATAACTATAACGAACCTACGATGGTGAAAAAATTCCAGGCATGCAATAGCAAAATGACGTATTAAACACATAGGGCCATCGACTTACCATTACAGGGCAGATTAGATAATGTTTAACCGTACTTTGTATTCTCTTTTCAGGTATTGCCAAAACTTGCCAGCACTTTACCAGTCAAAAATCTAACGGCATATTGCTTTGCCACCTATAGTGTGTTTGCTGGAATAATATGTTCTCACTGATTTTTTTTTTTGTAGACAATTTAATTATCTACTACTTTGCTTCTACAATTTCGATATAAATGGATACTACTTATGTAAACAATAGCAACCCAACTAGCAAGTTTATATTTAAATATTATACGATTATTTTGTTTTATTGTTATCTTACTAATGCTTCTAAAATGCTAATTGATAATATTAGATTTGCAGAAAACACTATCTGATTGCCTGCAACTGAACTGTTTTATAAATGTATCATCAAAACGTTTTTTCAGCAAAATTTTAAAATATCTTATAAAGCAGTTACGAAATTATTTTAAAAACGTTTCCATGACTAAGCAATAAAACATTTCTGCTTATAAAACTAAATAATTTTATAGCGCTTTTTTAGTAACGTTCGGCAGTATTTTCAGCACCGGTATAAATATATGTTAAAATTATCTTATAATTGTTTCCTAATATCTTATAAAACAGTTATATTAAAGCACTATTTGGGACAGTTTTGATATTGAAAGTAAATTAATAATAATAACTTTCATTCCCAAGAAACTATACAGTTTATGATTAGGGATTTAACATAATAAACACTTAAAAATTCGAACAAACAGTATATGATAAATATGACAAAAAATACTTACAGATAAAACAAACAAACGACAAACAAAACAAAATATGTATATATACATATATACTAGACCAACCCAAAAAAAAAAAATCTTGTCATATTTTATGTCTCACCCTGTAAAAATGTTCCTTTTTATGTAAAAGATGAAATGCTCTTTTGATAAAAAAAATAAAATGAATTTTAAAATGTGTTACCACGCTCTAAAGTACGCTATTTCAATCATTTTGCGTTATCTACAAAAAATAGGCTGCGGGCTTCATCTAATATATGTTTTTTAGTGCCAAAGTGGTTTTTCACTTTAAATATTCTATAAATAATGGAAAATTATCGAGTAAAATTTTTTTGTAAGAAACCCGACAAAAAAAACTACTTTAAAATGTTAAAAAATGGACAAAAGGAAAATCTCATATAAATCTGCTTTAGGCCTGCCGAAAATACTTTTTCAATATATTCCAAAACATATCTAAACTAAAATTTACTATAATTACTTGCAAGCGAGCAGAAACTAGAGTGCGAGAATTTAAGTTTTCAGGGTGTATTTCACAATTTTACTAATAAAAGCACCAAAAATATATCATTAAAATTGTAAATAACTAATGAAGTTACTTAAATAATATTTTTTTCCAGGAAAATTATATTAAATATAGAAAATATTGTTTTTTGAGGTCCCGGGTTTTTAAGGATAGGCTTGAATTTGTTTAACTTATTCACCATTGTAAATAATTATTATTAATAATAATTTTTTAATTTATTATATATATTTTTTGTTTTTGTACATTTCTTTGTTTCTGCACTTTGTTTTATCAGTAAAGCTTGTTTTTGTTCTTCATCTATTGTAATAACATTATTAAATCGAGAAGTCAACGCAATTTGACATTCAGCAGAATCACTGACAACTTTAAGATTTATGCATACATTTTTTCCACACACATAATGATGGCCTGAATTCCATAGATCTGGATTTTTCTTTAAAGAGTCAACGTTTATATTTGTAATTTTAAAAAAATTTAAACTTTTCTTTGATATAAAATCGAATGAACAAATACCCGAATCATTTTTTTTTTGGATCTACAAAACCTCTAACATTACTTTGCGGCTCCCGTAAATTTTCTTTTTTTTAACTTTTGTATCATTTTTATTTTTATTTCATGAGTCACTTTATCATCAAAAAATGCAAAGCTTACGAGTTCCTCCGATACCAGAGGTGAATTTATTTAATAATAATGGAGACAATTTATTTATTTATTTTTTCATATTCATATAAATCTTCTAATAAGTTCATGACGAGGACAAGAAATATTATTATTATTAAATAAATTCACCAATCACTTCTGGTATCTTTCGGATGAACTCGTGTGCCTTGCATTTTTCGATGATAAAGTGACTCATGAAATAAAAATAAAAATGATACAAAATTCAAAAAAAGAAAATTTACGGGAGCGTTAGAGGTTTTGTAGATCCAAAAAAAAATGATTCGGGTATTTGTTCTATTCTATGGAATTCAAGCCATCATTATGTGTGTGGAAAAAATGTATGCATAAATTTTAAAGTTGTCAATGATTCTGCTGAATGTCAAATTGCTTTGACTTCTCGATTTAATAATGTTATTACAATAGATGAAGAACAAAAACAAGCTTTACTGTTAACACAAAGTGCAGAAACAAAGAAATGTACAAAAATAAAAAAAATATATAATAAATTAAAAAAATATTATTAATTATAATTATTTACAATGGTGAATAAGTTAAACAAATTCGAGCCTATCCTTAAAAACCCGGGCCTCAAAAAACAATATTTTCTATATTTAATATAATTTTCCAAGAAAAAAAATATTATTTAAGTAACTTCATTGGTTATTTACAATTTTAATGATACATTTTTGGTGTATTTATTATTAAAATTGTGAAATACACCCTGAAAACTTTAATTTTCGCACTCTAGTTTCTGCTCGCTTGCAAGTAATTATAGTAAATTTTGATTTAGATATGTTTTGGAACATATTGAAAAAGTATTTTCGGCAGGCCTAAAGCAGATTTATTTGAGATTTTCATTTTGTCCATTTTTTAGTATTTTAAAGTAGATTTTTTTTATCGGGTTTCTTACAAAAAAATTTTACTCGATAATTTTCAATTATTTATATAATGTTTAAAGTGAAAAACCACTTTGGCACTAAAAAACATATATTAGATGAAGCCCGCAGCCTAATTTTTGTAGATAACTAAAAATGATTGAAATAGCGTACTATAAAGCGTGGTAGCACATTTTAAAATTAATTTTTTTTTTAATCAAAAGAGCATTTTTTCTTTTACATAAAAAGGAACATTTTTACAGACATAAAATATGACAGACATAAAATATGACAGACATAAAATATGACAAGATTTTTTTTTTTTTTTGGGTTGGTCTATTGTATATGTGTGTATATATTATTATACATATTTAAATAAAATAACTTACAAAGAAAATACACTACAATTTACAAGCTATTTGTATATTACAAATAGCTTCAAGTTAATAACGTATTTTTTACATTTATTTTAAATTTATTTAAATTTTCTATATTTTTAATTTTCTTTGGCAAATTATTGTATAAAATTATTTCTTTGTAAAAAATTGAGTTTTTTCCAAATTTCTTAATTTTGTTTTAAAAGAGGTTTTCATTATATTTTTCGCTTGCCTAGTATTATGTAAATGGATTTCGTTACTTTGAATGAATCAGGCGCGCAGCCAGGGGGGGGGGGCATGGGGCCCGGGCCCCCCCCAAGCCGTCTTCCATGAACCAAAAAATAAAGAAGCATAATCACTATTAGTACAAATAGTTCCTTCAAACTAGGAAATATTTAAGAAAATTTTCCCACAATTATGAGACCTGTAAAAAGTTAAGTATTTGGGTTGTCTAAATATGATTTTTACCCATCGCAGTTCTAAAAAAGGGTGGTTTTTGAGAAATATATACATATATATGAATTTTAGCGTTTTTTCGTCTTTTTCTCTATATTGAGGAAAAACTACGCATTTTGGTGAAAAATATCAAGAGAGCAAAGTAGGAGAGCATAAAATTTCCTACACGTTTTGTCTCTAACTTTTTTTTTCGAATTCCGCTTAGTTTCGCCGCTAGAGGGCGCGAAAGAAATAAATATACATATAGACTTTTGCGCCTTTTTTAGATTTTGAGCCAAAATTATGCATTTTTACGAAAAATTACATGAGATCAAAGTTGTAGAACATAAAATTCACTATCTTTGGTTCTGTTTTTTTCATAGAAATATATATATTTTATGTTCTACAACTTCATCTCACGCAAGTTTTCATAAAAATGCATAATTTTGGCTCAAAATCTAAAAAAAGGCGCAAAAGTCCATATGTATATTTATTTCTTTCGTGTCCTCTAGCGGCAAAACTAATCGGGATTCGAAAAAAAAATGGTGGAGGCAGAACTTATAGGAAATTTTATGCTCTACAACTTTGCTCTCTTGATATTTTTCACCAAAATGCATAGTTTTTCCTCAAAATAGAGAAAAAGACGAAAAAACGCTAAAATTCATACATATGTATATATTTCTCAAAAACCACACTTTTTTAGAACTGCAGGTGAGGTGAAAATCATGATTAGACAACCTAAATACTTCACTTCTTACAGGTCTCATAACTGTGGGAAGATTTTCCATAAAACAGCAATTTTTTGACTAATTTGAAATTAATGTTTTGTAATTAATGCCATTATTATCTAGTAGAGGAATCTATACACATCCGTTTTCCGAAAAGTTTTCCTCAACCTCTGGGGAGGCCGGTTCTATTGCCCCCCCCCCAGATGAATTTTCTGGCTGCGCCACTGGAATGAATGTTATATTTGAATGCTTATACTTTTTAACCACAGAATGAATAAAAACACAAATTACTTCCACGTCCAGTGGAAGTATAGTAACGACAAAAAAAATTTTTTTTAATTTTTATTGTCCAAATAGGCTTAAAATGTCATGAAACGTCGAGATTTTAAGTTTGAGCGAAAAAAATTTCTGTCTGTCTGTCGGTCTGTCTGTCGGTCTGTCTGTC
Source organism: Rutpela maculata (assembly GCA_936432065.2). Lineage (NCBI taxonomy): Eukaryota > Metazoa > Arthropoda > Insecta > Coleoptera > Cerambycidae > Rutpela > Rutpela maculata. The sequence goes on along the minus strand of OW386293.2, from coordinate 134,076,544 downwards.
GGTCTGTCTGTCGGTCTGTCTGTCTGTCGGTCTGTCTGTCTGTAACTTTTTTTTGTGCGCACGTTTACTCTGGAACCGTTTAAGATATTGACTTGAAATTTGGTACACATATGTACTTTAACGAGATCTAGAACTAGATTATATTTTCATCTTGTTCCGTCGAAGGGTTGGAGGGTAAATTGGGGTAAATTTGGGGTAAATGGGTAAATCAAGCAGGTAAGAGTTCATGAAATTGGTATTTAGTATATACAAGAGAAGCTAAGGTCTCAAAAAAATTTTTGGCATTAGCCACCCCCATTACCACCCCCACCTCCTTATTAATGGGGATGAAAAAAAAATGTGATTTAGTATATGTACAGGAACCAGAAACCTCAAAATATTTTTTTACTTCATCCACCCCCACTACCACCCCCTACCACCACCCCCACCCCACTACCGATGTGGGGTATCGTTTTATGGGTTTTTGGGGTAGAGGATTTCAAATATTATATTATTAGAGTTCCATAAACAATTATTTTCACATACAAAGTTTTTTCGTTGTGAGTGACTTGGATAGAGAATCTGGATGTGGAAGTAGTGATTCCTTGGGCAGCGGTTTTTTTAGTGTATCGAGTCAATATCAAGTAGATTATTTGGTTTATATAAATTACACAGCCCCACAAAAAAAAAGTTCAGACCAGTGAACCAGACCCATGTATCCCTATGTATTTTCGGTCACTGAATCCGAATTCGAGGTCAAAAAAATCCGTGTTCGACGCTGTGCTTGAAAACCACCCCCACGAGGTTGCGAGATGCAATCCCTATATCCGTAGGATACTGGAAAAATAAAGGATTTACATTTTTATGGATGCTATGATTAGGAAAAATCGTGATGCACAGTTCCAGCGTCCTAAGGATGTAGGGGTAGCATCTCCCAACCCCATGGGGGTGGTTTTCAAGCACAGCGTCGAACATAGTCTGGTTTCTTCTCACTTCCACACAACGCAGGTGTTTCGAATTTTTATAGAAGTCACTGTAACTTTTTATAGATAAATCTTACATAGGGGGTAGTTCTCACACCATCTGAGGGTTGACACTGTAGGACGTTGATGGTACGTAAGTTTCTAGTTCTATTTTAGAGTACTACGCAAAATAGAAATCCTGTTGGATTTTACGTTTTCTCTTGGTTTGTGTCCTTTAAACTTGGGGGGTGGTTGTTCTTGTTGTAGAACTCTCCAAAATCGTCCTAAGTTGAAGACATAATCAAAATTCGACTTAGGCAAAAATTTCATTTAAAGACATTTTTAAGAGTCTGCAGAGGCACAGATCAGTCCATAAGGACCGTTTTGGGTTCTATAAGGCGTTGGAAATGACCAGGTGAAAATTCGAAGAAACACCGAATTTTCACTTAGGAAAAATGTTTTTGGTTCAGGATATGAGAGCAGAAGTATATAATGACAAAGAATTATGAATGATATACCTTTTCAAAGGTACCACAAATTGGACTTTGAAAAATAATATTTTTGAAAGGGCGTCAAAATTTGGCTCAAGAATCGATTTTTCAAAAGTACGCCAAAATTTCACCCGCAGATTAATTTTTCAAAACTACCTTGAAATTTGGCTTGAAAATCGATTTTTCAAAAGTACGCCAAAATTTCACCCGCTGATTAGTTTTTCAAAAGTACCTTGAAATTTGGCTTGAAAATTGATTTTTCAAAAGTACGCCGAAATTGGTCTTAAAAAATTTTTTTTCAAAAGTATCACAAAGTCAGTTTAAAAAGTACCACGAAAATATACTTTAAATTATTTTTTATTTTTTATTCCTCCACCAAAGACATTAACACAAAACTATTTTATAGAGGGAAGCCATTTCAAAAATTGCAGGCTGTATGAGTAAACATGTCTCTGAAATAATTATTAAGTAAGTTCTTATCCACCATTCAGTAAAATCACTGAAAGCTTGGTAATATGGAGATCAGCATATTATATATTTGTAAGTATATGAATGCGACTTTTTGAATACATTTAAGGAATCGTTTTATTTTATTGGTGTTTTGTAGCAGTAATAACAAACAGTGAAGTATGTGCTTTACAACGCAATTAAATGAAGCTTCAATAAAACTGTATTATAGTAGCGTTACCGAATTTTCTTAGAGCCTGCGGAAATGTTTACACTTATTTTGTAAGGGTTTTTGTTTTATAAAATTTATGTCTGAAATATTTCTGCAGCTTTTATAAAATACCAAATTGCTAGTTGGGAATAAACGCGTGAAATAAGAGTATACTATGTACCTGTGCAAACAGTACCTAATGAAAATACCTACGTGTGAGAGAGCTGTGTCCCTCTTAATGTAGTTCTACAGTGCAAGTCATCAGTTACAAACTTTTACCTAGTAACTGCAATAGAAATAAACAAAGTACCTACCATTACGACACACGACTGGAGAAACTTTATGAATGAAATGGTAATCAATGCAAACGTGGGTGATACGTTAACGGATATTTTTGTATCTTTGGCTTTTATACGGTTCACTGGCAAGAAAACAATAATTAAAACATGACAAACATTAATAACAAAGTCACGCTTTAGGATATGCAAGCTGGTTTGCTTTTTAGCAATTAGTTATGCGATATATTAAGCCATTAAGCACTTGTATTCTTCGAAAACCTGAAAGAAACGCAGAAATATGAGTGTAAATAAACTGTGTCTAATTTAACAGATTCTTCTAGCAGATGTTCTGTTTTAAGGTCGACTTATCCAAGGAAGTTGTCTTTTGTGGATTTATACTTCATGTTTACCTCGACATGAATAAAATATAATCGGTGATTATCTAACTCACGTTATAAATTGTACTTAGAATAAAATAATAGATTGGAATAATTTTAATTTGTGATTAATAATATTAATAATACTTTGATGATTTCAGATGGGAAAGAAAAAACTTGCGCATCATTTTTGTAATTTGAACAAAGACTAGAGAATTCTCTGCTCTTTGGTTTGAAGTTAGTCGACAGATAAAAGGAAATATTTTTTATTAAAACATAGGCATAAGTTCTGTGAGGGTTTCGTTGTTACAAGCTGAATTTGATATAAAATTAATGATGATATACTGATGTTTCAAAATCTCAAAGCCGTCAAAAAATGTCCTACTCAAAAGGTCATTATAATCAAAAAACAAGTTATTTCTTAGTGAATTAGGTGATTTGTTTTTCTACTTGATTTTCGAACAGACCCTCCTCGAGCAATTAAGGGACGGACAGACGGACAATTTGAAAGTTGTTCAGAATTCGTTCACTAACATAACGATATAAAAAAATTTTCTCTACGAGCGATATTAACTGATTTAGAAATGTGCCGATCAAATACAATATACTCTTCGTTTTTGCGAAGAGTATAATAATATACCAATCGATAGAAAAAATAATGGTCTTTACTTTTTATATCTTGTAGAATTTTGATTTATTGGGCCGTTTTAGAAGTATAGCCAAACATGTGTCGTTGTTATATCTTTTTTCACGGCAACAATTTACTAAAGCATGTTTGGTTATATCCTCATATTTTGGTCCAAAGAATTTACCCTTAAACTATAGCCTATTATTACTGGTCCACCCTGTATATAATATTTTTTAAATAACCGATAAATAAGTAAAGTTAATTGATTTAAATCAACATTATCACTAAAGAAAAACATGAATTTTGATTTTGATGTATTCTGTTGTAGCAAGCTACCAGTGGCGGCTGGTGAAATTTCAATATTTTTTTTCTCGTCTATGGCGCATGGGACCCATACGAAATTTGGGAAATAACATCTAGAGAAGCACTTCTCTAATGACCCCTAAAAAATTTTGAAAAAGCAGTTTGCGAAAAAATTTTTGAAAATTCATTAGCCTCCCCTGGGTCTAGCAGCTCCTGTTTATTTTTATTTTTTTTTGTCATATGCATTTGACTTTTCATAAAAATACAACAACAGATTTTGGAGTTTATGAAAATATTTTCATTACTAACTGAAATACAATGAACTGAAATTTTGTAATTTACAATTTAACAAATTACAATATTTCAATTCGTTGTATCTCAGTTAGTAATGAAAATATTTTCATAAACTCCATAATCTGTTGTTGTATTTTTATGAAAAGTCAAATGCATATGACAAAAAACAATAAAAATAAACAGGAGCTCTTAGACCTAGGGGAGGCTAACGAATTTTCAAAAATTTTTTCGCAAACTGCTTTTTCAAAATTTTTTAGGGGTCATTCGAGAAGTTCTTCTCTAGATGTTATTTCCCAAATTTCGTATGGGTCCCATGCGCCATAGACGAGAAAAAAAATATTGAAATTTCACCAGCCGCCGCTGCAAGCTACTATTCAACCATATTGTTATAAGTTGACAAAGAATCACCGTTAACGTGAACAACTGTATCATCGACATAAACAAAGATATTACACCATTAGTATCAGTTTTTATAAACAGATCTTTTACATGAATTATGAAAGGTACCGGGACAAGAACCGTGCCTTGTGGTATGCTATACGGTGCTGTGGAATGTGGATTTTCAGCTTCTTTCATTATTTGTTACAACATATGTTGTTTGTTACTGAGATAATTTTTTATTAATTTATAGGAACAGCAACAGCCTTGGACACCTGTATTTCTAGTTTTTCCTGAAGTTTTACGTGGATGATATTACACGATTACGCAATAGGTATAATGAATTATTGTAAACTGAGAATAAGATTTTGCGAAAGTATATAAAACCATTTAAAATATAGTTTCAGACTATTTTTACTCTAACTTACTGATTTTTTAATTAAAAATTATACAGCATAAGATTGTGTTTGTTATATCTCTAGATACTTTACTACTTATGCAGAATTATTGGTATTTTTATTTTACTTCTTCTTTTAGCATTGGTAACCAGGCGGTACAGTAGAGAACAATCCAATACCATTTATCTTCATTTAATAATAGTATAACAGATTCTTTAATGTTTTTTGCTATTTAATTGAATGTTTTGCCGAATTCGGGTTTATTTTATTCGCTTTCCCAAGTATGTTCGCAAACGATATCAACATTCCATTTTACCTAAGGTAATTTTTGTCGTCAATTTTACTCCGAAAGGTCTAGATGCCTCACTAGATGCCTCACCCTCGTAATGTTTATTACACGGAATATTATAAATACAACTTTTTAATTTTGCTGTTGGTTGACTAATTTTGTTTTTTCAAAATAAATCTCAATGTTGCTCGTTTGAAATACTACTTTAAATATTTGTGAAAGTTTTATCAACCAAGACTTCAGAGTATTGATTGTTTATTAGAACATCTTTGATAAAATGAAAATACCTACTTGCCATTTGTTTTGTATGAAGGCGTAGAAGGGCCACTGAAACATTTTTTTTTAATTCCGAGTTTAATCTCGGAATTCTGACTTTAAACTCGGAATTCCGACGTTAAACTCGGAATTCTGACTTTAAACTCGGAATTTCGACTTTAAACTCGGTATTCCGACTTTAAACTCGGAATTCCGACTTTAATCTCAGAATTCCGAGATTAAAGTCGGATTTATGATTTCATTTGAAAAACGTTCATGTAGCGATGAAGCCACTATCTGAAGGCAATACCATCACCACCCCCTTCTCCACTACCAACGTGGCATATCGTTTTATTGGTTTTTGGGATAGACGATTTCAAATATTATATTATTAAAGTTCTAGGAACTATAATTTTCGCATACTGGAGTGCAAATTTAGCATCATTTTTTTTCCAGGCAGCGGTTCTTGAACACATCAATAACAATAAAATAATTTATTTCTGGCGATTACATTATCGCCCCCATCTTCATACTAACAAAATGGCACTAAAAATAAGTTTATTTTCGGTATTTAGTTTCTATTACCTCCTAGACGAAACTTGGTTAATATAAAGATGTAGATGATAATCAAATTTTCTATAACTAACTCCAGTTTTAAACTTTTTCAAAATAAATATCAAAATCCATATAAGGAAACATAATTTACCGTTTAACAATTCAAAGAAATTTATTTTGTTTTTATTGTTAATTTATTTTTTGAATCACTGTATCCTGGTAATCCGTCTGTGTATACGCGGTTATTCAGATTTTTATTTGAAAAACTGTTTGGGAAAGTACAGAGTGGTCTCGCTAACATTAAAACTCCATTTAACTTCATTGTTGGGTGAAGAAGTTTATAAATAAAAGTTAAAGTAGAAAATCACGTATATTTTCCAAAAATCTTGTCAGAAAAACTACTGAACATCTCATTTTGGAGCTTTACTTGGGTTTTATGTAATTTAACACCCCTCATGTTTTTACATCATCTGAAAGGCCGGAAAAAAATCTTTTCAATAATATATAAAACATAGTATTTATATCACAAACTGTTTATCCCGTTTACTCTATATTTACAATCTATCAAATTAATAAAATGGCACTGGCACAAAATAAGTTTATTGTTTAAAATGGAAAACAAAAGTGTGTCATTTAAAATAAACAATACGTTAGTTCTGTCAAGACATGTGTTGGTAATTAGTTTCGCTTTGTTTTAAATAAAATGGAAAATTTCAATGATCGATGTACAATGTGTCCCATTTTCCACGGTAACACATTCGTAGCTAAGTTATTAGTCATCCAATTTCAACCAAATGTGGACCGGTATCAAAGATCTCTACTACGTCTTTCTTGAGTAAAACAAAATGTATGTCAGTCATTGACGTGCATTTTTATTAAGAAAAACAGGATGGATTCTTACACCGAAGCATTTCAAACATTAGTCTCATGTTTCCACCTCTAATCTACGAACTTTGAGATTATAGTCAGAATTCCGAGATTAAAGTCGGAATCCCGAATTAAGTCAGAATTCCGAGTTTAAAGTCGGAATTCCGAGATTAAAGCCGGAATTCTGATATTAAAGTCAGAATTCCGAGATTAAAGTCAGAATTCCGAGATTAAAGTCGGAATTCCGAGTTTAAAATCGGAATTCTGAGATTAAACTCGGAATTAAAAAAAATGTATTTCAGTGGCCCGTCTACGCCTTCGTAGTTTTGGATATTTTAACATGTATTGACCACGTGTAGTTAAAATTTAGATATCTATCGATATATGACCTGGTTTTCTATAAACATTTGTTTCATTTGTATTATTTACGCTTTTAATTAAAACATCTACAACAAATAATTCATTTATTATACTCTTCGCAAATACGAACACGAAGAGTATATTGTATTTGATCGGCACATTTCTAAAACCGTAAATATCGCTCGCAGACAAAAAATTTTCATATCATTGTCTTAGTGAACGAATTCTGAACAACTTTCAAAATGTCCATCTGTTCGTCCGTCCGTCCGTCTGTCCGTCCGTCCGTCCGTCCGTCACGTTTTTTGTAAGCACTATAACTCGAGAAAGAAAAATCCGATTGTACTGAAATTTGGACAGTAAGTTAGTGTTAGCTAGGGGAAGAACCCCATTTTTTAACAAAATCGATCAGTAAATAAAAATGTTATTAATAATTTATTTGAGATTTTTTTTGATTTTTGTTTTTATAAAAATTTACATTTTTTACATTTTTTTACGTGTTAGGAAGTTCTTACGCTTTTGACTCGAATCCAAGGGTCCCAGGTTCGAAACCCCACATGGGGTATGGTATAGTTTTTTTTTATTTTTACTTTATTTTACACTGAGTCTTTCACCAACTAAGTTCGTACTATAAAATTGAAAATGTCTTAAACTAACATTATTTACAAAAAACTGCGAAGAGTATCCTATAGAATGTGTAACAATTATATAAAAATTTAGTAACCCGGCGAAGAGTACGTTTTTAGCTTGTTTGTACTTTCTATTTTTATTGCAATGTTGATAGGCTCCTTATTATTTGTACTTTCTAAAAAAAAAACATCTGCGGCCAAATTCGTTGACAAATATTAAATACATCTCTATCAGATGACCGGTTTGAATATACGAAAGATTGAACATGTCCTCAAATCCTTCCTTATGCTTAAAATTGGTGACAACGAAAATCCCATTGCCCTGTTGAAATTTTGTTGAGAATTTCACACCTTTAAGATTACTAGTGATCATAAAATCTAACTAGAGATCCAGATTTTTGTGTTGTTAATTCGAATAGGTGTACGATATCATATCGTTCTGATTGCTACAGCCATAATAATCCCAACATTTCAATTTGAATATTGATTGTTTTCTTCAAAAGTTATATCCTGAGAAAAACCTACCTAAGTTTGCCAGAGTAGACGTTAAATTATAGACACATGATTTAGGCTCATCTACAAGTATCGCACTGTATAACAATATAATTCTTATTGGGTTTTGTCCTAGTTTTATCTCACGCTTGCAAAATTGTGACAAGAACGAGAATTAAAATTCAAACAAAAAAGTATTGACCGTTCTCTTTCGGCTGGATTGGAATACTAACGACAGTGAAAATCACTTCTGTCATTTCTATGTGTTTGCTAAATCTCCAGAGTCCCATACTTGACAATTTGTCGTGACAAATCGAGAATTTAAATTTCTTGACCTTCCTTTCCTCTCACTGCAGAGATGAAACTCCACAAACCGAACAAATATTTCCACACAGCCTACTAATTATTATTTTACTTGTCACTACAAATCTAAATACAATTTCGTGACATTAGTTGTAATCTGTAAACACCGGAACGTCGAAAACCGATCACATCTCGCAAATTTCACATAAAAGTCGACATCAAACACACCGACAAGGTCAAATAAACCATAAAATAAACAATACATAATGAGTATTTGTTTTTTTATCCCACTTCCTAAGGTGATTCCCGTTTTTGACGCGCAGACAAGTTGGCGATGTCCTCCCACCCTACGTTTGTGAAACAAGTTCTAAACGCCTGAGCTTACTCGCTATCCAAAGCTCGCTTCGTGCTTTCGCATTCAGTCAAAGACGTCATTGTGGGGGTAGCGTTTCGTTCTCTCTGATTTGTTACGCGCGAAACAACGAAACTTCTGTGACGTTCTGTTTTTCGTGTTGATGTGACATAATCACGCGTACGTTTGTGGATGTTCTGTGCGATTTACCCTATAAACTCATTGTCCCACCTGTGGTTTGATATTTCGTGATAAAGTCTCTTAGACTTGTGACATTTTTTGCGGGGAAGGTACTGATCGAGTGCTGAAATTATGGCTTATAATAACACATAAAGGTAAGATTTTGTTGTATTTTGTATTTCACTGCGGGCAATTATTCTTATAATATGGTTAACAGGTTGTTGTCGGTGGTTTATTGTCTATATTGACTATATTTTTAATACATCTGAAGTAGGAACTTACGTTTTGCTATGTTCCTACTTACCTACCTACTTGATTTTTTTTACATGACATAACCGTGTTATCTATTATTATATTAGGTACTGAAATCCAGTTTTATATATTTATTATTTATATGTGAACGGTAAGGGTGTTTTTTTTTATTTATATTTAATACACATTGAATGGGTATTAATGTCCAAAAATATATTTACCGTGATTGTATCTATCTGTTTTATACGACATAGAAATGTATGTTCGTATGTGTGTGTTTTTCAAACAATGAACACGGTGTCATCGAGCTGTGTGCAGGTAAAATTCGTGGCCATAGAAATAAATGCACATAAACTATTTATATTATCAAAAGGCCATTAAAAACAGACAAAACATTCGGTATCTGTCGATAAGGTAATGAAAGCCCATTATTATGGTAGGTTGTGCTTGTATACAAGCTACAGGCACGCTTATTCTAACAATGCCTGTAAATTTCAAGGCTAGTTTGTATTTAACCAGATATACCTAGGCAACTTTGTTTTGCATTTTTTTTTTTACCATCATTTATTATCTTCATGTTTGTATCAATATTTGATATGTTGTGTTCTTTTAATTATTAATTTGACTTCGAGTTTCTTGTCCTCGATGATTTAATAATATTCCAGAACGCTTTTCCTTTAATAACATTCCCAGCAGCAAACGAGCAAGATAGAACAACCACCAAGGCAAGAGTAATTTCATGAAGTCAAAAATTACTTTGTTTTCGTTTTAAGAGCAGATTATGGTTTTATGGTTAATAGCATGAAATTATATGCTTAGGTCAGGGCATTTTTTTAGAAACTTTCACTGGATGGCCATTGATACCGACAGATCAGTCAAAGACCTCTCTAAATATACTTAATGCAATTTTTTAAATCATGTCCCCTTTAAAAAAATAGAAGCCTATAAGTACTCTGTCCCAGGGTGGAAAAAAAATATAATCGTGAGTTTTTAGGTGATTTAAATAAGATTTTTTACTTTTTTGAATTAAGTAAATGTTTTTAATAAACTATAAATGTCATGAAAACTTCATTACGATGGTAATAAGGAATATTGAAATATCGAAAAAAAAATCAATTTCTAGTAGACAGAACAGCATGTATAATAAACGTAACGTGAGTGAATACAGTAGATAATACATACCACAAAAATATTCAGAATATTAATTTCTATTCACTTGATTCATTAAAAACCGCCATCTTCACTGCCTTGTCCAGCCCCATTTTATTTCTCAAGTCGCTATGGACCAAGCCAAATGTCGAAAATATCCTTTCTACCAAGGCTTAAGATGCACGGAGGTTAATTGCATAACCTCTTTTATTATTAATTTTTCAGGATTGTGGACTTCGAAATGACAAATCCACCATGCAGAATCATTTTGCAGTCCTTCTACTGCGGGTTTGGACATTAACGAGCCGACAAACGGCTGAGATTTGGAAAGAAACTTAAAAACGAGTTTAAAAATTCCCAACGAAAATTTTCTTCTACACAACATAATGCTTTACGTTTTTCTTCTGAAGTTAACATTATTTGCCCTACATTCTGCTGGCTGTCGGGGTCGGGATTATATTATTCATATATTTTGAACTGATCATAAATGCTAATAAATAGTACGGGGTAACAGTTGTTTCGTAACATTCTTTGATTTTAAATTCCAATTTTTCATGGATTCTCGAGCTTTTTCATAATTTTTTTCCAGTAAAATACTGCATTTGATAATATGCAATTTTCCCTTTGCAGCCTATCCAAACAAACGGCCACTGATTTTAGTCTTTCTATAAGCGATTCACAATTTCTTTTCAAATTGAGATCAGTCACTTGCCTTCTAATATCGATGTTATCTCATTCATTTTCATCCTTGCATATGGCTATTAAAATGTTCCAGTTTTTTATATATGATTCCAAATAGAATTCCAGCGAACTTCTTTTGGTAATTTAAAGGCAGAGCCATTTCCACAAGAAAACTCAGCTCGTGCATGATCATTTCGAAAATATTTTATCACCGGGATCAAGGGTGTCGCTATTGGGGGAGGGAGCGGGGGACAAGTTAGATCGTCTGTAGACTCCCTTTAAGTAGCGACGCAATGTACATTGGGGCAAGTCTTTATTTATTTTCCCGAGTATTTTCCACTGATTTCACTTTAATGTACACGTTTTTTATGATTTGTGGAAAGTATAAACCATTTTTTCTTATTTATGATTTTTTTGATTTGAATTAATATTTTGGAAATGATTTAAATCACTATTTAGATCACCAGGGTTGGCATGTTTAAAACAAAATATTTTAAAAACATTTTTTAAAACATCGTATCATGTTTTAAACAAATGTTTAAAACATAAGTATTTAATACACAATGTGATGTTTTAAGCAGCTGTTTAAAACGTAGTTTAAATTATACCATTTAAAACACTGTTTTAAACAAAAAAAAAAAAAGAAACTGTTTAAAAGAAAAAAAGCAGTTTTTTTCCAACCCTGTAAATCACTGGTTTAAATTATTCTGATTTAAATCATATCCACCCTGGAGAGTAGTCGTTAGGCATAAAAAATTAAAAATACCAAACGCGATAACCAGTGAATAAATCATGCAGTTCTTTGCATTGTATTGCTAAGATCCAATACTGAAATGTTTACTAGTTAGAATTTAACGATCTTTGTTTGTTTAATGGTTAATTGAAAAATTGTGGATATAACTGAAAATGAATGATTAATCCAAAGTAACTGCAATAATTCTGAGTCTCGTTTTATGCCCTATGGACAAAATTATCTTTACTTATGTTTTTGGGGTTGGTAAATATAAATCTAAAGTCAAAAATTGTAAATTTAAGAAGGAAGGAATTTTCTTTTCTTTTGCGGTTTTTTTTCACTTCGATCACTTGTATCTCGAAAATATAAAAGATATCGATTTCCCGCTGGCTCCATTCGTTTTAGCCCAGTCAATGAACGTTTAATAAGGGGGTCTAGAGGGAAATGCCGAGATCACAATTTTTGACTTGAACGCTACTATTTGGGAGGTAAACATACCAAAACTCCTCGAACGTAGGAAGTGGGGGGGATGAAGGGGGGGGGGAGGGGGCACGAAGAAGGTCCCTGTTTTTGGTTTTTCGCTCATATCTCGAAAACGGTTAGCCCTAATCAAAAAGTGGCTATATGCAAAATTAAATTTTCTACAATAATGTTTCTATTAATTTTTTTCGTAGGTATCTGTTATGGTTCAGTACTGAATTATATATCTTTTGACTGTATTCTAACTTTAGTATAAATTTATTATAAGTAATTTGAAAATAAATTTTAATAATCATCGTAGAAAAAAATTTCTAGTACAGATATCCGTTTTACAGCAGACTGAACTGGAATATCGAATGAAAAATGTCTTTGCGTCTGTAAGTGTGTGTGTGCGTATATATATCTGTGTGCGTGTATACCGATTCTTGTAAAAACGATAACTCCTGTTAGACTTAAAATATTTGATTTCAATTTGGAACATATGTAAAACAGCATATTACCATAATCCCTATTGAAATTGGGCCATATCTGGAATACAAGTAAATAAATAAAATAAACATTAAATTGATAAAAAAGTTATTCAATTAAATGTGCTAGGCGTTGGCCGCCTTGTTCCCGACCTAATTTGATTCTCCGAATATTTTCTGAGCAGGTTTTGCAAATGCTTTCGAGAGATGTCTTCAATACTCCTCCTAATCTTGTTTTATAATGTTGGTGGAGGAACTATTCACTTTTTCTTTTAGATAATCCCTTATTGAAAAATCCAGCGGGGTCAAGTCAGGTGATCTTGCTGGCCACCGGATTGGTCCATTGGTTCCTAACCAGTTTTCACCAAACCGTCCATTCAACAACAATTCAACGACTCAATTCTTAATTTATGGGCTGGTGCGCCATCTTGTTGAAAAATTGTTTTCCTGCAAGTTATTTATAAAAAGGCTCTGTTTGATTTTGGAGAAATTCCAAATACGTTTCTCCATTTAATTGTCGATAGAAAAATATTGGACGAATGATATTAAGTCATATTATGCCCAACCAAACGTTTACTCCAAAACGTCCCTGAAAAGCAACTTCTCTTACTAATCTCTGATTTTCCACAGCCCAATAACGCGTATTGTTTCTGTTAAACATTCCTAGATTGGTAAATTTGGATTCGTTCGTAAAAATAATATTATTTGGAAGTCATTTTCTTATATTATGTGATGGTGAATTTGATACTTACTTAAATGATTTAAAACCGTGTTTCTTATAAATAACAAACACAACACTTATTACTTCCACATCCAGTTGAAGTAGTCACGACAAAAAAATTGTTAAAAATTTTTATTGTTCAAATAGGCTTAGAATGTCATGAAACGTCGAGATTTTAAGTTTGGGCGAAAAAAAAAAAATTCTGTCTGTCTGTCGGTCTGTCTGTCTAACTTTATTTTTGTGCGCACGTTTACTCTGGAACCGTTTGAGATATTGACTTGAAATTTGGTACACATAATATGTATTTTAACGAGATCTAGAACTAGATTATATTTTCATCTTGTTCCGTCGAAGGGTTGGGGGTAAATTGGGGTAAATTTGGGGTAAATAGGTAGATCAGGCAGGTAAGAGTCCATAAAATTGGTATTTAGTATATACAAGAGAAGCTAAGGTCTCAAAAAAAAATTTGGCATTAGCCACCCCCATTACCACCCCCACCCATTATTAAAGGGGATGAAAAAAAATGTGATTTAGTGTGTGTACAAGAACCAGAAACCTCAAAATATTCTTTTACTTCATCCACCCCCACTACCACCCCCACCCACTACCGATGTGGGGTATCGTTTTATGGGTTTTTTTGGTAGAGGATTTCAAATATTATATTATTAAAGTTCCATAAACAATTACTTATTTCCACATACGAAATTTTTTTGTTGTGAGTGACTTGGATAGAAAATCTGGATGTGGAAGTAGTGATTCCTTGGGCAGCGGTTTTTTAGAAGAAATAATAATTAAGTAATATTAATATTCAAAGCCGAGCCTAAAGCAAAACAAATATCAATATTTACATACGAATTTTATATTTATCTAACTATCAACTGTCTCCTGGAGCCCCAGTGGATAATATTAGTATCGACACTTAGTCAAATATTCGATTTATATTTATTTGTCGAAGGCAAATAAGTATTTTAGTCTTACACAAAACAGTATATTCTTAAAGCCATATAACAAACGTATTATCCAATCAGACTAGAAGTTTGTACAAAAAAAATAGAAACAATGCAAAACAAAGAAGAAATTCACGAGAATTTTGTTAAACTGAGACAAATGTGTACCCTATTGCTCCATATGTTTTAGCATACTTAACTTTTCAGAGTTGACAAAAGTGAAAATAGTACCTATAGTTGAATCAATGGATCTTTGAACGGACGTCATCATTCTACTTTGTCTGAATTAATTCATTGAAGGATGACAGTGACATTTTTTATTAAGATGAGCACTGGAAATTATTATAATAATAAGTATTGATAATGATAAATTGAACTAGACTACAGTATTGAGCATTGTCAGTAAGTTCAATGAGTAAATAAATACATTTGTATTATCTCTTCACAATATTTCAATTTTAATTATTCTTTCATTTACCCTTGAGATATCCAATAAATAAAATGTTAATTTTCGAAAGTCCAAAACCAAGGCTGTCCGAAAGGAGGTAGCAGTTTGAAAAAACGACATACATCTATACCTCCGGCATTATCAGTACCGGGACTGTAGCTCGTACCCAGAACGAGATAGTCAGTGTGACCAGCATATTCGCCACACAATACGGCTTAACCGACTGAGCAGCCGTGCCGGTAGGATATACATAGGTATATACCGTGCGTGTAGCCGCGCGCTAGGCATAGGGAGTAAGAATTACAACATCGCATGTCCCAGCTGGCTGAAATGAAATAATTGAGAGCTGGGATGCTCCGCCCGGCGGACGAATTTACGGCTGTGTTGTCAAATATCTCGCGCTACGTGAATGTACATGCCTAATGGGCAATTACACGCACGGTATTTTATTTTAACAGGTAAGTGTTTGTTTTCTTATTTTCTTTATACATCGTATAATATATACAATAATAATATGTATTGCGAACTTCACATTTTCTTGCTTCGTCTAAAACTCTTACGGCTTTTTTTCGAGGTCGAGAAGTTCCTGGAGTGCTGAGTGACTCCTTTCTCTCCATTTCTATTTTTATATTAGACACAGTATATAGACTAATCTTCAAAGCATGAGCTACTCGCTAAATTAATTTATTTATCAGTAATAGAAATATAAAATACCATTCGACAATGGCCGTGAAAGCCTACATTCTACTGATAAGAAACATGTACATTAAATTTCGAGTTAAATTTAAATAATCACCTCTCGGACAGCATTGACAGAAATCAGTGGAGCCTTGTTTTCTTTCTCTAACGTAAAATACGATATTAAATTAGCTACCAGATTTCTAGTTGCGTATTCAAACGTTTTCCAGGCATAATGAATTAATTGAATTAATTGCGTTACGAAAAGTAAACAATATGTACGCCACTGACTATATACCTAAGAATAGATATTTTTATTTTCTTTCAATTCGATTGGTAGGTAATATAACCAAAAACGTAAATATCCTGTATACAGTGTGTTGCACTTAAAAATATAAAATGTATAATAGGGGAAATCTCAAACTTCATTTTTAAACAAAAAGCAAGGAGGTATTATGAAGTGTACTTTCATGAAAAAAATAATTTATGACAAAGGGTCTGTCAGATGTTAATAAAAATTGTCAGACAGACAAATTTTTTCAAAAATGATACATTATTTTGAAAAGTAAATTCATTTTTTTAACTAATTTCAGAAATTAATTAAAAATAGCAATTACCATATTTTTACTAGTTTGGCGGGCGTAACATGTTTATTACATATCTTCCAACCATTTTCACCTTTTAAATTTGAGGTGTTCGATGGGGTGTCTTTTTGTGCCATGGGAGCTTAGACTATCGTGTTTATATTCGAGTACATAATACAGAAAATATAGATAGAAGAATTCAGATCACTGATAGCCAACTGTTAAGCTTTATAATCGGCAGAGGTACAGTATAACTAAAGATAATTGGACTTACAAAAAATTACTAATATAAACAGAGTATATCGAAAGTGGCGGCCACTTTATTGTGAGTGATTTAATAATTTTGTCCGAGATAGGGGGATCTTGAAGCTTCATTCACCTGGATTAAAATTAGCCGTTACATGGGGTCCGAACAAGTACCGTATCGCGTGTTTTTTAACAGTTAGGTTTTTATTCTCGTACAAGTATATAAATTAACATCGATTTAGTGTCTCAGGATTAATTCGTACATTAATTACGGTGTGACAGACGCAAGGATAACCTAAAATTTAAATAATGTACATAACTAATAAGTATGTTCGATGAGTATAATAAATAATTTATTGTGAATCGGGATCCTGTAGTTTGTTTTTCTAGTACTTTATAATTACGATCACTTTTTTCTGTGTCATTTCTGTGACGTTTACAGTTTCTCAGGTGTAATTTTTGACATAAAATTCGCAATGGGTAGAAAGAAAGTCAGGAGGGTCAGAAAATACATTTTTGCAAATTATGAAAATGCACTTTTTTTAAATTAAAAAATAAATCCCCTAAAAGTACATAAGATAATGTACCATCGAAAAAGAAAGTGTCGTACAATGCCTCCTTGATAATTGATGAAGAATTAAAAATTTTATTTCGTCCGCCAGCTTTGGCCGTTCTATGTAACATAAGGGTATCCGGGATTGGTGAAATATTTGACCATAAATGAGTTTTATTTTTGCCGGCTTTGATGAAATTACTTCTTCTTATAAAAAAGATGTTCAATTTTGATTTTTTTCGGCTATTCTTGGTGTTTTCTATTTTTTTCCAAGATGGGGGATTAACCAACACATATCGGACAGGTCTACATTTTTAAAGAATTTTATTTCAAATAAGTCAGTATTTTTAAAATTTCCATCCGATTACTGGTACAAGAAAATCCGTGAAAGCGCGTCGAAAAGTGCATATATTTTTGACACACAAGGAATTTTTGAGCGCAAATAACTTTTTCGTAATAATAGAGTCAACGATAAAATTTCAGGTGGAATGTTGTTGCCGAAAAAAATTAATGGGGATGTTCACAAAAAAATTAAATCCTGTTTAAATACAATAAAAACATCCAAATTAGTCTTAAAATTACATGTATGAAAGGGCATAGCCGGATAAGTAGGGTGAAACGGCCCCAGGCCCTATCTTTATTGAGAGAAGGAATATAGTTAGCTATAAGTGAAGGGAACAATTTTGCAAGATATTAACGCAAAAGGGTGGCGCGTTTCACGGGGTGACGAGGGGGATGAAATCAAAAGGACCAATTTTTTGTGCCAAAACGCAGCAACCGAAAATTTTGGAAAAAATATATGTTGGTCAAGTATTGGAGAGGTTTCTCAGAAAAAATCGTCGATCAATTTGGGAAAGAACTAAGGGCGAGAAGACATCGGTATACTATTCAAATATTTTTAAGAGTAACTTCCCCTCGTTGCACCACATTCAAAATTTTTTTGTAACATCTACTTTCACCCCCATATAACATATTTTTTTCGCAGCGTGGTCGGAACATTACGTCATAGTGAAAAAAAATCACGTTCGTGGTCTTTCGAGGCTAGTAGTCTATGCATAATGAAGGCAGAAAGAGTGTAAATATTTCGTGCAAAGACGAGATTACCTTTCCTTCCCATTTTCTAGGGTACTAAACACGATGAAAGTGGTGGGAGAAGTTTTTGACCGCCGCTACCCCCTGAAATGGCCAAAAACCACCCCTTTCATGGATCCTTTTATGTTTTCATACATAAACGGGTCTGGGGAGTGATTTATCGACGGGCTATACTTGAAATAAAATTGGAGGGGGTTATAGAGTAAGTGGAATCCAGACAGCAGTCCGAGGGGGTTGATTAAACCCTCCCGAGGGTGGAATCATTTTTTTTTTCAAATGATTCCGTTCAAACACGTATCCCCCCCCGTTTTCGGGGTCGCCGATCGCGGGAAAAATATTCATTTTCTAGCTTCAATCCCTCCTCATCCCTCAAACGGGCATAAACCACCCCACACACACCAGAAAGCATGCTCTACAGGATTTACAGGTTTTTCGGCACATGATCATTATTCCTCTGCATATCCCTTTATCTTTCACGGAAGATAAGGTGGTAACGACCTCGGAGGTTGCTTCAACCATTCCAAGGTATAATTCATTAAATACACTTTGGATCGTCAATACGCCCTCCCCCATTTTCGCAGGCACTAACACGATAACAATATAATTAATGAATTTTATACCCCTTGGAAGGGGTGAAGCAACCCCCGCCCAGGTCGCTACCACCTTCTCTTCCGTGAAAAATGAAGGGATATGCACAGGAATAACGATCATGTGCCGAAAAAATCCTGGATAGCATGCTTTCTGGTGGTTTCTGTCCGTTTGAAGGATGACGAGGGGTTGGAGCTAAAAATGAACATTTTTCCCATGATCAGCTACCCCGAAAACGGGGGGATACGCATTTGAACCGAATCATTTAAAAAAAAAATGATTCTACACCTCTCGCCTCGGGAGGGTTTAATCAACCCCCTAGGCCTGCTGTCTGGATTCCACTTACTTCATAACCCCCTTCCATTTTATTTCAAGTATAACCCGTCGATAAATCGCTCCCCAGGCCCGTTTATATATGAAAACATAAAGGGATCCATAAAAGGGTTGGTTTTTGGCCGTTTCAGGGGGTTGCGATGATCAAACACTTCTCCCACCACTTCCATCGTATTTAGCACCCTCGAAAATGGGTGGAAAAGGTAATCTCGTCTTTGGACCGCCCATCACCACCCATCATGTAGTACCACTACTCTAGATAAAAATCTATATTTTTTTTTACTTGCAACTATTTTATACTGCCCTGTAATAGATTGCCCCCTCCGCCTCACACAGCTTTCTACTCCACTGCTTATATTAAGTATGTACTTAAAATATGTAGTCTTGTTTTCTTTGCAGTAATTAATTTGTAGAGTTCTGGTTGGCTTTAAGGATAAATTAAAAAAAAAAAAATATTCTCCTCGCGGTAACGTCAATCCTGAAGTCAATCCACACATCAATCGCGACTGAGTAATTACTCTTCATGTCAAGATAAAGTAGGCGTACCTAAGTTTAAAATAGTAACTAATTTCTAATTAAAAAATACGAGTATATAGGAGGGGTTGATTATTTTTCCTAAAAATAAAAATTCTAAACTAGGATTATCAAAAGCAAGGGTACCTTCTTTTAGTTTAGTTTTGAAATATATACAGTTGTGCCTGGATTGAGCTTACAAGCAGGGTTGGGTTGATCATTTGATTAAAATAATGATTTAACCAAGCGATTTTTATTTACAAAAATTTTTTTAAAAGATTTTTTTAGTAAAAATTTTTGTTTGCAAAAATGAAACTTTAAAAAGCCTTTAATGTAAAGGCTTAAAACATTAACTTAACAAACATATGAACATATAAAAAAGAGAATATATATTTTTCAAAAGAGTACAAAACAAGACATTATTATAACGTTAAAAGAGAAATACTAATTTGGATGTTTTTCCATTGCCCAGTCTATTTCAGAGTATCTGAATGAACAGGTTCATATGAAGAAAACATTATTTCCACGTCTGCAGAAGAAGCAACGGCATACAGAAAGGGAATGATCAGATTCGGTACTTTGTTAATTTGTGGAATATCGTTTTGAGATTTCCATCACTGCACTACGTTAACATTTTGTAGTATTTCTTCTGAAAACACTGTTTCTTGGAACGGATCGTATTTCGCATTCAACTTAATTATTAATGGCAATAACTCCGTGTCAGAAAAATGTTGTGAAACTATATCTAAAACAGCCTTTTTTTCTTCTTTCGTCAGTGGGTATTTGTTTTTATTTCTAATTGAATCCAGCTGTTAGGTATGATTTTGTTGTTTTTTGGTAAATGTGGACTGTAATTAATGTTCGCTGTTACTGGTTAACTTCCCTTTATTTCCTTTTAATACATTCACACAAATGATGAGTTTACTTATTCTCTACAGTTACAACATAAAACATAAAATTTTGCTTCTACCCTCAAACATTGTTCTACTTATCATGTTCTTTAATCTGTATCCTACTGACTGGATTTTTTCGTCCTCCCTTCCCTGCAATTCGCACACATGCTCACCGAACTCCAGCGCGGAATTGAATTAACTTATAATTTCAAAATAATTTGACTTAACTCCAGCAAATATGCCAAAAAGTGAAATGGCGTTAAAGCTTGACAGGGTTCATAGCATGGTGTATTAAATAGGTGGTTCGACATACGGCACTTTTCTATGAAAATAATGGCTTTATAAGTGCATGCTTTCTATTTAATTTAGTAGATGGCGCGACCTTTAAGGTACTACAAAATCCTGTATATAGATAGATGAATTTGCTTTGCTGCATATAGTGCTGTATATATTCTTTCAATATTTTTAATTTAGCTACTTAATGTCAGATGTCACTGTATGCGACACTATGCAGCAAAGCAAATTCATCTGTCTATAAACAGGATTTTGTAGTACCTTAAAGGTCGCGCCATCTACTAAATTAAATAGAAAGCTTGCACTTATGAAGCCACTCAACGAGTCCTTGTCGCATCACCTATTTAATACACCCTGGTTCATAGCGACCTGGAAAACTCAGGGAATTTGAAGTTGCCTAAAAATGTCAGAGAAAACTCAGGGAATTTGGAAAATTTAGTGGGAAACCAGGGAATTTTAGTAATTTTCATAAAAAGTTAGGGAATGTGAAAATATTCAACGTTCATAATATAAATGTTCCCCTTGCTCATCAAAAAAATTTTGGGTTTTGTACTTTTACTCCCCTGCCTGCGATTATCCTTCCCGCGCACATCATTTATTAGACCTGGAAAAAACTTCTAAAGAGTCCTGGAAAGCCTGGAAAAGTCAGGGAATTTAACTGTGAAAGATTGCTATGAACCCTGCTTGATTATATCTCCTTTTAAATATCTGAAATTGCTTTAAATTTCTCTCCTCTTCAAAAGTATAAAAAACTACACTCAATTTTTCCCATTCCTCAACTGCAAGAGATAAACTGGCACCTTTCTGCTGAATATTGTCAAGTGTCATAGAAATTGGTTTCAGCAATTTTCAAAAATGTCTTCGGTCATTCTTTTAATTTGAATATTCGACACTTTTTCAGAAATCAATGGATAATGTCATCTTTGTCTTCTTCACAGATTTGCAACAACTTGGTCCATTTAATGACATAAACCTCAAGGCAGTCGGAAACTCCATCTAACATCTTGTGGTAATGTTAGTTTCTTGCCTCCTTTTTTTTGTACCAAGCATTTGACAAGTGTGCATTGCGAAAATATTTTACAATTTGAACTAAATGTGATTTTACTTTTGTAACTTCTAAATCTTTGGAAAGCAAATTCAGTATATGGGCAGAACACCTGTAAATATGTTATAATGAGGTAATCCAGAACCTCGGCACTTTTTTCCCTCATACTTACTGTTCATGTGGATGACTGCTGTATCTGTACTTTCCAGAAGAAAACTGTTTCCATTTTCTAGTATCAAAACTGCACATATTTGGTTCATTATGAACATTTGATCAATCATCAGGAGACATACAAACTGACTGACCTGATAAATTTTCAAAGCACTTTGATTTCTCCTCTTCAAGTATTTCATTTAAAAGGGTTGATAATAACTGAAACCTAGAAGGCGGGACATACCCTGGTCTTAACATGTCAATCGCTTTCTGAACTTGTTCAATGGACTTAAAAGAACAATTTGTTGCAAAAATGGCTCTGGCTACCCGTTTGTTTAATTCTTGGTTTTCGTCTTGACATATTCTTACAACAAAGGAGCTTAAACTAGTGCTACTGCAACTACTGCCACTCAAATATCCGCTTATAGTTCTTTGGGAATTTTCACTTTGGCTTGTCCTACTGATTTGGCACTCATTAATTTTTTCACCTTCACTTGATTGATTTTTGACAGGTTTCCCAGTGGTTTTTAAGCGTGTCGACAAATCCCCGAATTTTCTTTTACACTTTTTACATATTGCACGGCATGCAAGTTTGCCCATAACTTTTTTTTTGGCAAAATGTTTCCAAACGCTATCTCCTTTCCTACCTCGACTAGACATTTATTTTTAATATACGTCACGTGCCAACGTTCAGTCAGTATACTAAATATTAAAAATTAAGTTAAAAGCCCTCTCCTTTTCTTAATTAGTCGACCGGGATTTGCAAATTTCAACGAGTTCCAGCAAGCTCGTGTAGTACACGTTTAAAAAAAATGAAAAAAAAAAGATTTTTATCAATACTGCCTTGGGTAAATTTTCGAACTCAGTTGTAACCATTTTGACAGCAAAGGCGTAAATATTTTTTTTTGTAGGGGAGGTGACGTGAAAAATTGATGAGCAGGGGAGGAGAAAATCCAAAAAAATTGTTCCCATCTCAAAATTTTACTCGCAGAAAAAGCGACATAGAAAAAACTATTTTAATATTCTAACCCTGGCGGGGGGGGGGGGGGGGGTAACCTTTACTTCCCCCCCCGTTATCTACGCCCTTGTTTGACAGGTCGTTGGTGATCCTATTGTGGATACAATGGGGCGTACCACCTTTCCTGGTTTATGTATCTTTGGCAAACAGTATATTTTAGGTTCCGTTGGGTTAGTTACTTTGAAACACTCTGTGTATGTATATATTTTTGATTAGACAATATACAGTTTTCACCAAATTAAAATCAGAAAATTCATAAACATCGAAATAACCGCGTTTTTAACAGAGCTAAATTAAAATTCAAAATCTGTAAGTAATATATCAAACTTTTGTACCTATATGGAAATAAACGATATTTACAGTATTAAACGTAGGAACGGTATTAAGCACGGAATCCTATATCGCACGATATTTAAAATCATCCCTCAATATTTACAGAAAAGGGGCGCTTCTAGTAATAACTTTCGCATGGGTGCATCTTTTTGCTTGTCTGGTATGTCAGCAAATAAACTCCTTGATCCATTTTCGTCGAAGATGGCCCGAAGGGCATTAAAAGGAGCCAACTGTATGGAGGAGGTATATTGAAATCGATTGACTAGTGAATGCATTGCTGTTTTATATGTTTATATAAATTCTTGAGCGCCTCGGCACCAGTGCCGTATGAGAGGAAGCCGAATCGAAAAATTCCTGTTGGAATATACTCTATTCACTGGATTACGGGATTACTTCGATAGTTTCTGCTCAGGGTGGTCGCGAACATTATTTTATTGCAAATAGCATCAGAAATTGTACCTGATGGCATTGATACGTACTGGGTAGATTAAATTCTTATCTACAGGAAGTAGACTCATTAACCGATATTTTCATTTTAAAATCATTCATACCCCTACAACTTTCATCCCTGACGTGCGATTTTTAAAAACCAAAATGGAATTTATTTGTTAGTTTTTGATTGATTAATTTTTTAATTTTTTTTTTTTTTCAAATAAACAAACTTGTAGGAGAGGAAAAACCTTTTGCATTATTTTTCAAATGCGTTTTTGAGTACGAAGGAAGGGAGGCAGGGGCACAATGCGTTTGCGGGAGTAAAGGGTTAAGGAAAAGGAATAGGAACTTCGGACCTTGATATTCAGCAATATAAATATTTTTTCATTTTAATATTTTATCAATCTATTTTTTATCAAATATTAAACTGCCGAAACGGCAGTGCTCAAGTAACAATTTAAGTTTTATCACAATCTACAAGAGGTTATTAAGTCTATATAATAAAACGGATCGTAAAACTGTTTATGTTAGATAACCTCTTAAAAGCTACAATAAACCCGGCATAAAACCAAAAAAGACCTTTTATAAAGATTATAAATATCTTCCTTAAAACTATCAATAAAACCAACAGTACTTTAGAACCCAAATCTGCAAGATGTTTTCAAGTCTACCATAAAACCTTTTATAAAATCTTCTTAAAACCGTTAGTACTTGCAATCAAATTTTAAGCCTGCTTTGAGAACATCATAAATAATTGTGTCTTTAATAATTCTTTGTCGAAAGCTTGTTGCACTTAAACTGTCTAAATCAGAAAATGTCACCAAGTAATAAAATATGTCTGCCTCGATTGAAGTAGCTGCATGTGCTAACGTTTTAAAATTTGATATTAATACAACCTAGTATCAAAAAATTGTCAACGCAGATCACTTACAGATCACTTACTTAAATCACAGCTTATTAATTATTATTTACAATTAATTAAAAAAATAGTAACCCTGGTTTTAGCTTACTCAGTATGATTTTGGGCTTTTTAGATGTTTATATGACATATTAACACATTTTAGATAGTTGCAGGCTAAATGTAAACAGTAAGAATAAGAAAAATACAACTAAACACTGTTGCTCCAACTTTGTTCAAACATGCCTGCCACAGTTAACAGAGAAAAATATGGTTGAAAAATTAATAAAACTGTTTATTTTAATAGAATACACTATTAAGAGTTTGTGGCTTTAGAAAATATGTTTATAAAACAAAAGGTTTTGTTAAATTCCAATTGCTCCACTTTATTACTATTTTAAAGCCTGTAAGACTTTACCCAGCCGTACTACTCTTCTTTAAGACCCTCGAGATTTGTCTCTGACAATCTCTAATCCAAATGTACTTAGCTTAGATAACATAACCTAAAAGAACATTATTTATTTCGTGTGTTTTTGAGTGTGCGATCACAAAATGGCGTTTACTGTGCGTTATATGCCCCCTCTCTCAAAGTTTAAAGGGGTACGTGGGGAACCAAAGGATTTATAAGTGCATTATAAAAACCAAAAAGTTTTAACGTAGCTTAATAAAGCTACCAAAAATCTATTAAGTTTTAAGGAACCTTTACCAATTATCGTTAAAAGCAAATAGTATTTATGATAACATATATAAAGGGTAAGACTATTTAAGAGTTATTAGTTTTATTGCTTGATCATGAGGAGTACTTAAAGACCATATTTTAAAACTCCCATAAAACCTATAGATTTATGATGTCTACCACAAAACTTAAAATATTTAAAATCCACTATAAAACTTAATGAGTTTATTATGGTTTTGAATAAAGCAGCAATTAAGTGGCTATAAAACCAATAGGTCTTAAAGAGCAAAGAGGTTTAACAAATTGCTTTATAGATAACTTTAAGGCCTTTTTTTAAGTACATACTATCTGCAGATAAATTGGTATGCACAAAAGAAATTAAAACCCGATAAATACTTGTTAGCATTTAAATTGTTACTTGGGTGGCCTTGCGGCTCTAGCCGCTCTCTCCTCTCTCACTAATACACACAAACAGCGAGCCTTTCCTTCGTACTCAAAAACGCATTTGAAAAAAAAAATGCAAAAAGTTTTTCCCCTCTCACAAGTTTGTTTATTTAAATTTAAAAAAAAAAAAAATCAGTCAAATACTCTAGGGACAGCGAACAAATTTCATTTTGGATTTTCAAAATCGCACGACAGGGAAAAAAATTATAGGGGGTAGAATGTTTTTAATTTGAAAATTCCTCCCTCACCCCATGAGATTAAGCCGAACTAACTTGATAAAATGATAAGACAGCACGCGTGTAACTGAATTGTAAAAAAAAATAAAAAATTTAAAAATGTTGCTTTTAAAACT
Source organism: Rutpela maculata (assembly GCA_936432065.2). Lineage (NCBI taxonomy): Eukaryota > Metazoa > Arthropoda > Insecta > Coleoptera > Cerambycidae > Rutpela > Rutpela maculata. Next base: position 134,050,516 of record OW386293.2, on the reverse strand, counting down.
CTTTTTCTTGCCAGGTCTGCTCCACTATAATATATGAATAAACTTCCGAATATAAAAATTTGCTTTCGACTATTTACTATAAAATTCGGAGTCAAGTAAATGTAACTCGACAGTACTTTCTCGTCATCATTATCAAACGTATTTTTTTTTTATACCTTTTGTTAAACGCAAGATTAACCTGAACGCAATTTTTATCGGCAACGTTTGATCTGACTAGAAATTTGCAAGAGACCTTTCCGATATAATTCCCCATGCTAAACAGTTTTATTTGAAACATTTTTTGATTCGGACAAAAATTATTTTTGGACCCTTTCTAGCCGTGTCTGGTGCTCTGAAGAGTTTTTTTAAAAGCATATTTTCGATACACTTTTCCATGTGTAATAATTTTTATTAGATTATTTCATTCATTAATATAATAGCCAATGATAGTCCATTTTTTTGACATAACTGCTCTATTCAAATGTCATTGTTACTAGTAAAACAATTAGATCGGCCTTTTCGCCCTAAAACCCAGTTTCATCGCTGTCAAACACATTTCAGCCATTGATATTTCCAACCTACGGCTATTTTGTTTCTTGGTTGTCATTGCATTTAAAAATGACATTTTTTTATAACTATACCTACATACGGACCATTAGTTTTTAATAAACTACCAAAGAAATAAATAATAAATAAATAAATCTAGATTTTAAGCAATTCAAACAAAAAGATAAAAGGAATTGTTACAGAAAATGCATTTTATTATTTTGATGAGTTCTTAAATGCCGACATAAATTATTAATTTTAATTTGTTAAGACAGTGTATCTTTGTATATGTAACCACGTACGTATATTACTTCCACAGTGGAAGTATAGTAACGACAAAAAAATTAAAAATTTTTATTTTTCAAATAGGCTTAAAATGTCATAAAACGTCGAGATTTTAAGTTTGAGCAAAAAAAAATTCTGTCTGTCTGTCCGCCCATCCGTCCGTCTGTCTGTAACTTTTTTGTGCGCACGTTTACTCTGGAACCGTTTAAGATGTTGACTTGAAATTTGGTGCAACGAGATCTGAAAGTAGATTATATTTTCATTTTGTTCCGTCGAAGGGTTGGGGGGTAAATTAGGGGTAAATGGGTAAATCGAGCAGGTAAAAGTCCATAAAATTGGTATTTAGTATATACAAGAGAAGCTAAGGTCTCAAAAAAAATGTTGGCATTAGCCACCCCCACTACCACCCCCACCCCGTTATTAAGGGGATGAAAAAAATTGTGATTTAGTGTATGTACAAGAACCAGAAACCTTAAAATATTTTTTTACTTCAACCGCCCCCACTACCACCCCCCTATCACCACCCCCACCCCACTACCGATGCGGGGTATCGTTTTATGGGTTTTTGGGGTAGAAGATTTCAAATATTATATTATTAAAGTTCCATAAACAATTATACCATATATCCACATACAAAGTTTTTTCCTTGAGTGACTTGGATAGAGAATCTGGATGTGGAAGTAGTGATTCCTTGGGCAGCGGTTTTTTTTGTTTATGAATGTTTTCTCTTAATATTTCATGTTTTATATATATCTCAATGTACGTATGTGCCAATTTTTTTTATCTTAAACACTGTGTATTATACTGACGTGTCTGATTGTGTAATTACACCGAAAAGGCAAATAAAGAATTTGAATTTGAATTGTTTTTACTAGTTTATTCCTGGAAATATATCTTTATTATATGCTATATTAATATATTTATCAAGGTTTATTTCTCTTGTTACATTCTTTTATAGTTTTTAACCTCTTTGTTATATTTTGTACTCTTTTATTTTTAATTTAATATTCATACTTATATTTTAAACATTGTAATTTACACTTTAATTGTGCCTATTTAACTACCCCCATGCCATTTGTATGGTTTTTTGGTTACTTTGAAAAATCCACATTATCATCCACGGCACTGTCTGAAAAGTCAAAGCTATTGCTTCCCGTATCGAGACCGGTTTCCACCGAATCCAACGATATATTTTCTAAAAGACAGGACGGAAAACGTTGGCGTACCCTTATCTTAAAACGGGCGTTTTTCCTTAAACTTTACAACTGTGTTGACATTCACAAATTTTGTTGTCGATCTGGGAATTTTAGGTCAAGTATGTTTTATTGATGCCGCCACGTCGCAGAATTTAGTGTTTTGCAAGTTTGTGCATATATTAGGCGCAGGGACAACGAAATGGCAGACAATGAGTTTTACAGAGTACAACGTGCGATGTCTATGCAGCACAGGGCATGGCACTCTTTCTGTGATAAAAAAAAATCAATTTGGTTTTAACGAGTGCTTGTGATGCAATGTATCATCTTACATCAGAGGTTGCAAATAATCTCAATACAGGAAATCTAAGGCATTTGACACAATAAGTACCTCATTCTTTATGTGCTGCCACATTATGAGATCGTGGTACCGTGTGCTTGATTTACCTATTTACCCCCATTTACCCCAATTTACTCCCCAAACCTTCAACGGAATAAGAAGATAATATAATCTAGTTCCAGATCCCGTTAAAATACATACGTGTACAAAATTTCAAGTCATTATCTTAAACGGTTCTAGAGTAATAAATAGTGCACACAAAAAAAAAGTTACAGACAGACCGACAGACAGACATTTTTTTCTCAAACTTAAAATCTCGACAATTCATGGCATTCTAAGCCTATTTGAACAACAAAAAATTTTAATTTTTGTTTTGCCATACTTCCACTGGATGTAGAAGTAAAAAGAACCAAAGAAAAAAACTTAATTTCCAAAAAATGCTCACCTCATAGATTGGTCAAAACCTGTAACTTCCTGATAACATAGTTAATTTATTTCCATTAAAAAATTCCACTGGATGTGGAAGTAAAACTACATTTTTTTAACGCCTAAAACCCGCAACATGAGATTTAGAATTTTAGCGATTATATAGAGGCGAAGAAAAGCATTAATACCAGACCACTGTCATTATTACATAATTGTGATCAAAGCTTTAGTATTCCCATCGAGATTTCCATCGAAATCATCTCCGTCACCCCTACACATCACAATTTAAATTCCAAAACTTTTAATGATATAATGAAAAGCGGAAACTCATAAACACGAACGAAAAGTTCCGCGAGGTATCCCCGTGGGTTTTTACAGGACCTCGAAGGGACGTGGGGGAGAGAAAATTAACCATTTACTTACCTAATTGGTATTAATTAATATTAAATTGGTGTTGAGCTGACAAAAGAGTCATTAATGAAAAAATGGTTAGGACGTTTTATGGTAACGAGGCACGAACAACTTTCGTCTAAATTTTCATTATGATAAACTAGGAATATCTGTAAAAATAAAAAACAAACAGTTGGAATTTTTGAACTTTTTCAAAGGATCTAATATCAATCAATCAAAATATATTTTATTGTTCGGAAGAAAACTATTCCTCAAAAAAGTAGAGGACAAGGAGTATATAAAAAAGTAATAAGAAAAACACAGAAAATAGAAACAATACAATAAAAACAATTTTAAAAACAGAAATAAATAAAATCATACTCTTCCGCACAATATATGGGCCGCCATGCATAGTTATAAAATGAACATATGGCTAATACTGAGAGAGAATATTTACAAATAAAGTATTTGGAGTCCTCGCAGTGGCCTAAAATCTTCAACGAGACTTAAGTTTACTGTAACACATGGTTAGATAGTTCTTAAAAATTCGCGCGCCCTCTAAAAACACAAATTAAAAAAAATATTATATGGATAATTAATTTTTCTTTTCGGTGACATAAAACCTTCACAAAACCAAAACTTGAACCTCCCCAATATGGCTGACCTCTGTACATTGCTTGGTTGCCAGAAATAATGGTTGCTGTAAACCCTACTGGTTGTGAATAATTCTACTTCTAACGTGTTTTGTCTTAAAATCTCTCCCAAGGAACAATTTAAAAGTCATTTGGACTTGAGGAGGTTTTAAGAATGGTTTGTCAAGGTTAGGAAATAGTCATGTGCTTTATTGATGTTGTAGTTAAGTATACTTACTCTTAATAGTAAGTTTTAAAGCATTCTATTCTGTAAGACCTAATTATAAAGCAAATTTGCTTCTAGGATAATATGTATTTGTAATGGGTTTATCATACCTGTATAAAACTTTTCATAAAGCTAATTAGTAAATTCCATTTCGATTTAAAGAGGCTTTAAATTATTCTTTAAGGTTTTAACATATTTGCAATAAATGCATTTTGAATCCTTTTTAAAATTAGACATTTTCAATCCCTATTAGTACTTATTAAAGGCCATTACAAAACTAGACTCTTAAAACATCCTTGATAAATGTTGTGATGAAACCGTTATGAAGAAAAAAAGGCCTCTATAAATCTAAAAGGCAAATTTTAATTCCATAAAACACTTTCCAAAACCTCAATAAAACATTTATTATAAAAATAATAAACAATATGTCTGCCTGAAGTGTCGTTGATGCATGTGTGTGTGAGTGTTCATTAAAAGCATTTCACGACTTACTGATGTGTAATTAAGTCTTTTTTGGAAAAGTGGAAGAAAATAAAAAAAGAGTGGCCATTTTAAAAGGACTGTTAAAACACACACACACATACAAATTATTTTGAGGTTAAGTTTTAAGTTTTTTGTATCAAATGTCAACGTCCCAAACGTTTTATTACAGCTTTTATCGAGTCCATGTGATCTTCGCCAAGTGCATTTGCATTTTTGTAGGGAAGGAATTATTTGTGATAGTATACAAAAAGACTAAAAGAGCTTCATTTAGAGTAAATGTTCTAGGTCATTACCATTATTAGAATATATAGTTTAATGAGAGGACCAGTGTTGCCAGATCAAAATTTTAAAAGTTATCAGACGACGCTTTAAAAAGTTACTAAATCTTACTAAAATTTCACTAGATTTGAAATTAAAGCTCTCATCTTTAATTTTTAAAAGTTGTAGTGTCTGTAGGACACGTAATTTTCTTGAGCTCTCTGAGCACAGCATAGCTTTGAGCGTCCTCTATCTGATTATTTCGTTGCCAGACTTCGTACTCTGTATTGTATTAAATGGTTTGTAACTAGAAAGTACTGTTTGTCTACGAGCCGCTAGAGGGCAACGAGCCCAGGCTATTCGATTGTAGCAATTCACGGTCGATAAACTATACGGTTACCTCAATTAGCAGCTTTTAGACGAGAGAGACGCGCGGAGCGGGGAATCGAATGAAAGAGGTTCTGTTAGGGTCTACAGCCTACGTCAGCTGTAGATACTACAGGCATCTTTGTCTGTCTCTTTCATTTGATTCCCCGCTCCGTGCGTCTCTCTCGTCTAAGAGCTGCTGATCGAGGTAACCGTAGAGTTTACTGATCGTGGTAGCGATTAACGTGAACAGTTTTGTATTAAATGGATCGCAACTCGAATTTAATGTTTGTCTACCCACCAGTAGAGGGCAATGAATTGGATGATTCAAAAATCATTGAAAATGGGCATTTTCATAAAAGTTTTTACTAAATCACTATATGTAAAAAAAATCACCAGATCTAGTGAAATTTCACTAGACCTGGCAACACTGGAGAGGACTGTAAAATGACAATTAGGTTTTTAGTTGGCCGGCCATGTTTTTCTTGTTATATAAAAATATTCAAGGTCAATCTCACAACTATAATTATCAATAATTATCACTTTTTCGTTAGCAAATTAAGATAGAATTACAAGAAACGACTGAAAATTACCGCGGGAACCGAGAGGCAGCCCACTTTTTTAAATTTGCTGATTTACGTGTCTATGCAAATTTTGTATGGATATTAAAATCATTATTATTTCGAGGGGCTCTTGTTTTTTTGGCCTTTCTTATGTAGTTTTAACGATAAACTGCCGTTGGTTTTAATTTTTTTTTCATACCTGATGGCTTTTTATTACCTTTTAAATCGGCCTTAGAGAGGTTATAGTGCTCTACGCTTTATACATTTCAAATTCCATTTTATCTTCCATAAGTCTGATGATGTGTTTGCTTAAATCAGTTTAGAAAAAATAAATGCAATAATAAAATTATTTGGATTCCTTCGTGGATATTCTTATAGCTTTTCAGTTCTAATATGGACTTATAAGAGTTTTAAAAACCAGTTTTAAGGTAGCCTTCTGGGTGTTTTTTAGAAATGCAGGAAGCTAATAGAAATGCTTCTGACAGCTTTAAAATAGGTTTTAAGAAAGGTTTTGAAACGGCTCGAACAAGGTTTTCAGGAGCAACACTATGCCTCACTAAGGAGTTTTATGATGGAATTTAAAAAGGCCCTAACAACCTTCATAAGGGTGGGCCCTTTTAGTCTACAAGTCGCTTTATGATGGTATTAAGGATATTGTTACAGCAAAATAGATTTTTCAAGGGATTTTATGAATAGTTTTATAGCACCCTTGTATACATTTAAGAAACTAAAATTGTTCCTTGGGTATTGACAGCAAAGCTGGAGAGGGTAGAAGTGACTTTTTGGTTTTAATCAAATCACACTACAAAAATAGCGAAATAAATCGAAAAGACATTGACCCTGTGCTAGTGAACTCTACAACAAGAAGTAGATATAAGAGATATTTGCTTAAACCCGTCAATAACACAAAAACACCAACTTCGGCAGTGCTTTGTTTCTGATGGAGTCTTAGTTGTTGACCGAAAGCAAAAAACGCGGCACTTTGAGCGCACCCGTCAGCTTAACTTTTAATGCCAATTAGGGAAATGTAAACATCTCCGATATGTTCTTTCATAAGTAAGTTCATCGCTCTATTACTGACCACACACAAGTAGCGTATTTTTGCAAGTTTTAATGCAACAAAAATTATTAAATTACCTCAGATCTTTCTAAAATTTTGCAGGGACTTTCCCATATAGAAGACGAATACACCATTTTATTTTCCGCATGTCGTGGTAAATCACTCTGTATACAGATTTCATTCCAACAAAAAAATTACCCTCCTCTCCCCAATCAATCGACGAAAAAAACAGTTTAATTCGGCTATAAAAAAGTACTTACTGAAATGAAAGATAAATGAATCTTTAGGCTTCTAAAAACGTGGGTAAAACTGTCACAGCATACCATCATTAAAACGTGTTATATTTTCTACTTGCTCCTTCAAATTAAATAAATCTAACGAATCTGCCCACTCGAGGATTTCAAAGAGCTTCAAATAAAAACAAGCGTCTCACATTTAAAAATAATTCGTCGAAAGCTGCCATTATTTAAAACATCAGCTCCAAAATATAATAAGATGTAGCGTCAAGGAAAACCTGACTTTGTCGTAGCTTAGTAGCTATATTATCCTTCCCAACAGAGAAAAGTACATAGCCTGGAGCTCTACAATAACAATCTTACAAGAGGGTCCATCTCCATCAGCTAAATATCTTCCGAGAAAGCCGCGGGTTACTCTAAACACTCGTCACTTTAAGGCCCTTGGGCTTTGAAAATGCACAAAGAATTCATACAAAATTCATATTTAAATTGCACCGGATATTTTTCTTTTATCGGCGCTTACCCGTCTACTGTTTTATTTGAGTTTTATTCACAAACGGCATATTTGTATACCGACTTTCTGTTATTTTTTTGCGAACAAATACGCAGCGAACGATAAAACCCTCTTTTGTTTGAACAAGAAAGAGGACAGGAAAACTTTTCAATAATTTCGATACCTTTTGTGCACGGTTCTATTGTATCGGAAAGTAGTTCAGTACCCGTAGAGGATTAAATCCCGTAAAATTCGCATATAGTCGAGAATTATTAACATGGCGAAACTTGTAGGTGGGTGTGGGTGGCTGCTCCAATATCAATATGACATTTATAACAGTCTATGTTGCATACGTTTTGCGTTAAATTTATTATTAAGGCCTCTGAGGTAGTTTCCACAAACACCAAAACGTTTGAATACTGTTACTAGACGCGCGTTTCGCCAACCAAGTTGGCACCATCTGGAGACGATAAAAATGGGTTTTAAGCTCGTTGAAACTTGCAAATCTCTGTCAACTATATAAGAAAAAATGGAAGTTTTCATAATAAAATATTTGAATATTTGAAAGTTTCCAAAATTTCGGAAAAGTTTCCAGTAAAATATTTGAATATTCTGAAAGTTGCCATTCAGAATATTCAAATATTTTACTGGAAACTTTCAATTTTATCAAAATTTCGTTCCAGAAACCCCCGAAAATTTCCTGGAAAGTTTCCTTTAGCCAACTCTGAAAATTAATAAAAATGTGTTTTTAAAGAGTGACCCCAAAAATAGGGAAAAATGATGCTATTGAGTTATAGAGCTTCCATGAACAGAAATATAGTATAAGTCTATTAGCTGAATGCATGAACGAAAGTGTTGACTAGGGCTTACACACAGTAATTGAGACACACCCTAAAGAGGCTGAAAACTACCCCAATATTATACAAACCTGTATAAAGGCTCCAATAACTGGCGAAAAAGCTTGAACCCTCTAAGCTTTATTAAGAGGAATGAACCATAATTCTGTTACGACCTAGTTCACGAAAACAACCCATCACAGGGTGCAAAACTACCCCTCATCTTGAATTATGAATTTGAATCAGTGAAAATATAGTGAATGTGCCAGATGCATTCTGATTGCAGTGAGTCTGGATCTGGAACAATAACCAATATTCCCACAATAGTTTTTTTACACACCTATGAAGAGGTGAAAAAACAACGCACATTTATGTAAGCGATCTCGTTGTGAGAATATTACATTAAAGTAAATTCTGTCACAAGGATAATAAAGGGTGCTCTCCATAAAATTAATGTCCTAATGGTCTGTTTTCAAACTTCAAGTGAATTTTATAAGAAGGTGAGGGTGTGAGGGGGTGAATATCAGAGACATAGTAATCGCTGTATCACATTAGAGAAAATCCTGTAGCAAGGGTTTTCAAGAGTGCTCTTTAGTAATGTTATGGCCTCTTTTCTTTCTCATAGCTCTAGAGACATTCACAGGGGTTAGAGGGTGGAAATCTGAGCAATTTTACAATCATTATATTGTATGGCCATAGTCTATAGGTCCGTTTTTAATCCTCAAGTGGATTTTATGTGGGGGTAAAGGTGCGAAGGGATGAATATCGGAGCAATCTCGTAATCGCTGCATTACATAAAAAAAATACTGATGTAGAGGTTCCCAAGAGTGCTTAGTCCACGTAAATTAGACGAAAAAATAGCGAATAGAAGATAAAAAATCATATACAAATTATATTTGGGCCATGCATAGTTCATAAGTGTAGAAGTAAGGATCCGAAAAGTTCCCACCTTACCCGTTGATGGAAACACCGTTTTGGGGCGAAAAACCACCCCTAGACAGGAGATAGTTACGATTATTCTCATTTTTCTTCGAATCCGTCATTCCCACGAAAAACAGGTATAGGAAAAAAAATATTCGTCATTAAATTCTACACAAAAAAAGTTCTTTGATCGATTTGCGTACTCCCCGCCGTTTTCTCGCTATCGATGTTCATAGAAGGGGGGTAGTTTGGAGCGCTCGGCGAAAAATCGGTGGTACGCGATTTTTCACAGCGAATATCTCCGAACGGCTACTTTGACGTCAAAAATGGTTATAATGAAACTTGTAGAGCGGATTCTCCTCTACAAGAATTATCTTGTACTTTTCTTTATTTTTATTATTTTTGTTGAATTTTCTCGCTTTTATCCACAACGTGTATTTCATAATTTTAATATTTATTATATCTTTTCGCCCAAAAAAATTTCTCAGCAATCACCACAATAAGGAACGTTTCATTTCGCTTCATTTCGCAGCTCACCCAGAGGTTCACAGAGGAAGGAATTAATACGCTCATTGCGGAAGATGATGCCGATTTGCTCATCGTGCAAACTGCTATCGAGAAATGTCAGCAGTATGAGACAGTTTTCATCGTTGGACAGGACGTCGATCTTCTCGCGCTCATTATAGCTCTTTCTTCTCAACATAGACATTCGACTTTTTGGAGAATCTCAGGGAAACATAAAGGAGAGGATATACAGTTCTCGGATGTCTTGAGAAACTGTGACGTATACTTTCCGGTGAGGCCGGAAAGTGGTCACTTTTGGCACCTTAGCAACGGTTCGGTTACTCGGGCGCCACCTTTACAATTTTTTACGTGGGGCAAAGGTCCCACACTAGCCTCTTAACACAGCCTGTTACAGTAGGGCTGGGATAGCTACAGTGGAGAAAACAGTAGCTTCCAGTGGGTCAATTTGGGAAAATTGGACTGTTACACAAACAGCAGTAAAACACAGAATTCGGTAAAACAAAATATCTATTTATTTCCTATAAGTTACAGTGATAACGAAACTATTTACAGCTTAACTAATTTAATATATACAGTACATTCATAACGCACAAAGAAAGCAAACCCAGGCTGTGACGTGCTGATGATTACGGTAAGTGCTACCATGCGATACAGTGACGTTACTAAGGTAAGCAGGAGTGAAGCAGCGATATGACGGTAAAAATGGCGGTGACGTACAGTTTGACAGACAATGACAGGTTAAAGGAGTGAATTGCCGAGTTAATCAGGTTACGGGTTGTCATTAAATACCAGGAAGAAACAAGCAGTTATCAAACAAAGCAGCAAAATTAATTATTTTAAGGGTCAAACTTGGCTAATACCAGAAATCTCAAAGCTGGAAGAGAGGAATGATTAGTCAAGCGGCATTCTGCAACTCCTGGCCTGTAACAAGGTATGATTAGAGTGGTATGCACACCAACGGTCTCTGGGAAGAGCGGCTAGACCCCAGAGTGGTTAGTGTGCTAATCCTATGCCCACGACGTACCTTCAGGGAAGCGGCTAGACCCTCGGGTACCCCGAGAACACAGAACTCTACCTAACTAAAAGAATCCTGGAAACGGCAACCCAGCAGATGCTCTCGTCCTCCTGGCCTGAAATAAATGTATGATTAGGGCGGTACACACACCAACGGTCTCTGAAAAGAACGACTAGACCCCAGAGCCGTTAGTATGTGGGTTCCATGCCCACGACGTACCTTCAGGGAAACGGCTAGACCTTCTGGTACCCCGAGAACACAGATCTTACCAAAACAAAGAACAGAAAGATATGAATCAATATCAGCCAAGTCGTTACCTGTACCTATTATTTATGAACCTACTCACTTTTCGTCCTGGCCCACGTCCGGTCTGGTAACGGTCTCGAGTCGCACTGCTCGTTCCGGTCTTCTCAGCGGTGACTATAACAGAAGATTCACGGTTAGAGTGGGGAACTCTATATTTGCTGCGTGCAGTAATGACGTAGTCGCGGTAGGAGCAATCTTTAAGGATCGGTACTTGCACAGTTGGCGGGGCTCCTGCTTACTGCTGGACGCGTCTAGAGTCGTGGAGCGGCCGACCACGACTGTTTGATATCACGAGTTTTAATAAAGACTTTCCTCTTTCCATAAGCCGGTAGAGGGGGAAAATGTGCAGACACGGTGCGTAGCAGTAAATGAATACTTGTATTATTTTCAGGTGAAACGGTTAAATGAAAAATATTTTACAAGTCAGAAATCGCGGACTTTACCATTATTTTCTGTCTCCCGGTCTTAGAAAAATTTCACTTACTTACTTTACTCACTTTACTTACTTATTTCCGAAGCTGGCTGCAGTGGGTACGTCTGGTCGCTGTTGGAGCTCGTGAGGAACTGACTGTCTGCTCTCAGTGCCTCGGGTATCTAGTCCACTATCCCCTCTATTCGCGGAAATGACGGGGGAACGGTGCGCGTGGATATTGATTGCCGTAGGCGCAACTTAGTACAATGTCGCGGAAATATAATTCAAATATTGTAACTTACGTCTGCTGGCGGTTTCCCTGGAGAAGGCACTTCTGCTCGCTGTTGTTCACTGGTAGCAACTGAATGCTTTCTGCGGAGATCACGGTTTAGTATGCATTTTCAGAACGGTTGGGCCTGGTGGGGCCTATTAGTTTATGCGGTGATATAATTATTTTTCACAGCCTGGTAACTTTTATAAAATAATTCAACAGAAACATATATTTTTGGGAAATATAAATGGTTTATTGGGGTTTAAAATATGCTTCATTACAAAACTGTAAGGAAACTGTGCTGTTTGCATATGCATTTAGTGGTTGCGACACTACTTCTGCTTTGTTCGGTAAAGGCAAAGCACAAACTGTAACTATACTTAATAACAGAAGAGATTTGGATGACATTGTGCCTATATTTAACAAAATCAACAAAAGAAGAAGTCGCAACTGCTGGAGAGCGTTTCACGATGGCGTTATATAAAGCTCCAAAGAAAAATAAATCTTTAAATAGACATAGATTTCTCACATTCAATAAATTGGTTGCAAAATCAAGTAACGCTGTACTATTATCGAGACTACCGCCAAGGTCTGCCGCTTCTCGTCAGCATGATTATAGGGTTTTTCATCAAATTCAGTTATGGAGAGGAATAAACCTTGATCCGACACAATGGGGTTGGAAGAAAACTGACACCGTTCTTTCACCCATTTCTACACTTGAGGCATCAGCTCCGTCTTCCGTTCTACAACTTATATCTTGCAACTGCAGGATGGGTTGCGGGAAACGATGCGGGTGTGTAACAATAGGATTGCGTTGCTCAACTATGTGCTCCAACTGTCACGGACAAGGCTGCTTAAATTCACCTACCGAAGATGAGTTGATTGAAGAAAACCCTATCGACAACTGAAATGACAATGACGACAGTGGAATAGGCCTACTGGGGAAACCACTTACAAAAAAAAAACGCACCGAGACCTCTACCTCGTGGGTGGAGTGGAAACGAGGTCATATTACAAACTGTGTATCCTCGAAAAAAGCGAGAAAATTCAACAAAAATAATAATAAAAAAGAAGAGTACAAGATGAATCTTGTAGAGGAGAATCCGCTTTACAAGTTTCATTATAACCATTTTTGACGTCAAAGTAGCCGTTTCGGAGATATTCGCTGTGAAAAATCGCGTACCACCGATTTTTCGCCGAGCGCTCCAAACTACCCCCTACTATTAACGTCGATAGCGAGAAAACGGTGGGGAGTAGGCAAATCGACCATAGAACTTTTTTTGTGTAGAAATTAGCGAAGAATATTTTTGTTCCTATACCTGTTTTTCGTGGGAATGACGGATCCGAAGAAAAATGAGAATAACCGTAACTAAGTCCCGCCTGGGGGTGGTTTTTCGCCCCAAAAAGGTGTTTCCATCAACGAATAAGATGGGAACTCTTCGGATCCTTAATTCTACTCCTATGAACTATACATAGCCTAAATATAATTTGTATATGAATTTTTTCTCCTAAAAAGTCTCATATGCGTGGACTATAATGTCAGGGCCTCTTGATTCCTTTTGATCCCCCAAATGATCTCGACGGGGGTCACGGGGTGAAGACCCACCAATAAGTTTTCGTTCCGTTCTCTTACCTCATCGTAGGTGTGTCATAAAATAGTTACAAAAATTCTAGTTATCGTCCCACATTCACACCTACTGAAATCAAAATGCGATAACTGGTACATTCACTATTTTTCCCTGACTCAAGTTCATAATTCAGGATGAGGGTAGTAATGGATTGTTTTCGTGTACTAGGTCGTAACGGATTTATGGTTCATTCCTATTAATAAAGCTTAGAGAGTTCAAGATTCTTCGCCAGTTATTGGAGCCTTTATGCGGGTTTATATAATATTGGGGTAGTTTTCACCCTCTTAAGAGTGTGTCTCAATTACTTTGTCAACAACTTCGGTCATGTATTCAGCCAATAGACTTATACTATATTTCTGTTCATGAAAGCTCTATAACTCAGTAGCATCATTTTTCCCTATTTTCATCCTCAAATATAGGGAATGTTTTTGGTCCTTCTGTATTGATCAATGGATATACGGATTCGTCGATATTAGATATGAATTCTGTGCCGAAAAATACTAAGAATATCTTGATTGCTCTGCCATAGCTGATTGGTATTCATTTTTTATGGGGCTATGTATCTTTTGATAGCATCACGCATATCACAACTTCAATCCCTCATTTCTCAAAAACCAAAAATATGCTCATCTTGAAATTTTGTATTCAGGATGTTCTCATTATTAACAATAATTTAGCACTTAGTTTGAAACAAAATTCGATTACTAGACAATGGGCGATTTTTGTGGTCACTCTTTATTTAGAGGTTTGGCCCCGGAGTCTCTGGACTCCTAGTCACCCTGTCCAGTACGACACTGGTTTCTAGGTTTTGCATAACGTCAAGAAAATATTCATTATCCACCCATTGACCTTTTGTATGCAGTATTAAGCGCAGATAACGAACATAACATATTAGATCCCTAAAAATATTTGTTCTCGGTACGTAGATATAAACACTGAATTATAAATTCTTGTAAAATTCTGTATCTTCTCGAACTTTTAATTCATTGATAGAGTATTAGAGTTTAAAGGAACTATTTCCGAAAGTTTTTCAATAAGAGTTTTTTGATAAGGAAGATACAAACTTTATGTTTTAGCCAATTTGACAGAATATTTTTTTCACTCGTTATTTTTAGGTAGACTTTCCAAAGCCTTCGCCTACCTTTTTCTAACTTTTCTTTTCTACACTATTTTTATTAAAACAAATCTTTTTAGCGCAAAAGGGTGCCATTAGAAAGTATCACAATATAAAACGTATGAAAAAAAATCATTAATATGGAAATAATGCAGTTCCCATAAGTGTAAATCCTGTGTCGTTTTACATCATTTACTAATTGGGAGAGTAACTATTTATACGAGAAGTTTCTGTACTCGATCTAAGACAATCCACACACTACCCAACAGCAAAGACTAGCGGTACATCTTGGCCATAACTTATTAATCGATCAGAAGATGCGAGAAAGATTATTAACAAACCACAGCTGAATAAACACTTAATGACTTAAGAATACTTTATTAAATAGGTCGCTGGGAAAAACTCACTGATGATTTTGATTATAGAAATTTAAACATGAGCTTAGTGAACTGTCACCTTTGGTGACCTTTGGAGTGGTTTGAGAATGGATCGTGGTTCATAATAATTTATAGTTTAGGTTGTTCGTGCCCGTTGTTTTCGCATAATTATGAAAATACAGTAAAATTGATGTCAGGGAATAACATTTGTGTGCGAATGTGACTTAGAAGTGGGTATTTACGACAAAATATCAACGGGTTACGTTTTTAAAATATTAAGCGACTTTGTATTGCATATACGCAATGGCATATACTTTTAGTTGTATATTCCAGAGATTAGAATATGGAAATTGAAAATATTACGCTTTAATAAAATATTGATAGTTAAAGTCACAAATTGTTTTTTAAATTTTTTGCAATAAAATGAAAACGTTTTAGACATCAGTCCCGAAATAAATAACGACTTAATGCACTACGAATCGGAAAGGAGCAAACCTTAGAAATTATCAACAGAGCATGGATGGAAATCGCACCTCTGCCTAAGAAATGGAACACGACGAAACAAATACCTCCCCCCAAAATCAACTCAGTTCAGAGTGTAGACGATTACAAAAGAAAAAACTCTACAAGATAGGGAAAAGGCCTACCATCAGCCTTAAGTCGGACCTTTCGAGTTCGAGAAGCCTTGTGGCATTCTTTGACGAATAACTGATGAACTGTTTCGCTTGCCTTTGGCCCGGAGTATTCCCCCAGAATGACTCTTTCTGTTCCTTTTCCCATTTTAGGACCTCCTCCGTTATGTGTTCCTTAGATAAACCACAAAACGGTTCCGGCCCAAAGTATGGGGCTTCAGCGCCTTTTTTTGCAAGGGGGTCAGCTAATTCGGTTCCTTTTATTCCCTCATGCCCTGGCACCCACAAAGTAACCTTGTTGTTTTTCGCCAGTTGCTTCTGCACTCCCAGGCAATTTTAGACTCAAAGGTGTAGGACTTGAGAGCTTTTAACGCTGTCTGAGAGTATATAGATCTTTGCCCTTCGAATGCCTTTATTTATGCATTCCTGGGCACATAGGTCTATAGCATACATTTCTGCTTGGAAGATGGTTGGGGTCTTGTCTAGGGCTCTGGATAGCCTGCAGTTAGGCCTCGCTACGCCCGCATCAACCCCTTCTTCCATCTTCGATCCATCTGTGTGGCAGATGAGTGACCCCCTTCTCCAACCGCAGGACTTCGACTTTGCTCTCTGGCGACTCTCGATCAGCACATCAAACGGGCAGTCAAAGTCCCGCTTAATTGGCATAGAGTCAGTGGGTTTGGTCACGGATTTCAGTTTAATTGCTTCTAGAATCCTTAGGTGACCAACCAGGTCTCCTGGTTTGAAAGAGAGTACGTGCTACAGCCTCAGGGCACTAAGTGCTGCCTCCTTCCTCACATACAGATGTAGAGGAAGCAGGTCTAGCATTGTCTCCATAGCTGCTGTGTGGAACATCTTTTTGAGCATGCACTGTGTTAACAGTTAGTAATATCTCTCCTGAAAACATTGTTTCTTGGAACTGTTCGGATTTTGCTTCCAACTTAATTATTAACCATAATAACCCTGTGCCAGAAAAATGTTGAGAAACTATATCTAAAGCGGCCTTTTTTCTTCTGTCAATAGTGGGTATTGGCTTTTATTTGTGATAGGATGCAGCAAATATGCCAAAAAGTGAAATGGTTTAAGCTTGATCATATCTTATCTCAAATATCTGGCACTGCTTTAAATTTCTGTCCTCATCTTCAAAACTATAAAACACGGCACTCAATTTTTTCCATTAATGGATGAATACAAACAAAAAATAATAATAAAAAATATTTTTTTAAAGACCTACACAAAATAGAACAGCAAAATGAAACAGATGCTAAATTATTAGAATAACTAAAGATATGCGCATAAATTACAGTAGGTATCTGAAATGTCTATGATTTAATCTAGGATTTAATACTTTGATGGGGTATTAAAGGTTAAAGGAGTCATTTCCGAAAGATTTTCGATAAGAATTTTTTGATCCTCGAGACACTATGTAAAAAAAAAGTTTTAGCCAATTTGACCGAATATTTTTTTCACTTGTTATTTTTAGATAGAATTTCCGACACCTTCGACAACATTTTTTAAACTTTTTTTCTACGCTATTTTTATTAAAAAAACAAATCTTTTTAGTGCAAAATATTATAAAGTACTATTAGAAGGCATCACAATACAAAATGTGTTAAAAAAGTCATGAATTCGGAAATTTTTTAAATGAACCTCTGGTACATTTCTTGAGCTGTATCTGGGAAACTAGATGTAGGATCGAGTTGGGTCCGTGAAAGCTTTTGATTAGAAATCTACAATATATTAAAAAAATCGGCCAATTTGGCCGAAGTTCAATTTTCATACGAGAACAGCGAGGTCCTTTCGGAGTTGAAAGAAAGGCAGTTCATATAATAAAAAGAAGTGACATTAATCAGTCAAATTTAGAGTAGAGAAAACCGTACAATTATATTATATTTTATAAGTAACTAGTTCGCATAACGCTGACGCGCTTCCTTTCCTGAACTACTATGCTCTCAGGATTGGCGATATTTTGTAAATTAATAAGAAAGTAAAACGAAAAATTCAAATGCAATAGCCTTTATTACTGTTAACAGATGGAAGAGTTGTGATTTACGACAGTTTAATCTTACATACATCGATTGATCGTACTCGGTCTGTAGTAAAATAGATTCTACTGAAAATATACAAGATTGGTTAGAAATCGGGGTCAGTTACTGAAAATAAATACATGCAAATGTGGAAAACATCAGATAAATAGTAGTAAAGTTGTATATAACGTACGTATAGGTATAACTGATCAACATTTTAACAATGGAGGCAATCAGTCAGGCCATTTCCTGGATGGGTATTAAAAGATAAATCGTCTTAATGACTGATAGCTGAATTTTGAAAATAGTTGCGTCAAATTCTATGTCCAAGTTACATATTTGAATATATTACATTGGTTTATATTAACACTATCTATGCTAAGATAAATCATCTAAATGACTGATAGCTGAATTTTGAAAATAGTTGCGTCAAATTCTATGTCCAAGTGACGTATTTGAATATATTACATTGGTTTATATTAACACTATCTATGTTGTACAAAAAATCAGATGAGGTTTTTCTTCTTGTGATAGCAATTGCATTCTTCTAATTTGTTTTAGTTTATCAAGAAATACAGGAAGTAGAATCGATTTTCGTTCACATAAAAAAGGAATTTAAGTTGCAGTTATTTTTCTTCCTTTTTGTCTGATGTACTGTCCAGGTCACAAAAAATGGGACAAGTCTTCTAACTTATTTTTGCTCAAATTTAGTTGTGTATATACCAATGTTTATGACATTGTCATTTATTTCTCAAAATATATTTCAAGTGTGCAAATAGAGATGGATATATACTAGAAAAAAAAAAAAGGTGTCCCATTTTTTATTGTCCACGGCGGTACTACTCGTATCGTAAACACAAAAACATTTTGAGAAACATTAAAAGTACTAGTAAAAATTATGAAAAAAAATTTCCCCGTCGCGTCGCCCAGTTAAATTCACCTTGGTTATCGCTTACGTCTTGGTAATTTTGAACGAAGGATTGATTTTCTTTCGAGATTTTGAATAATATGCGAAGAAAATACCTTATAAATAAGCATAATTCCCACTATTTTCCCGATCAACACCATATGGATGAGGAAAACAAACAATCAAACAATTTTTAGTGTAAATGTGTGGGGTGGTATTTTGGATTAAACGGAGTCACAATAGGACCTTAACTTGTTTGAGAGTAAATTGAATAGGCAAAAATACCGAAATTTTTGCCTCAAATAATAGTGTCAGTCGATAATGCCTTTTGTAGTTTTCCAATATTACACAGCCCCACAAAAAAAAAAGTTCAAAGCAGCGAACCAGACCCATGTATCCCTATGTATTTTCGGTCGGTGAATCCGAATCCGGGGTCAAAAAAAATCGTACACCCCCAAAACCATTAGCTAGAGCCAAAAAACACCCCTGAAATGGGGTAAAAAGAAGATTAAGCTACGAGAATAGTTGTTACATCTTAATCAATCGAATTATACAAATTAAAGTTAAACAGCAGCGTACATACAATAGATATGAAACACACCCCCAGGGAAGGGCGAAAACTAGCTCCCATATATAAAAAAATCGATCCAAAACAGCAATGACTGCTGAAAAATCTCGAAATGTCTAAGTTTTGTTAAAACGATAAGAAACTGCATCAGGTCTGCCGTAATCTTCATAAACTGCCCCTATAGAGATGAGAACAACCACCCTTAAGTTTAAAGGACACAAGAAAAATAAGAAAAAACGTAAAATGCAACAGGATTTCTATTACTTTCACGTCCAGTGGAAGTATAGTAACGACAAAAATTTTTTTAAAAATTTGTATTGTTCAAATAGGCTTAAAATGTCATGAAACGTCGAGATTTTAAGTTTGAGCGAAAATAAAATTTCTGTCGGTCTGTCTGTCTGTCGGTCTGTCTGTAACTTTTTTTTGTGCGCACGTTTACTCTGGAACCGTATAAGATATTGACTTGAAATTTGGTACACATATGTACTTTAACGAGTTCTAGAACTAGATTATATTTTCATCTTGTTCCGTCGAAGGGTTGGGGGGTAAATTGGGGTAAATTTGGGGTAAATGGGTAAATTAAGCAGGTAAGAGTCCATGAAATTGGTATATAGTATATACAAGAGAAGCTAAGGTCTCAAAAAAATTTTTGGTATTAGCCACCCCCATTACCACCCCCACCTCCTTATTAAAGGGGATGAAAAAAAAATTGTGATTTAGTGTATGTACAGGAACCAGAAACCTCAAAATATTTTTTTACTTCATCCACCCCCCACTACCACCCCCCTATCACCACCCCCACCCCACTACCGATGTGGGGTATCGTTTTATGGGTTTTTGGGGTAGAGGATTTCAAATATTATATTATTAAAGTTCCATAAACAATTATTTTCACATACAAAGTTTTTTCGTTGTGAGTGAAGAGAATCTGGATGTGGAAGTAGTGATTCCTTGGGCAGCGGTTTTTTCATGGATGCTATGATCGGCTGAAATTACGTAATACTCTAAAATAGAACTAGAAACTTACGTACCATCAACATCCTACAGTGTCAACCCTCAAAGAGTGTGAAAACTACCCCCTATGTAAGATTAGACTATAAAAAGTTACAGTGACTTCTATAAAAATTCCAAACACCTGCGTTGTTTCGAAGAGAGAAGAAACTAGGCTATGTTCGACACTGTGCTTGAAAACCACCCCCACGGGGTTGCGAGACGCCACCCCCTATAAAAAAGAAAAAACTATGGAAATGAAACGAATAAACAAGTAGTCACTGCAGCATTTTTTTCGTTGCATCTTGAATTACGGTAGTTTATATCCTTTCTGGGGTTGTTACTTAATAACATTGATAGGACATGAGTTTCAAACTCTAAGTGTGCAACATGATTTTTGTCAATCATAGCATCCATAATAATATAAATCCGGTTAGTTTCTCTCTGTTTTTCCAGCATCCTACGGATATAGGTAGCATCTCGCAACCCGTGGGGGTGGTTTTCAAGCACAGCTTCGAACATAGTCTAGTTTCTTCTCTCTTCCACACAACGCAGGTGTTTCGAATTTTTATAGAAGTCACTGTAACTTTTTATAGTTAAATCTTACATGGGGGTAGTTTTCACATCCTCTGAGGGTTGACACTTAGACATTTCGAGCTTTTTCAGCAGTCATTGCTGTTTTGGATCGTTTTTTTTATATATGGGGGCTAGTTTTCGCCCCTCCCTGGGGATGTGTTTCATATCTGTTGTATGTACGCTGCTGTTTAACCTTAATTTGTATAATTCGATTGATTAAGATTTAACAACTATTCTCGTAGCTTAATCTTCTTTTTACCTCATTTCAAGGGTGTTTTTTGGCTCTAGCTGATGATTTTTTTTGACCCCGGATTCGGATTTAGCGCCCGAAAATACAGAGGGATATATGGGTCTGGTTCGCTGCTTTGAACTTTTTTTTTGTGGGGATGTGTTACCTTTGGTCTTCAAGTTAGTGGTCTATGTAGTTTTAGATGAAGCACTCTGTTATATTACAATGTGAAATTTGCAAATGTACCTTAATATTGCCCTACCCTACGCATTAGTACCTTAGTAACAATTGCATCGCCACATCTTTGTGATGCATTACATTTTTTTGCATATTCTTTATTGTGTCGAATATCGTTTGACGTACTATATGAAAAAAATCTTCTAATTCTACTACATCTGTCTTATAGCAACTGTATATAATTATACAGTTGTGGAATTCAAATGATCTGAAAAATAGTCCTCAATATGTGCGTGGTAAATCAGTATATGTATTCACATTTTTTTTTTTATTTAAAAGGCGGCTATTATATCTATGCAATGATCTGCATTCTCTGTTGGCCACATTCCATATCTAAATATCCATGTATACCACTTTTACTACCATTTAACACCTTGGCTTTATGGGCAATAAAATCTACTCGAAGATTGTTTAGCTCTGCAACAGTTAGCAATGTGGTAAGTTTTTGCATACACACTAACATTTGACTTGAATATAATAAACTTATTGGGAATCGGTGAAACTTGGCGAAATTTCGGAGGAGAAAATTTTTAATGTATAAAATAACAAGCAACTGTATTGTTCCAAGATATTGAGAGGCTTTTAAGAAAAATGGGTTTTTTCATCGTTTAAATAATATGGTATTATCTAGTTGATTCACAAAATTTTTGATATTTTTTTAATTATAGTTACAAAAATTGCCATATGCTACTAAGTTGTATAGAAATGTGAAAGTGTGTTTATAGGCCTAAGTAGAGCTTTTGACATGGTCACTCATGATTTGTTCTTAAGTCAGGGGGAAAATATAAAGTTGGATTCACTCTTGGTTAACCAATAGAAAACAGGTGGTGAAATTAAATGGGATCAAATGAAATAAGAGAACTTGAACAAGGTGTACATCAGGGATCCACTCTTGGCCTGTTACTATATTTGTTATTAAACGATCTTGGCAATATGCAACTCAATCATAAAAAATTTAATGTACGCTGATGACAATAACTTACTAGGTACATAGTGATGAAGACTCGTAGAATTTAACTGAAGTGTTTATATTTAAATAAATCCTTATCAAAACATCCTTTTCTTCTGTGTTTTTAATACCTCGAAAAATTACTAAATAAAAGTACTTACATTATTTCACGTTCTTGATAATAATTCCAAAGTTGTAAAAGAAATTATAAACAGAAACATTTTTCGACAAATGAGTGAAAGCTGGTATGATAAAATTGTGTATCAATATAATTAGCAAATGTTGAACAGTTTCGTCAGCAATTTGAGAGTATTACAAGTGAGTTGACTTTTGATCAGTATTTTTCACTTTTACCGTTTACCCAGTATCGATACATTTTAATAACATTAGCTGAGAACGTCCTGAGACGTTATGGTGAATAGACGCCTATTAGATAACGTTCCTTTTAAATCGGAAGAAAAACCGGTAATAAGCTTGCCCAAATAGGTCAAAAGTACATTCGTTGTGAAGTGAAAAATTGTGCATGCGGTGGTAGTGTCCGAATAGCAACAATTAAGTGATAAGTGCTAATATTTAATTAATAAGAGTGATTAAATCTTTCAGCGCAGCGTAAAAAAGTGAAAACAGTCGACAAATATCGAGTAGGTACCCGACCCGAAGGAAGGAAAGGCCATAAATCAATCAAGATAAGTCCACTTTACCCTTAAAATATTTATGTCTTAAGTACTCCTAGACAACTTAAAGAATTTCATAAACAGACCTGAAATGCAATAAATTAGAAATAAGTTAATAAACAATTCTCTTCCAGCAAATACTACCAGGGGCGTACCATTAGAACAACAGTACACCGCGCCAAATTAAATCAATTCAAAAATAATAAAAACTTGGATAAAATTGTTGCCCATTATTAGCTTGGTTTCAGTGCCATTAAAATTTAAAAAATTTCATGCATGCTATAAGAACATACTGACTATCTACACTTTACATCTGGTACGGCTCTGGTAAGGTTAAGGAATTTTATTAAAAACGTTTAGGTCCGTAAGAATACGCAAAAAGTAAGCAAGAAATAATAACTCTGCAGAGAACCCAAAAATAATGTATCCACTACATGGCTATGGATTTGGGGGTTGTCTACTATCTGTGGTGTGTTTATGGTGTGTTTACTACAAAACGTAACAACGAAGACACATCAGCTACTGGTACAAAAATCGAGCACTAAGCCATCAGTTAGAAGGAGAAAACATAACAACCCCGGCACACGCCAACACTATGAAAAGACCAGTAGAGGAGTTGCATAGGTAACCAGACGAGAGAGCTCCATCGAAATAAGGACGGAAAATATAAACGAAAACATAGCCACGGCAATCATACAAAATGATCAAGATCATTGATCATTGTTCAATCAGACAAGACAGCAGGAAGGGTATTCATGCAACTGACTCAAGAAACCAGAAGAAACGAAAAAAGAAAAAATGGGGAAACCGGGTTACACGTGGAAAACAACAACTAAGAGGATCATGAACAAACTGAGAAGCGACCAAACATACTGGAAAAGAAAGCGAGTGGAAAAAATGAACTCCACAAAGAAATCGCAGCGATATACCCTACCAGAACCAGAAACCGAGGCATCAGAAATCTCAGAAGGAGAAGAAGAAAATTTGTAGAAACAGAAACACAAAAAGAGGAGCATAAACATTAAATAACGAACACAATGCGACAACACATTGGACTTGTCATCTTGCTGTCGAAGTGACCAGACCTGCTTTATAATGCTCTGTCACAAATGGATACCCATAAAAGTTTATAAAAGTTAAATAGTGACAACGTGTAAAAAATATAGTTAAAAAAAGTATAAGTGGATGTGTTTGTAAAATCGTACATATCTCGGAACATTTTCAGTAATTGATAAGAAATATTAGTTAGTGTTTAATTAGGTATACAAACCAAAACTTTACACAGTGCTTCCCCTCTAACGCAGTAAATAATGGTATATATAGTGCAGTGAAATCGTGCCAGGTGGCAAAGAAGAGAAAGAAATCAGTAATAACCGAAGAGAGGACTGTCTGTATGGAGCACTAAGCCATCAATTAGAAAAAGAAAACCGGCACACACTAACGCTATGAAAAATCAAGAAAAATGTCCATTATACTATTAGGAGACTTCAATGCACATATACTCCACACATGGCCTAACGAAAATGGAAACGCGCTGAAAAACCTAGCAGACATGTTTGACTTAACAATAAGAAATACATGGAGCAAAAGTCAAACCTGCATTGACACCTGGAGTAATGGAAGCTCAATCACACAAATAGACCATACCCTGGTAAGCAGAGAGATAAGTGCAAGGATCAAGAAGGTTAAAGCAAAAAGGACAGCAGAAGAAAGCGCTAACACTGAACAGCAGCAAACTAAAAATAGGGAGACCATGTTACAAGTGAAAAACAACAATCGAGAGGATAAAAAAAAAAACTAGGAAAGAAAAGCTAGGAAAAAACATGCGTCATGTGGCTCTCGCTGCTGACAACAAGCATGACCCAAATCCAACCCAGCTTCGGAAACCTAGGAATCAGAAGACTCAGCAAAAGAAGATTTGAAGAAGCAGAAACACAAAAAGAGGAGCATAAACACTCCATATCAAGACACAGCGAAGATTCAGAAGAGGCAGATGCCCAGAACCAAAAACACAAAAAAGGGAGCTTAAACGCTCCCTCACGACACAATGCGGTAACGCATCTCATAAATACCTATACCTCCCATCCCATGTTCCTTTACCATGCGCCATGTGGCTCTCGCTGCTGGCAACAAGCATGACCTTAGTCCAACCCAGCGTGGACGTAGCAGGCCCAGCTGTATAACCCTGGGAGTGGCAGCAATGCCTACCGCACGCTGGTAAATCAATCAATTAGCTGAGAACGTCCTGAGTTCACTCCTGGACATACTAAATGACCTCGCTATCTATAGTCGATCTCGCATAAACATTATCTGTTGTGCTTGATAACTCAAGTAATATTTGATATCTACGAAAACTGTTTCAGAAAATTTTTACCTTAAATTATAATAAATAATTTTATCAGCGATTTTTTTATAAACTGAATTAGCATGAGGTTACGTTTTTGACAATTCTGAAATTAAAAAATTTCATTGTACTAAAAAGGCAGCGTTTTATAGATACTTAAAATATTATTAACATAGGATGCACATTTTTCGAAATACAACAGATTTCAAGCTAAAATCTCCTTATAAAGTAGGACATTTTTCAATATAACTTAGCAGATGTTCAAAACTGTTAACGTAAGTTACTCAAACGCTGTGTGATTTACAATGGACATTTATGAATACAATTTTTTAAATATACCGGGTGGTTCAGCCGATAGAGACACTCTTGTAACTCTTGAAAGGGCAAATGGATTTTTTTCTTTGGTGTAGTGATATGGGATGAAGTTTCCAATTATATGATGTAAAGAACCAAAATGGCCGACTTTCGGTTTCGGTGCAATTGACATGAAAATAGAATTTTAAATTGGGACAACCTTTATATTTTTGCATATTTGAATGTTGCTGGCTAAAATACATACGATCTGACCCTCAAATATTATTTTGATTTCCAAAAAAATTTGGATTTTTTTAATTTTTAGTTTTAATCATAGAAGACCGCGATTTTGCCAAAATTGTTAAAAATCAGTCTGAAAGCACTTTTAAAATATAATCTCTTCAGATGCTAATTAAACACGATTTATTCTTCATTAAGTCTAACATCCAGTGGAAGTATAGTAACGACAAAAAAAATTTTGAAAATTTGTATTGTTCAAATCGGTTTAGAATGTCATGAAACGTCGAGATTTTAAGTTTGAGCAAAAAAAAATTTGTCTATCGGTCTGTCTGTAACTTTTTTTTGTGCGCACGATTACTCTGGAACCGTTTAAGATATTGACTTGAAATTTGGTACACATATGTACTTTAACGGGATCTGGAACTAGATTATATTTTCATCTTGTTCCGTCGAAGGGTTGGGGGGTAAATTGGGGTAAATTTGGAGTAAATAGGTAAATCAAGCAGGTGAGAGTCCATAAAATTGGTATTTAGTGTATACAAGAGAAGCTAAGGTCTCAAAAAAATTTTTGGCATTAGCCACCCCCATTACCACCTAGGGTGGTCCTTAAAAACTAACTTTTAAAATTTTCCCGGGGCACCCTCTTATTTTGTTCTATGATATAAAAAAACACTTCCATAAAAATTTCAGATTTTTAAATAATGTTTTAGGGGTCGCTACCAAGTCTTGAATTTTCAAGGTAATCGAGAATTTTTGCAAATTTTTTTTCAAAATAAATCAAATGAACATCAAAATGACATTGATTACACAGTAGGGTGGGCTGAAAAACACGAAAATTTGAATTTACAGATGGCCCACTTACCACCTTATTACTATGTATCTAAAACTAATTCGGGTAGATTTTTAGCCAAATTGGTGAATATCTAGCTGGCCCACCAGGGCCTTGAAAATGAAAGAAAGGGCCAATTTTTCGATTTTTAACATTTTTTAAATTGACATTTGAAATTTTTCTTGACTCTTTATTAATGCCTAAATACGTGTAGCAAAAGTTTTTCGAATAAAATATTGTTCAGTTCCAGGGAAATTAGAAATTTTATACAGAAAACCTTATTTTCGTCGAATTCTACGTTTTAGTGACAAATTTCTAATTTCCCTGGAAATGAAAAATATTTTATTCGAAAAACTTTTGCTACACGCATTTAGGCATTAATAAAGAGTCAAAAAAATGTTCAAATGTCAATTTAAAAAATGTTAAAAATCGAAAAATTGGCCCTTTCTTTCATTTTCAAGGCCCTGGTGGGCCAGCTAGATATTCACCGATTTGGCTAAAAATCTACCCGAATTAGTTTTAGATACATAGTAATAAGTTAGTAAGTGGGCCATCTGCAAATTCAAATTTTCGTGTTTTTCAGCCCACCCTATTACATAGCCCCACAAAAAAAAAATAAAAGTTCAAAGCAGTGAACCAGACTCCATGTATCCCCATGTATTTTCGGTCGCTGAATTCGAATCCGGGGTCAAAAAAAATCGTACACCCCCAAAATCATTAGCTAGTGCCAAAAAACACCCCTGAAATGTTACTTCTTAATCAATCGAATTATACAAATTAAGGTTAAACAGCAGCGTACATACAATAGATATGAACCACACCCCCAGGGAGGGGCGAAAACTAGCCCCCATATATAAAAAAATCGATCCAAAACAGCAATGACTGCTGAACAAGCTCGAAATGTCTAAGTTTTGTTAAAGTGTTAAGAAACTACATCAGGTCCGACGTAATCTTCATAAACTGCCCCTATAGGGTTGAGAACAACCACCTTTAAGTTCAAAGGATACGAGA
The DNA here is from genome assembly GCA_936432065.2 of Rutpela maculata. Taxonomy (NCBI): domain Eukaryota; kingdom Metazoa; phylum Arthropoda; class Insecta; order Coleoptera; family Cerambycidae; genus Rutpela; species Rutpela maculata. The sequence goes on along the minus strand of OW386293.2, from coordinate 134,023,128 downwards.
AAAACAAGAAAAAACGTAAAATCCAACAGGATTTCTATTTTCATGGATGCTAGGATTGGCTGAAATTGCGTAGTACTCTAAAGTAGAAACAGAAATTTACGTACCATAACATCCTACACTGTCAACCCTCAGAGGGTGTGAAAACTATCCCCTATGTAAGATTTGACTATAAAAAGTTATAGTGACTTCTATAAAAATTCGAAACACCTGCGTTGTGTGGAAGAGAGAAGAAACTAGACTATATTCGACGATGTGCTTGAAAACCACCCCCACGGGGTTGCGAGAAGTAGGATGCTGGAAAAACAGAGAGATACTAACCGGATTTACATTTTTATGGATGCTATGATTGGCAAAAATCGCGTTGCACACTTTTGAAACTCATGTCCTATAAATGTTATTAAGTAACACCCTCAGAAAGGATGTAAACTACCGTAATTCAAGATGTAAGGAAAAAGCTATACTGTTGCTTATTCGTTTCATTTCCATAGTTTTTTTTATAGGGGTGGCGTCTCTCAACCCCGTGAGGGTGGTTTTCAAGCACAGCGTCGAACATAGTCTAGTTTCTTCTCTCTTCCACACAACGCAGGTGTTTCGAATTTTTATAGAAGTCACTGTAACTTCTTATAGTCAAACCTTACATAGGGGGTAGTTTTCACACCCTCTGGGGGTTGACACTGTAGAATGTTGATGGTACGTAAGTTTCTAATTCTATTTCTACGTTTTTTCTTGTTTTTCTCGTGTCCTTTAAACTTAGACATCTGCCCCTATAGAGTGTTCTGAACTCTATAGGGGCAGTTTATGAATATTACGTCGGACCTGATGCAGTTTCTTATCACTTTAACAAAACTTAGGCATTTTGAGCTTTTTCAGCAGTCATTGCTGTTTTGGGTCGATTTTTTTATATATGGGGGCTAGTTTTCGCCCCTCCCTGGGGGTGTGTTTCATATCTATTATATGTACGCTGCTGTTTAACCTTGATTTGTATAATTCGATTGATTAAGATGTAACAACTATTCTCGTAGCTTAATATTCTTTTTACCCCATTTCAGGGGTGTTTTTTGGTTCTAGCTAATGATTTTGGGGGTGTACGATTTTTTTTGACCCCGGATTCGGATTCAGCGACCGAAAATACATAGGAATACCTAGGTCTTGTTCGCTGCTTTGAACTTTTTTTTTGTGGGGGTGTGTTATCAATTAAATTAATAAAATAGGACAGTACATTGTCCCCTACTTTCATCTCAACCCAACTGTATTTTATTAACAACTTTTTCATTTATATTATTTTATACACATAACATTGTAATTGCTGTACAGTTGTACATATTAATTACATGTTTAATGGACATAATTTCTTTTGTAACTGAATTTAATTATTAATTGGATAAAGGTGTTATGTCGCATTTTAAAAAAAAATTACTTTATGCAATTTTTGAACACCCCTGATATAGATTTAATACCCAATAAACGGTGAATTCTGAATTTGTAATATTTTATAGAAACTTTTTAATTATAAAGGCATACATACAACCAGTAATTTTAGTGGATGTACACAGTTTTGGACAGAAAAATCTAGTTTCATAAGAGCTTGATATTTTTCTGTAATATTAGTGTAAACAAAAGAACATAACCCAAAATTATCTATTTTATGAGGTATTATTTATTTGAATGGAAGACAAAATAAATAAGTTCCAACTCAAAACCGTTTTGTTTAATTTACTCAAAACTTTAAAAGTGTGACATAACACCTTTATCCACTTAGGTCTTCAATTCCTAACTAGTTTTTTTTTTATTTTTAAACTTTACGGGGCGGTGGCGACTCCTAAAACTGAGTTAAAAAATCCCAAAAAATTACAGTAATTCTTTCTAATAGAGTAGATCAAAATGGGAGGGTGCCTCAAAGAAAATTAAAAAAAAAAAAATTTTTTCCCTCATTTAAGGACCACCCTATTACCACCCCCCACCCCATTATTAAAGGGGATGAAAAAAAATATGATTTAGTGTGTGTACAAGAACCAAAAACCTCAAAATATTTTTTTACTTCATCCACCCCCCCTATCACTACCCCCACCTCACTACCGATGTGGAATATCGTTTTATGGGTTTTTGGGGTAGACGATTTCAAATATTGTATTATTAAAGTTCCATAAACAATTATTTCCACGTACAAAATTTTTTCGTTGTGAGAGACTTGGATAGAAAATCTGGATGTGGAAGTAGTGATTCTTTGGGCAGCGGTTTTTTGAAAATCAAAATAATATTTGAGGATCAGATCATATGTATTTTGGTCAACAGAATCCAAATATGCAAAAATGTACGGGTTGTCCCATTTAAAAATTGAACTTTCATGTAAATTGCATCGAAACCGGAAGTCAGCCATTTTGGTTCTTTACATCATGTAAATGGAAATTTCGTTCCATATTACTACACTAAATTGTAAAAAAAATCATTCGCCCATCCAAAAGTTACAAGAATGTTCCTCTCGGCTGAGCCACCCGATGTTCCCCATCCCTTTTTTGTAATATTAGCTATTAAAGTGAGGGGCTCATTACATTTGAACCGTATATCGTATCTTTTCATTTTTTTTCCAAAATCTTGAATCTTATGATGAACAGAAGAAATTATGAATATGCCACAAGTAAATAATGGGCTAGTAGACAATAACGAAAACGACAATATTAATAATATAACATTATAGAAAGAAAGAAAGAAAGTTTATTTAACCAAGTTACAAAAAGTTTTTGGCAAGTCAAAAATTATAACAAAAAAACATGGAAATATAAATATACAATTACAATAACTAATAAAATCATCATATAACACTAACCAAATAACAATATACAAATACTTAGCCACTAACAGAGAAAAAAAAAACATTATACATTAAAAGAGCAACAGAACATAAAAATAGGATAGCAGACATTTTATAAAGTGGGAAATTCAGTGTTAAAATACTCTTCCACAGAGTAAAAACAGAAATTCAAGAAATGCATTTTTAACTTGTGTTTGAATATATTATAATGAAGGATTTTTATGGAATTAGGCAAATGGTTATATAGTTGAAGGTTTAACGAGTTTCTTGAAGATTTAACAAGTCTATGTCGAGGTTGTCTAAGCTGTGGGGCGGATCTGGTTGGATAATTATGAAAATCAGAATTGGTAAAAAAATTGCCCTTATTTTTGTGAATTTCCAATAACGAAATATACATAAATAAAGAAGGTACAGGCAGTATGCCCAGTTTTTTAAAAATTGGCTGGCAGTGATCCCTCCACCCAGCATTGCTGATTAACCTGAGAGCTCTCTTTTGTAATTTAAAAATTTTTGTAGCATGGCTTGAGCCACCCCAGAGGAGCATTGCATAGGTAATGTGAGAGTGAAATAAGGAGAAATAGCAAGACTTTAAAGTGTTGGAACACAGAACATTTTTTAGTCTGCGTAGTAAAAAAATTATACTGGATAATTTGCTTGAAAGTACCTCCACGTGTTTACACCAGCTTAGTTTGTTGTCCACAAAAACTCCAAGTATCTTGACACTGTCACCGTTTACCAGTGCATTTCTAGTGGAAAATAAAAGTTTTTGAGTTTTGTCTTCATTTAGCATTAAATTGTTAGCAGAAAACCAAACCTTAGCTTGCTGAATAGACGCAGCGGAGGTGATGTTTACATTGTTAATGTCATAATCAAAATTTAGCATGGAAGTGTCATCGGCATAGGCAATGCAATTAACAGGAGACAAATAGTGAAAAAGATCATTTACATATAAGATAAAAAGTAGAGGCCCCAGTACAGAACCCTGGGGCACCCCGTATTTAACTGGCAGAAACTCCGAATTAACATTGTTAATAGAGACACATTGTTGTCTGTTGTTCAGATAAGACGAAAACAGATTCAAAGGTAAACCTCTAACACCGTAAAAACTCAATTTTTCCACAAGTATATCACGCGAGACGCAGTCGAAAGCCTTGGATAAGTCACATAAGCTGATAACTACATGCTTACCGTCTTCAAGGCCTTCCACAATGTCAGATACTATTTTAAAAACAGCATCGGTGGTAGAGCATTTGTTACGAAAGCCAAATTGGCAACAATTTAAAATATTATTAGTGTCTAGATACTTGACTAACCTTCTTTTAAGAATAATTTCAATAATTTTACCAAATATGGGGATGATAGATATGGGACGATAGTTATCAATTACATTAATGTCTCTCCTTTCTTGAAGAGTGGTAAAACTTTAGCAACCTTAAGCACATCAGGGAAGTTACCTTCACTAAAACATTTATTAATAAGAAGTGTACGCGGTTCTAAGATTATGTCAATTATAGCATGACTCTCCAATATGTTATAAATATAATTTCAAGGTAATTCTATAGACTATTATTGGTTTTATTGTAAAATGAATATGCTTAAAATCAGAGAGGATTTAAAATAAGGTAGTTCGCCGGATATCTCGTGACGTAATAGCGTAATAACCTTTAAACCGGGGGTACTTTACATTTGACAGTAACTAGCTACGTTGCCACATTTCTAAAAAAGAATGTGCACTACTGCATTGTCTGAAATAAATTTTAATATTAATTTTTAACACTGTTTCAAATACCCAGCAAGTAAATGTTTTATATATTTTTAAGGCTGATTGATAACTTGTTAATACAGAATTGTAATAATACAGAGGATTCCATATAGCAGTACAGAATATCTTATATTATTTATCGAAATATGGCAACGTAGCACTCATTTCTCTGTTCAAGCACAAATTAGAATCTGGTGATTACGCTATTATGTTATAACCAATAGAATAGCCCAAAAATTGGCGGCGATATCTAACCGTTTAAACACAGTTTAAATTTCACATTTTTTTTTACTATAAGGCATTATTAGAAAAATAAAATAAAAAATACGGGTCAACTATTTTTATGTGTAGATGTTATTAAAATTATTTAAAAAAATTGTATACTTGCCCATTATAGACAGTATCCGGAACTAGACATTGCAATTTTTACAATTTCTTTAAATATTTTTTATCAATATCAGAATTTAATATAAAACGGAAGTGTTACCTCTCTGACCTCATGACACTTTTTTAAAATAAAATAAATCTCTGCCAGCTGCCGAAATGAATTACGTACACATAAAGTTCAACGGACCTGTTCCACTCAACCACATTTAATTATTCTCTCTTTTTTCCAGATCTCCACCCGGTCTCGCCAACCCCACTTCGTTATAATTAAATCAGGTCTTAAGAAAATTTCAATTAAAACAAAGTGCCGCGGCTCAAAATTAAACCTTTTCCAAATCCGCGAAAAAATAAACACAGCGCGCCGAGGCAGGGGCTTTCAGTTGAAAAAATAGACGTTCATCTAGTAAGCCATGCGGGCGTCCACAGTGCCGTTCGTCTTGGGGATTATGGGGTCGTTAGTGCTTTGTGATTGGGCAGCAGCGGAGGCCAGCGATGTGGCCCACCTCTCGTTCACCAGCCTGAGATGTCCGAGGGGGTGTACGTGCGCCGCCACCACCGTGGACTGCTCCCACAGGGGATTCTCAGCCGTTCCCAGGAATATCCCGCTGGATACTGAAAGATTGTAAGTGTTTTTGTTGTCTTGCATTTTCTACAGTTGAAAATAGTTTTTATTTGTTTATGTATTTGACAGAATGTTCTAAGTAGGCTAAGCCCTATTGACGGATGTAGAGGGTTGAACTAAAGTGTCCCATAATGACTGATAAGACCACCAACTTTTTTTTTAATGGTAACTTTTTCGTGTTTCTCATGCAGTTTTATATTGGATTGTACTTGCCGAAAAACGTTTTTAATGACTTTCCATAATCAAAAATGAAGTTTTCTAACATTTTTTTGCCGACATTTTTTTTTAAACCGCAAAAAACCCTGTTATGAAAAATTATTTTGAACATGTTATAACTCGAAAAATTTTGGTTGTTTTGACCTAAAAATATTCATCTGAATATTTTCATGATCGCTGATTACGAATCTGGTGTTTAAAAAATTACCTACTTAATAAAATGGTGGTTCCAAATTGACCGAATTTAAAATCAGAAAGTCACAAGTTTTTAAGACCTTGTACACACACGACTTAAATCATAATTTTATTTTTTTTGCCTCCTTTAATAATGGGGTGGGGGTGATAGTGGCTGATCCAAAAAAACTTTTGAAACTTTGGCTTGTCATACGTACACCAATTTCCAATTTTATGGACTCTCACTTGCTTGTTTTACCTATTTACCCCAATTTATCCCCCTACCCTTCAATAAACGAAATAAGATCAAAGTGTAATCTACTTTCAGATCTCGTTATAGTACATAGGTTTGCCTTTCAAGTCAATATCATATATCGTTCCACAGTAATCGTGGTCACAAAAAAAGAGTTATAGACAGACACGATTTTTTTGCTCAAACCTAAAATCTCGACGTTTCATGATATTTTAAGCCCATTTCACCAAAATTTTTTTTAGCGTTACTCAACTCTCCACTACATGGATGTGAAAGTAATAACTATACCACTAAAACTAAATTTTGTTTCTTTTGTTTTTGAAATGTTCCTATAAGAATTTCAAAGATCTCGTATCGTTGTTATTATTTTCAGTGTTATTTATTAAACTCGACATAATAAACATATAATAAAATACCACATAAGGATAGTGAAAATGCATGCTTTAGTAATAATATAAATTATCAGCATAGCACAATATTTTTAGAACCATATTCAAAACCAGAAATGTGTAATATCATAAGAAATAAACTAAAAAATAAACACTCATCTGAACATGATGATGTACCCTCAACTCTCATTAAAAGAGTAACGATGGAAATAATAAAACCTTAGTTTATATTGTAAACTTAACATTTTCTGCTGGAGCATTTCCAGAAATTTTAGAAATTGGGAAAGTTATTCCTGTTCATAAAAAAAATAATATACAAGAGTTACAAAATTACAGACCAGTTACCATACCTTCTGGGTTTTCAAAAATTATTTAATATTGCTTTTAAAACCGATTACTGATTTTTTTGAATAAAAATAATACACCTTCACATAACCAGCACGAATTCTTAAATAATAAATCAACTCATAGTGCAATGTAATCATTTTATGAAAAGATAATAACGTATGTCGAAGCAGGTGAATGCCCTGTTGGTATCTTTTGCGATTTAATCAGTGCATTTGACTGCTTCAATCATAAAAAACTTATCTCCACACTTTCTAAGTATGGGGTAAGGGGCCTAGACTGGGTTGAAAGTTGTTTGTCATGTCACTAACAGTATGTGTCAGTTACCAATATTACACGCATTACAATTGATCGTACTAACTCGGCATCTGTAGAGATGGCGTGCCACAAGGGTCAGTATTAGGTCCCATTTTATTCTTATTAGGTACATAATAATGATCTGGATGATTTGAGTACTTTAGAAGATTTTACTTTTTCCGCAAGTGACACATCTATTATACTAACAGGTAAAGATGTTTTAGACGTGAAATGTGATATTTTATTGGAAAACTTTGGTAATTGGCTTAGTGAAAATTCTCTTTATTTTAATGTTGGGAAAACACATTCATTATTGTTTCACAATAGACAAAAGAAATGTGATTATCCAAATGATAATTTGTCAATATCAACAAGCTAAAAACTACATTTTGATATGCTTTTTATGCCTGTTGGAATGACTCAGTACCTATTTTGACATGTTTTATTTTTCTTTTTTTTTTCTTTTTGCATTAACTAAAGTAAAGGCTAACTACATTTTGAAATACAGAAAGGGCATCGGTTATATTGTGGTCATGCATCTTCGTAAATAACTCGTTTATTTTTAATTTTTCGAAAAAACTCTATTTCGGATTTTTTGTCCAAAAAGTCCGTGCCTTATACCGGTTATAGAGATTGATCGACAGAATACTTAATTTTCGATTTTTATTAGGAAACTGTTGGGTATTTGTAGAATCTATAAAAAAAATCAAGTTTTCCAGCATTTGTAGATTCGCTTTTGTTTTGTCAAATTTCTCACAAACGTACCTAATAGACTTAATCGAGCCCTACAATCGCCATTTTCGAAAATCAATATCGGACCTTCGGTTCGGGAGTTATTAATTTCTTTGGAAAATCATACTCGGCCTTGGAAAAAATACTTGCGGTCAACGGATTCGGGCCGCCAGCAATAGGCTTCATTTGTGGTCGTATACCTTCGATCCCACCAAGTCTCATCGAAATCGATCAATATCCTGGACAGTTATCGTGCTTCCTAGCCCGATTTCGAGAAAACCAGTTTTTTGCAAAAAAATTCAGTTTCCATTTGTTTTTCGACATAGTCTCTGGTACTTATCTGTAGATCGTTGCCAGCGGCACCATTTCTTTTTTGAAACATCTCGATCCAACTGCCCGTTACCGAGTTATTCAATTTTTCCCGAAAAATTTGGAACGTCTATATCTGGTACTTCCGGTTTCCGAACGGAGCCGAGCTTCCAGCGTTAAGGTTTTCTAAAGGCTTCCTATTAACCACCCAAGTTTCATCGAAATCCGAAAACGGATTAGGGGGGCTGAGCGTGACAGACCGACAGACCAACTGACCGACGGACGGAATTTTCTAAATTCGCTCTCGAGTCGATAGATATGACTTTCATTTCGATCCGACGTTTTTTTCGGATTTCGATGGTCCACTGGAAAAATGCAAAACCTATACTACATTTTTCTTAAAATGTAGTAACAAGCTAAAAACTACATTTTGATATGCTTTTTATCCCTGTTGGGCTGATTCAGCAGCTTTTTTTTCTTTTTGCATTGACTAAAGTAAAGGCTAACTACATTTTGAAATACAGAAAGGGCATCGGTTATATTGTGGTCATGCATCTTTGTAAATAACTCGTTTATTTTTAATTTTTAGAAAAAACTCTATTTCAGATTTTTTGTCCAAAAAGGTCCGTGCCTTATACCGGTCATAGAGATTGATCGACGGAATACTTAATTTTCGATTTTTATTAGGAAACTCTTCGGTATTTGTAGAATTTATCAAAAAAATCAAGTTTTCCAGGATTTGTAGATTCGCTTTTGTTTTGTGAAATTTCTCACAAACGCCACCTAATAGACTTAATCGAACCCTACAATCGCCATTTTTGAAAATCAAAATCGGACCTTCGGTTCGGGAGTTATCAATATCTTTGGAAAATCATACTCGGCCTTGGAAAAAATACTTGCGGTCAACGGATTCGGGCCGCCAGCAATAGGCTTCATTTGTGGTCGTATACCTTCGATCCCACCAAGTCTCATCGAAATCGATCAATATCCTGGACAGTTATCGTGCTTCCTAGCCCGATTTCGAGAAAACCAGTTTTTTGCAAAAAAATTCAGTTTCCATTTGTTTTTCGACATAGTCTCTGGTACTTATCTGTAGATCGTTGCCAGCGGCACCATTTCTTTTTTGAAACATCTCGATCCAACTGCCCGTTACCGAGTTATTCAATTTTTCCCGAAAAATTTGGAACGTCTATATCTGGTACTTCCGGTTTCCGAACGGAGCCGAGCTTCCAGCGTTAAGGTTTTCTAAAGGCTTCCTATTAACCACCCAAGTTTCATCGAAATCCGAAAACGGATTAGGGGGGCTGAGCGTGACAGACCGACAGACCAACTGACCGACGGACGGAATTTTCTAAATTCGCTCTCGAGTCGATAGATATGACTTTCATTTCGATCCGACGTTTTTTTCGGATTTCGATGGTCCACTGGAAAAATGCAAAACCTATACTACATTTTTCTTAAAATGTAGTAACAAGCTAAAAACTACATTTTGATATGCTTTTTATCCCTGTTGGGCTGATTCAGCAGCTTTTTTTTCTTTTTGCATTGACTAAAGTAAAGGCTAACTACATTTTGAAATACAGAAAGGGCATCGGTTATATTGTGGTCATGCATCTTTGTAAATAACTCGTTTATTTTTAATTTTTAGAAAAAACTCTATTTCAGATTTTTTGTCCAAAAAGGTCCGTGCCTTATACCGGTCATAGAGATTGATCGACGGAATACTTAATTTTCGATTTTTATTAGGAAACTCTTCGGTATTTGTAGAATTTATCAAAAAAATCAAGTTTTCCAGGATTTGTAGATTCGCTTTTGTTTTGTGAAATTTCTCACAAACGCCACCTAATAGACTTAATCGAACCCTACAATCGCCATTTTTGAAAATCAAAATCGGACCTTCGGTTCGGGAGTTATCAATATCTTTGGAAAATCATACTCGGCCTTGGAAAAAATACTTGCGGTCAACGGATTCGGGCCGCCAGCAATAGGCTTCATTTGTGGCCGTGTACCTTCGATCCCACCAAGTCTCATCGCAATCGATCGATATCCTGGACAGTTATCGTGCTTCATAGCCCGATTTCGAGAAAACCAGTTTTTTGCAAAAAAATTCAATTTTCATTTGTTTTTCGACATTGTCTCCCGTATACTTATCTGTAGATCGTTGCTAGCGGCACCATCTCTTTTTTGAAATATCTCGATCCGACTGCTCGTTACCGAGTTATTCAATTTTTCCCGAAAAACTTGAAACGTCTCTATCGGGTACTTCCGGTTTCCGAACGGAGCCGAGCTTTCAGCGTTAAGGTTTTTTAAAGGCCTCCTACTAACCACCCAAGTTTCATCGAAATCCGAAAACGGATTAGGGGGGCTGAGCGTGACAGACAGACAGACAGACCGACTGACCGACGGACGGAATTTTCTAAATTCGCTCTCGAGTCGATAGATATGACTTTCATTTCGATCCGACGTTTTTTTCGGATTTCGACGGTCCACCGGAAAAATGCAAAACCTATACTACATTTTTTTTTGAAAATGTAGTAACAAGCTAAAAACTACATTTTAATATGGTTTTTATCCCTGTTGGGATGATTCAGTACCTTTTTTTTCTTTTTGCATTAACTAAAGTAAAGGCTAATCACATTTTGAAATACAGAAAGGGCATCGGTGTATATTGTGGTCAGGCATCTTTGTAAATAACTCGTTTATTTTTAATTTTTCAAAAAACTCTATTTCAGACTTTTTGTCCGAAAAGGTCCGTGCCTTATACCGGTTATAGAGATTGATCAACGGAATACTTAATTTTCGATTTTCATTAGGAAACTGTCGGGTATTTGTAGAATCTATCAAAAAAATTAAGTTTTCCAGGATTTGTAGATTCACTTTTGTTTTGTCAAATTTCTCACAAACGTCACCTAATGGACTTAATCTAACCCTACAATCGCCATTTTTGAAAATCAAAATCGGACCTTCGGTTCGGGAGTTATCAATATCCAGCCCCGGTATTGACAACACCGGTGGGTGTGGATGTATGTCTGCGTTTTTCCGAATGTGTAACATGTACCTGAAGTTTCGAACGTTCACTTGAACGAATTTCATATGAAAAGGAAAAATTAATAAAAACTACAAATTGACTTAGGCGTACCATTTTTCTGGTAATGTTTGCTGGCAACAATACTATTGTTGCCAGCAAATATTGCCAAACAAATTGCACGCCTAAGTCGATTAACTGGAAATTTTCATATGAAATTCGTTCAAGTGAACGTTCGAAATTTCAGGTACATTGTGTAACCCCCTTCTGGACAACCTTGGCTTTGGATTTGGGGGTTGTCTACTATCTGTGGTGTGTTTATGTTTATGTTTATGTTATGAATAGCCAAATTACATTCAGTAGTTTATCAGTTCAATAATGTAAAAAATGTTTTAAACATGGCTCAACCAAGGAATTTATATTTTGCTGAGGTTGATTCTCGGTTAAGATATGGTGTTTGTTTTTGGTTTGTTGGTGTTTCACCTTATCAAATAATGTATTTTTAGCCCAAAGGCGTGTGATAAGATGTATGGTAGGCTTATCCACAAGAGAGACCTTTAAAAATACATTTAAGGATTATAATATATTGACACTTCCGTCAATTTTCATTTTTGAACTATATTTATTTGTCTAAACAAGAGTAAATTTGTTTGTAACAATCGTCTACCAGGCAAAAACATGATCTTTATGTGCCCTTCAGTAAATTAAATGTCTCCGTCAATTCACCCAGTTGTCTAGGACCTAGAGTTTTTATTCACCTCCCTGAAGAAATAAAACATTGCAATAAACTTTCACTATTTAGAAATAATCTTAAACTATTTTTAATTAGCAAAACCGAGGGGTCAGCCACTCTCAAAATTTTGTACAGGTATTCTGGGAATACCCTCTATTCCCGACTTATTCCACATATTTCCAAGAATTTTTAGTTATTCCCAAGTATTTCCGATAATTATTAGTTGTTCCCAATTATTCCCGAGAATTCTCAGTTATTTCCAAGTATTCTCAGTTATTCCCAAGCTTTTATCGAGTATTTCCAAACATTCCCAATTATTTTCTAAGTATTTCCTGTATTCCCAGATTTTAACATACCACTTTTAAATGTTCTGTATTAGTTAAATGGTGCACTAAATTTTTTTAACCTAACCATACCCAACAGAAAGGTATTCGACAATAAAAACAGAGATAAAAACAATTATGTGTGCGTGTACAGTCTGAAATTTCTCGGAAATTTCACTTCTCGTGGCTGGGTGTGAGGTATAACTTTTTTTTCTGATTTCAACAAAATTTCACTCAAGCATAGAACAAATTAGGATCTACCTGCTGTACCAAAATAAACTAAAAAAAATCAGTAAATCGTATTAGGATTAGGCATTTGTTTAACGGAAAATTTTATTAATAAAAGTTGTTCAGAATTTTCCAAAATGTCATGAAAATAAAAAAAAAATGAAAACTTTTAAATTTAAAAAACTTAACACTGAAAAATAATAAGAAAAAGCTGTACACCCATTATTTGACAAGTGCCTAACAGCTTGTGTTTAATTTCTAACAAAATTGTCATAATACAATTTCCTAAAAAAAAAAAATATTTTCTGACTTGCACACTATTTTAAACAAAATTTCAATATTTTTTATTAAATTTTGGAGAACAACTCATTAATAAAATTTTTCGATAGAAGAAAATCCCTGATTTTTTCTGCTTATTTCGACACCGTGGCTTTGCACTTGTAGGAGGCGAATGTGTTTTTGGCAATAAGTAGTAGATCCTAATTTGGTTCAAATCGGAAAAAAAAATTAAAAAAAGTTACGAGTGCTCCCGTTTTAATTGGGTCACTCTGTATACAGCCCGAGATGCATACGACATCATTCCTCGTGTTTTTTCGACTGCCGCTCTAATAACGATAAAATGTGCCTTTATTTTTGTTAAACGTATAGGTTAAATAATTGTACGATATACGTTCCATATTTTATGAGAAAGTAAAATATACCATCTAAAATTTTGTTACGAGATGGGCCACAACATATATCATCAATTTTTTGATGCCATTATTCTCGCCATTATTATTAATTGATTAATAAACTGAAATGTTTGAAGCAAGTTATAATTCATAGCCAGTGGGCGTACTTATAATTTTGAAAGTGCAATGAAGAGTTCAATATTTAAGATCACTTTTCACACCAGCCTTTAAAAACTTCCTTTTAAAATGTTTTGTATTAAAAATAATTTGTATGCGATATTAAAATAAAAATCTGTAATCTACACTAGTAAGAAAGTACACTTGTGCAAAAGAGAGCATCATTGCCGAAACTTTTTAAATAAAAATATACAGGGTGTTCCATTTGAAAAAATTGAGTTATGGCAGTTTAAATACCTAGTAAAAGTTTGAATCAACATGGAGAACACCCTGTAGATTTGGGTTCTGAGAATCCTGGAAATGAGTACATGGTCTTGAGAATATTCAAAATGCAGAATTTTCTCTTGACAGCTGCAAACGTATTTTTTTCGGAAAAAATGGAAAAGTAACAATGCTGCAGTGTAAATTCAAAAATAATATATTTTTGGATAGAGAAGTAAGAGTCAAATACGAATATATAAAGAAATATTGGGTGTTCTATTTAAAAAATCCTAGTATTAGTTTGCCACTACTCTGTGAAACACCCTGTAGATTTTAATATCATTTTAGAATATGCCACACTTCTCAAACAATTTTTATCTGAGACTTTTTTTCAAATGTCACCCTGTATGTAGGCAAATAATCACATCATCAAATAAAGAAAATATATTTTCTATTAATTGTCGATATATGAAGGAGAATCTCATTTTTGACCTTTTTAGGGAATAAAAGGGAGTGGTAGAGGGAAACTGATCCGATAGAAAAATTTTGTGTGTTCAAAATTGGCTTCAGAGCGTCAAGATACTTCAGAACAGTTAGATGAGAACCTTAGTACAAGCCCTTCTTTTTTTGTAAATCTGTGTTATTTTTCTATTGGATGACCACCCTGTATATTATTTCTTGCTGGCAATTGCGACAACTACACTATAAATATTACTTGCCTCCGTCGCGCCTTTTTTTAATCATTCCTTTAGAGTGGCCATCGTATATATTTTTACTAAAAGTTTATCAGGTTTCCTCTTCGGTAATAATGCCAACTACTTTCAAAATATTTTCCACCATCTTTTGTTAATTAATTATTACTAATGTTATTAATTTTTAAGCGTGTCCACCCTGCACATTTTTTTCTAAAAGTATTGCAGATATCTTCCGTGACAATTGTGTTAACTACATGCAAAATATTTTTGTCCGTCAAATTTTTTTCATTATTTATTTTTTTAGGTTTCCACCCTGTATATTTTTCATTAATAGTGTGGAAGAAATGGGATATTTTTGCCTAGATAATAGTCTACTGCCTACCAAATATTTTCTCCATCCAATTGTTTTATAGATATAGCGCCAAGAGACAGATAGACATCAGACAGACAATACTTTAAACAAAATTGGTATCGTGAAAAATAAAAGATATGGTGCGCATAATTGATAGATTTATTTAATATTTCGTAGAAATTTGAAGCAATTATTTTTGAATGTATATCGATGTATATCTTAAAAATTATACACCAATATAAAGGACACTTAATCTACCTTATGTTCAAAATAATACAGGTCCTTAGGCCTTTCGATTATTATTGAACCAGAGCTTCAAGAGTGTTACAATACACGAAGTAGCGATTTCTATAGTTTTCTCGCCATAGATTTACAATTTACACCATGTGCAAGTTTTATCTAGTTTTAATTCTGTAACACGGGCCGAAGGGGCCGAACTATCAGAAATAAGCCATTTTTGAGCTGAATTCAAATCACTAACAGTTGTTATCTTTTATGATAAAGTAATTTTATTGCTGTCAAATGGCTCTGTATTTCCTCCATGCTCAGCTTCACGTTAACGTTTATTAACAATAATAAAATATCGAGAAAACAATGTAATTCACTGTGTGATGACTGATGATAGTTTGCGTGTGTTCCTCGTTAATGTATAGAAAGGAAGATCGTCGGCCGACGTCTCCCGAGATTCTCCGAAATGTTCAGGAATGTGTCTATTCTTGAATATTTCCGATGTATTCCCGATTATTCCTAGATATTCCCCGTTATTTCCAGTTATTCCTAAGTATTCTCTGATATTTCCGAATATTCTCCTGTATTCCCGAGTATTCCCGCGTATTTCCTAGTATTCCCGATATTCCCAAATATTGCCATGGTATTCCTAACATTTTGTACAGGTATTCCCGAAGTGGCTGACCTCTCGAGCAAAACCTTCTACAAACTAGAAGAATATTTTAATATGTAAAGTGCTCTATGATTTACTTCTCTTTGTTTCTTCTCTCTTTTAGATATTAAGTCTGAAGATTCCTATACAATATTGTATCATATTGTCATAAAAGGAAAATAAAGTTTATTATTATTACTAATCCCCATATTCATACTTACTTGACCAAAACCCTTACATAAACACACACACCTATCAATTATTCACGATGTAGTATTTTAACATATGTACTTCGAGAGATTCTCGTAGTTCCATTAAAACCAAAAAGCTGGAATCTCTATCTCTGCAAATGCACCTGGGCAGCGCAGATTTATCTCCGTCAAAACAATTTTCGAGGCAGACACGTTGCGAACGTTTGTGTCATATTTTTAAACCGCGAACAAATTGCATGGAACAGAATCCACGTACTATTTTTAGTTGTTTAATTGGACGAAAAAACTAAAAAGTATCAAAAGATTTATTGCGTACTCGCGCGAAGCGTTTGTTTCCGCCATAATGGAACAATTAATCATTAATTATGAGTGCGGGATTTGCGTTAAAAGTTTTTACGTGAAAATAGATCTGGTTCGGGATAAAAAACGTTACAAAGGGAATAAATGCGTTGCTTCTCTACAATGTTCCGCGTTCCGCTTCGGTAGTACAAATTCTTGCTAATTCCATGTAAACATGTGTAAATGTAACGGATCTGGTTGATTAATCGCGTACTTAACATACGCGAAAACTGGAAAAAAGTGCGGTGAAATTAGAATGAAAATTTCTAAATGAAATACTAATACGAATAGCTTATTTTCGTTGCCCTTGAATTTGGAAGTATTATATAATTAAGCAGTAAAAGATGTGAAAACAGCTACGGTTTTCAAGAATTCATAACATTTACTGCTTTTAAACGCCTACAAAATTTTCCTTTACCTTGAATGAATAATAAAGTCTGTTCGCTGATCGAGTCCCGGTGTGACGTCTCGAACGTCTGAACTAAGATGCCGTAGGTTCGTTGGTGTTTTCGAATGCACAGTGGTGTCGCTTTGTTTTATATTTTACTTAATGTATTTAATTAGATTTATTTAAAGGAAATTGAATTATAAGCATATATAATACATCTATTGTAAATTTATAGTAATTTAAGTTAAATAAATAAATTATAGTATTGAATGGTTTTGGTTTCAAGTAAAAAATATGATAGAACAAAGAGGTGGGAAAGGGGAGGGGAAGGGGTGGGAAGAGGTGGGAGAGGGATGGGAAGAAGTGGGAAGCAGTTTTAGAGGGAGAATGGCGGTGGCAAATGAAAGGGTTTTGTCTGTCTGTTTGTCTGAAAAATAAGTAGACTAAAAAGTAAAAAATAAAATTATATAAAAAAATATTTTTAAGAAAAAGCTTTTATTTGAAAAAACTGTACTGAAAAGTAAAAATAATTTGTTTAAAATTCATACACCTGGAAACCAAAAGCTTTGGGGGCGGTCAAGTGAGCAAAGTAACTATGCAATAGCGCTATATGACCGCCCCCAAAGCTTTTGGTTTCCAGGTGTATGAATTTTAAAAAAATTATTTTTACTTTTTAGTACAGTTTTTTCAAATAAAAGCTTTTTCTTAAAAATATTTTTTTTATATATAATTTTATTACTTGTGCGCTCCAAACTACCCCTCTATTCGGAGGCTGTTAGCGCGAAATAGGTGAAGATAAGTTACAAGGTTAATAGGACATTTTTTATGCAGAATTTAATGACAAATTTTTAATTTCCTATACTTTTTTCTCTTCCGACGAACGGTGTACAAGATAAAAGTGAAAAACCAGCTCCGATAGGGGTGGTTTTTTGCACAAAAAGGGACGTTCCACCCCTAAATGGAGGGGGGGGGGGGGGACTTTTCGGGTATCTATTTCTAACTCTATCTAGATTACGCATCTCAAATATACTTTATAAATTATTTCTTCTATTCACTGTTTTTTAATCTAATTTGCGTCTACTACACAGACATATTAATTTTACGAATTTGCGGGTGGTTTACACCCTTAACTCTTGATGAAAATAAATAAACCTACTAAAATCTATCTATTCTCAATTGAAAAACCGATGTTGATCTTTACCGCAGCGGTACTTTGGCAGATCAAACGTCAGTGCTTTGGAACTGGTTAGACCACCATTTCAATTGAGATTAGATAGACTATATACAAGGCAATGTCAAAAATTTTGTAGATATTTAAACAGTCAATTTTATTACTTTTTGAAACCCGAGGCAACTTTCACATCTTTTATGATTTGATACATAAGTCTACAGAAAGTATAGTCACTGTACCCTATTTAACAAAGGACCCCACACACCACAAGAGGGAAATCTGGCATCGGTTAAATTCGCCCAAATTACTTCCACATCCAGTGGGAATCATAGTAACAAGAAAATTTTTAAAAATTTTTATTGTTCAAATAGGCTTAGAATGTCATGAAACGTCGAGATTTTAAATTTGAGCAAAAAAAATAATTCTGTCTGTCTGTCTAACTTTTTTTGTGCGCACGTTTACTCTGGAACCTTTTGAGATATTGACTTGAAATTTGGTACACATATGTACTTTAACGAGATTTAACTAGATTATATTTTAATCTTGTTCCGTCGAAAGGTTGGGGAGTAAATTGGGGTAAATAGGTAAATCAAGCAGGTAAGACTCCATAAAATTGATATTTAGTATATACAAGACAGGCTAAGGTCTCAAAAAAACTTTTGGTATTAGCCATAAATGGAATAGGTGTATTTAAAGATCTTAAAAATTAAGTAATCTTTTTCATAGTTACTTTTGCTGCTGTCACATAATTTTAATGTGAAAATTGACAGACGTTATTTAGCCAAGTTATAATATTATTTGAAATCCTAATTTGATAACATAAGGTAAATCGTATTAATGAAAAAGTTTTGTTAGCATATTTTGAAGGAGAGAAGAATTTAGAAGCTTCCACTTTATGGACTCAGTATTCCATTTTGTGTTGAATAGACGTTGTTTCTTTTCCTTTTTGAAAGTTGTTTATTTTTTCTAATTGATGACATAACGAACTTTTCCTCACCAGTTACGTAATATTTTACTTTTCATAACTGGTTAAGAGAAGTAGGACGTTGTGACACTTACGTCAGTTTTGAAAAGTGTCACTTTATATGTCAGAATTAGAAAAAATGTATTATTGATAATTAATTATTTATAAAGTTAAACCATACTTAATTTACTTATTATAGCTCGCAGAATGAAAAAAAAATCTGAGTAAATGACCGAAATAGTTTAAATTAATTTTTTTTTAAAGAATTTTTCAAAAAATATATAGAAATGCATCCGCAAAGGTATTTACACCTTCTGTAACGGTTAGAAAAATGTAGGAAGGTGGAAGGGTGTCAAAATATAAATCAAATTCTTTGACTGAATTTTTCGTAACTATAGAAAGTATAAAATATTGTAGGGATATCATTTACTCCCGCGCTTTTTACCCTTTTAGCGAGTGAAAAGGGATGGAAGGGAGTGTTTCTGGGACTCGGGCCCATGGAGACTTTTGATCTACTCTGCCAGTAGAGCAACATAAAAAACTGCTGCCCAAGATCACTACTTCCACATCCAAATTTCCCATCCAAGTCTTTCCAACGAAAAAATTTTGTATGTGGAAATAATTGTTTATGGAACTTTAATAAAATAATATTTGAAATCGTTTACCCCAAAACCCACAAAACGATATCCCAGATCGGTAGTAGGGTGGGGGTGGTGATAGGGGAGGTGGTGGGGGTGGATGAAGTAAAAAAGTATGTTGAGGTTTTTGGTTTTTGCACACACACTAATTCACATTTTTTTTTTTTTCACCACCTTTAATAATGGGGTGGGAGGTGGTGGTAATGGGGGTGGCTAATCCCACTATGCCTTTTTTGAGACCTTATGAGCTCCTCTAGTATAATAATAATAATAAGATTTAGTAGTTCCAGATCACGTTAAAATGCATACGTGTACCAAATTTCAAGTCAATATCTTAAACGGTTCCATAGTAATCGTGCTCACAAAAAAAGTTACAGACTGACGGACAGACAGGCAGACAGACAGAAATTTTTCTTGCTCGAACTTAAAATCTCGACGTTTCATGACATTCTAAGCCTATTTGAACAATAAAGATTTTCAACATTTTTTTTGTAGTACTATGTTTCTACTGGATGTGAAAGTAATTTGAGCGAATTTAACCGATGCCGGATTTCCGTCTTGTGGTGTGCGGAATCCTTTCTTTTGTCTAGTATTCTAGAACTGAATGGTTTACTTTTTTCCAACAGCTACAGATAAACGCCTTGTACTTAATTGTGAATTATCTTCCACACGAACTAAAATCTGTTCTTACGAATCACGAAAATTTCCTGTGTTGTGCTTATCTAATAGCCAAAATTGTCAAGAAAATATAACTGAATTATTTTCCCTATTCAGCTTTTCAGTTGTTACTAATTATATACCCGACTGGAAATTTACTACGTAGTCTGTATTGCCGACCAAACACATAACCCTTAAACCTCTTTATAATAAGTAATTATCGGAATTTCCAACCCCCAAGTCAACCGACATTTCAAAAATTAATTAATACATTTTTTTGTCCCGTTCAATTTATCATCCTGTCTACAGCTTTGTTCGGAAACATGTTCCATCCTTTCACCAACAGTTAAGAAGTGAAATAATATAATGGTTGTTTACTTGAGATTCCTAGCGTAGCCGTGGACTCCATTGTATATAAATGTCCGTAAATTAGGAAGACAAACTAACGAGTAAGCATTTTACAAACTACATTTTCTTCTAAACTTTAAAGTCAATATTTGCTCCCCAGTTAACGAGCTGGTGAAGTTTAGTTTGAGCCACTTTTCACAAAAAAAGTAACGATAGAACCGAAGACCAGTTAAGTTTTATTATACAATATACTATGTGAATTCGAAAAATATGCCTCCAAGAAACCACCTCTTGATGAGGAAAATAGGTGGGCAAATATGATTTTTAGAAAGAGCTTAGACAAGCACGCTTTATAGTCAAGTAAAATAGGTTCGTAATGCATTTTTTTTGAGTGTTCGTGCGCCAAAAATTGGGACAAGTCTTATAACGTATTTTTGCTAAAATCTAGTTGTGTACATCTAATAGAGCGGGAGCTAGGTGGCTTTTTCGGCAGCTCATCGTTTTATGAACTTTGAGATATTTTTATGGTTATAACGATTCATAAAATCGACTTCTGGCGGGGCACCTCCTGTCAGGAGCGCCACGAACACTGTTTAAAAATCAGTAAAATCATGTCATCGTTACAAGGCTCATTTTTTTTGTGTGTACACATTTTATGTTTAGAATGAATAAAATAAGATCGCCAGAAAGTGTGGGCCGTCAGGAGGCGCAGCCAGAAAGGTAATAATGATACAATACATCTGAGGCACGGTACGGAGTCAAGTTAGCCGAAAGTGTTAAATTCCTGTACATTTATGAGTCTTTGATACTTTTGTTGACACTAAGAACTTTACGGGGAGGCTATTCTATTGTAGAAGGAGCTTATATTTACGTTTTAAAAAGGAGCCAGAACTTGTAACGATGAGTTTAGAGTTCTGAGATGAAATATGCGAAAAAAAATCCAATTTGCTTAAAAAATCCTAGACATTTTCTTTCTGGCTAGCCTTACTGACGGGAGTTTCTTTCTGGGAACTTTTTTCTGTGTTCAAAACATTTAAATAAACATGCTCAACCTTAAAAAAGTTTGTAACGATCATGTTATATAACTCCGTTTTTTTACCCCTTTGACCTTTCTGGTTGCGCCCCTGATGGCCCACACTTTCTGGCGATCTTATTTTATTCATTCTAAACATAAAATGTGTACACACAAAAAAAATTGGGTTTGTAGCGATGAAATAATTTCACTGATTTTTATATCTTGAACCATGGCCAACTCGACGGTCTGACATATGCCAGAAGTCTATTTTGTCGTTATTTAAGTTTGATAGAATTAATCAGCGCATAGAAAATGCTTGTAACGATGAGTGTCCGAAAAAGCCACTTAGCTCCCGCACCATAACTTTAATTTTTGTGATATTGTCAGTTATTTGTCAAAATTCATTGCAAGTGTGCAAAAACTAATATGCCCCATATAAGCGATTTAGTTAAAGCTGGAGTATTATTGCTAAAGCAGAAGATGGATGGTCAGTGATACAAATTGCACTGCGTTATAATATTAACAAAAATTCGGTGTGTAACATTTTAAAAAAGTGGAGAATAAACGGTACGATTAGTAGAAATCCTGGATCAGGGCGACGAAGGCTATCAACTCAACAACAAGATTTGCAATTGGTAAATACATTAGTAGAAAATCAATTTTACTCAGTTATTCAGGCTGCTGAAGAAATGAATTTTCCTGGGTCGAGTAGTACTGGTCGCCCGGCGAGTAAGAGAATCGGAGCTACGCTGTCATCCAGCAGCACAGAAATACTTACTTAAAGCTGAGCATAAAGAAGCTCGACTAGGATTTGCGCTTGAATTTTTAGTGCATGATGTAAATTTTTGGAACAAAGTAGTTTTTACAGACGAAAAAACTTTCCAGTCAACACACAGCGGTCGTATTCGTGTTTATCGGCCTCCGAATACTCGATTCGATGAGAAATATATATCTAACAATGACAAAAGTGGTAGATTTTCCGTTAATATGTGGGCTTGGATATCTGCACGTGGTCCTGTGTGGCATATCGAGGAACGATTTAATAGTGAAACGTATATTAGGATTTTAGACAATATTATGCTCCCTTCTGTGTCACAATAATTTCCTAATAATGAATTCATATTTCAACAAGATAATTGTTCCGTTCATACTGCTCATACCGTAACTAACTGGTTTCAAGATAACAACATTAATGTTCTTAACTGGCCCAGTCATAGTCCAGATCTTAACCCTATGGAAGTCGTATGGGGACTACTCGTAAGAAGTATCCAAAAACTAAATGTGAGACGACGGAATGCCCAAGAATTACTTAAAATAATAAATAATGCATGGAAAAATATTATTTCTGATGATTATTGTATAAGGTTATTTAATTCTATGCCAAACAGACTTATAGAAGTTATAAATAGAACTGGTGCAATAACGAAATATTAATAGTTAGTTTATTGTTAAGTTGGATATCCTTTGTCCCTTGATCCAGGATTTATATTGTTGTGCAGTTTATTCTCCACTTTTGTTAAAATGTTAAACACCAAATTTTTCTTAATGTCATAACGCAGTGCAACTTGTCTCATTGACCAACCATTATTTGCCATAGTAATAACTACAGCATTACAATAAAAAATAAAATAAAAGTGCTAACTGTTTTATTATTTCGGCTACTCATTACATATTCAAATAGAGACAGATTTACATTAGAAAAAAATAGTTGTCCTATTTTTTTTGCTCACGGCAGTACCTTCCGAGTATATTGCCAAGTTGGCGCGGTCGGGCAGGGGGTGCGTTAGTCGTCATCTTTGCGAAAAATTCAAGTGCAAATATCTCACGAACCATTGCCGCTAAGACAAAAATGTTAAAGATCTTTTTTTTCAACAATAACTACTGTACAAATTCCTTTTACGGCCTCTTTTTCGTAGAACTAACCGTTTACGAATTATAGCGCGTCAAAATTCGCAAAAAGTAGTTTTTGCGAGTTATTTCGTAACTTGTTGATCGAACGTAAAATGGCATTTGATAACCTTGTAGAGCACTAAATTTTCTACAATTTCTATCCGAGACGCCATTTTGTAGAACTAATAGTTTACGAGCTACAGCTCGTCAAAGGTTATACATTTTTTTTAAATATCTCCTAAACTATTCGTCATACTCTCAAATGTGTGATAATCAATCATGTAGTAGAGCACTAAATTCTCCACAATTTTTGTTTATCAGTTCTATCGTCTTCCGGAGGGTTTGGTGCGCCCCCGATCACTAGAATACTTTTTTCTATTTTATGAACTTAATTTTATTATTTCGGAGTTTTACCATTTCCGAATTTTGTTGATTCGTACATTTGTCACATAATTTTTGTCAGTTCGGAGTTTTGTCACTTCTCTATACTTGCTTTTATATCTTATTTAAAAAAAATTGTTGCCATTTTGTTATTTGGATACAATTTCTGCAATAATCGAGGTTGTAATTTGTATTTATTATTTTATGAGGAGTTCTGCTTTGTGCTATCGGATAGAAGTATATCGTTGTAATTGGATTTCCCTTTATATTTCATTATAAACATTGAACACGTCTATAAATATTACTATGAAAATGAGTTTGAGGTCAAAACAATAATTTTGCAGAAACAATAACTATGTCACCATCCGTTTTCTAAACTAACACATTTCCTCTGACATATTGTTCTAATTTGCATAAATATGATGTATCCGCCGATCATGTATCATGTATCATGTTTAAGATAGTACGTGTAACTTATACGATCTTTCATAACGCACCCTGTTTGGCCGCTCCCCGAATTATAATATTAACTTAAACCAGTAGATTAAATACGGTACATTCATTAACATACGCGCACACAACTCAACATGTAAAATGATCGTAAATAGGAATTAGGATGTTTTATGAGCCAGGGGTGTTATAAATATCCCATTTGTTCAGAGCATTCCCGCAATTTTTTAGTTTGTACGAAATGTTAATGATATTTTGTCCGTTTTACCGTTTATTATCGCAGTGAATAGTAATAATAAAATTATTTGGGTAGTGTGAAAATATTCTTACTGTTTTAGTTAACTTTCACAGCTCCGTAATGGACGCCTTAGATACAGGATTATTTGCTTTTGATCTTTTTATAGATTTATTGCGAAGCTGTTTAGATGTGGTATTAGGGACTCTGCCTTAATTTTTTTATCAAGCTATAATAAAAACCGTTCGCAAGTAGTCTATGTGAATAAAAAAGAGAGCAATAAATATACCATAATTGAAATTGTACCACAGGGGTTCATATTGGGGCCATTTATTTACCTTGTCTTCGCCAACGATCGCGTCTTATACATCCGAGGCAAATACAATGTTCATATTACGTACTACGCCGATAATACAAACTTTTAAATTATTTAGAAAAGTTCTGAAATACAGGGTGTAATTAGTTTCATGTCATTAAAAAAACTGGTAATGGGGACCGACTAGACAAACAAAAAACCTTTATGACTTTTTCCTCTAGGGGCACTTTGAAAAAACTGACCTAGGTCAACAATTTGAATATTAGGGTAGGAAACATTTGAGAACCACTGCCTTTCTGAGTCAATGGACGTGTACTTTTCAATTATACAACTTTTAAATTGTCATAGAAAAAGTGCAAAGATTACCGACCGGCTCGTTCTCGCCGGCGCGCGGTTTCAAGGCAAAGAAGGGCGGCACATTTGATGACCGCCTCAACCGAACCAATTATAAAAATGTAAATAATTCGTTATCTCTTTTTTGCAGAACTGCAAGCAAATGATGGGCGTAGAGGTTTAAACACAGTATTTCTTTACATGTGTGTTTTTTTAATTTAGAACAAAATATTGGAGCTTTTATTGTTTATAATTTATCAGATTTAAATGTGATTTATTAACATTTGTAACCTAAATAAGGTTAAAAGCATACAAAATGAGTAATTATTGCATGGTATTGGGAAATAAAGAGTTAGACGTCTGAGATACGATAACAGAAAACAATTATGTGTATTTTAAGTTAGGAAAAAATATGATTTATTTAACGAATTGCCAATCAGGTATCGAAAACTAAAATATTCAATAAATCTAGAACTATAAATTGTTCGAAATGGCTTCCGTCTGCATCAATACACTTTTCGGCACGTCGAACTAAGGATTACTCAGTCCGTTCAACACATTTGGTAAATTAGGATCATTTTTTATGGTTTCTATGCACATTAAAATGCGTTGCCGCAATTGTTCCAAAGTGTCAGTTGGATCACGGTAAACCAGAGATTTAAGATGACTCCAAAAATAAAAATCCATCGGATTTAAGTCGGGTAACCTAGCAGGCCATGGTACTGGTCCGCAGTATTTATAAAAGTTTTTTTAAATTTTTTAAACTATTAATTTTTACTATCCAACAACGCTCTCGTTTACCGATAAAATTCAAAGCACTATTGATATTACATGCGATCAGGGTTAACTTGTTTAAAACAAAATGTTTTAAAAACATTTTTTAAAACATCGTATCATGTTTTAAACAAATGTTTAAAACATATTTAATACACAATGTAATGTTTTAAGCAACTGTTTAAAACACAGTTTAAAATATACCATTTAAAACATTGAAAAAAACTGTTTAAAACAAAAAAAAAACAGTTTTTTTCCAACCCTGCATGCGATAAATTAACTCCTATATAAAAAGTCTATTTGACGTCACATTTTTGTCAGTTTGACAGCGATAAAAAAAGTGCATCGTTTTTCATCACCGATAAAAATGCTTGTTCCTCAAAAGCAGAGTACATGTAGTAGTCGCACGTCACTTTAAAATCGGTACTGTCAGCTATAATTTACGAATATTCGGCATGTGTGGAAACTAGAGAAGAGAATATTAAAATCAGTACACCATACCAAACAATTTATAACAACTGTATTTTTAATAACTGTTCCTTCAAATAATTGAATAAATAAAGATAATTTGTTGTTGTTCGTTCACATATTCTGTCGTTAATTTATTTTGCCAAGAAACACTCGAGCTTTTCTTTTATGGATAAATTTCTTTTTAACTCAAAATTTTGCCAATCAGTAATTTTGCTCTAAAAACTGACATTTGACAAAATCGCTCGACCTCCGGTCTCACAATTTTTCATGTCAGTTTTTCTTATAAAATCATTGACTGGCAAAATTATTTCGTTACAAAGAAAAATTTATCCGATTTAAAAAAAGCTCTTGTGATTTTACTGTTGATAAACCCATAGATCCTCCATTATTGCGGTGTTTCCAAGTTCCTTAATCCGCTCCCATTTTCTCAAAATTCTGTGCCGATTGATCGTTGACCTCAAAATTCCAAGCCGATCGAAAATATGACATAAAAATGATAATTGTCGGTTAAAAAATTAAATTTGTCGACTGAACGCCAGCCAACATTGCGTCGAAGTACCAATCAAGTAAAAATGCGCCCGTCCCCTCATATGCAAATTGCCACAAATTTTTTAAAACACAATTCAAATAACACTCTCCGTTTTCGAGATTTTAGCCTTGCCAGCTTTATCAAGAACACCCTATATGTTAGGTATAAGATTAATGTGTATTTACAGTAGGAAGAAGAATGCTTAAAGTGTCAAACAGTGTTAATGTGGGAGCTTTTGTTATTATTTAATATTAAGCGCCAGAGCCAACTAAGTCCCCGCTCGCAGAAATTCCCGCCGGTGACCGAAATGCCTAGATAAATCGGATATCCGGCAGGTTTATAGGTGGAAGTTCGTAGTTCCGGCATCCTTAAAGCTGAATATTACCAAATACTCGTATATATGTAGCTCACGCTTATATTAGTAAACTTGGGAATAATAGTCCAGGGCGTCTAGATGAAAAAAGTGCGTTATTACGGAAATATTTTTAACTTGATTTGAATGAAACCTTTTGAAACGCACTTTAAAAATGACCAATTTAAAAGTTTACCCATTAAAAAGTGTGCAAATATATATATTTTTTTTAATTAAAAAAATCAATACTTACCTGTTTTATCACAAAATATTTTACAACTGATATAGGTACCTAACTCAAACAATTTAAATGATTATTTCACTCATTAATAGTAAGTACAGTAAGAGGTTTTAACTTCGGAATAATGTCATATTGAACGGATTTCGTTCATTTTTGGCAGAATAATAGTAAATGCTTCACAGAAAAGTTTCTATATTGTGCGGGAGCTTGCTAATTATAGGGGGTGGATGCCACCAAGTATCTCGAAAAGTATTACTTTATCGAAAAAATGTTACAGACTAATTACAGAAAGTACAAACTGGGAATTAATTATATTTTTTGTTTACTGATGTAGGATTAATAATTTCGGAGATATTTAAGTTTATATTTGGTATCCAAGTGTTTCGAAATTACCGTTCAAATTTAAAATGCATTTTTTCTAAAGCAAGTGCTTTAAATGAGCAAAAAAATTGAGCATCTTGGTAATGCTATATCTTAACAAAAAACTGTATTTGAGATAATTTTTTTAAATTACTGGCTAATTTGAGTAACAAAATGGCGACCTTTTTATATAAAAAAAATATAAATACGCACATTTTTCTGTCATAACTTCTTCATTTCTTATGCTACGGGAACGAGTAAAAAATAATTTGAAAGCGCAATTAATTGTCTTTAATTTCATCTCTTAGCATGCGTGACGTAGGTGTCACAATTTCTGAGATATTTAACATTTAAACTGCATTTTTCGTCTTATAAACTTTCGGACGCCATTTGTAAACTTTCATATCTCCGAAACTATTAAATCTATGTAAATAAATAAACAAGCGAAATTCATTATCAGTTTATGAGATTTATTTTTGGTCTCTGGCCATTTTTCAATAAAACTAATATTTATTGAGATATTTGGAAAATGAAAAAAAAAATTACGTTTTATCGAAAATAACTTTATAGTTTAAACTGTATTTTTTTCTAAAGCAAGTGCTGTATACAAACCAAAAAATTTGAGCATCTACGTCATGCTATATATTAATGAGAAACAGTTTTTTTAATTACTGTCTAATTACAGTAACAAAAAGGCGACGCTGTTATTAAAAAATGTGTAGACGCACATTGCTTCGGTCATAACTTCTTTGTTTTTTATGCTACAGAAGCAAATAAAAAAACAGTTGAGAGCTTAATTAATAACCTATTATTGTACCTATTAGCATCCTTGACGTAGGTGTCACAATTTCTGAGATATTTAACTCTCACTCTAAATAACTATCCTATGAACACTTGGATGTCAAATGTAAGCTTAAATTTCTCCGAAATTATTAATCCTACATCCATAAACAAAAAGTATAATTAATTCCCAGTTTGTACTTTCTGTAATTGATCTGTAACATTTTTTCGATAAAGTAATACTTTTCGAAAGCCGTTTGGAATACCTTTTTTTAAGCTAAAATC
The DNA here is from genome assembly GCA_936432065.2 of Rutpela maculata. NCBI lineage: Eukaryota > Metazoa > Arthropoda > Insecta > Coleoptera > Cerambycidae > Rutpela > Rutpela maculata. The sequence continues at coordinate 133,994,419 of OW386293.2, read as the reverse complement.
GCAATTTTGAAGTCGTCATAACTTAAAAACTATCAATTTATGTGAAAAATTGCATAGAACCTTTTCTTCTTAAAATTTGATGCAACTTCAGCTCCAATAAATATATATATATATATATTTATATATATATATATATATTTATATATATATATATATATTTATATATATATATATATATATATATATATATATATATATATATATATATATATATATATATATATATATTTTAAGTGCCACCCCCTGAGAGGGGGTGGCATCCACCCCCTATAAATTAGCGATCCCCCGCACAATATAAAAACTTTTCTGTGAAGCATTTACTATTATACTGCCAAAAATGAACGAAATCCGTTCAATATGACATTATTCCGAAGTTTTGCATATTTTTTACCTCTAGGTACTGTACTATATAGCCAATGAGTTTTTTCACAACATTGCACCAATCAAACGTCATTATTAGTGGTAATCCAACCTAGATCGGCTTTTGACAGTACCAACATGCAAAATTTATCGCTCTATTTTTTTGTGTCGCTGCAGCGGCAAATAGGACAACTCGAGCTTTTAAATGTTATCTATAAATATCTTCTCTAGCTTATTACTAATTGTAGTATTGTATTATATACGTAGTAATATAATAATATAAAAATAACCTAAAAACACCGCTTACGCAAGTTGACAACTCCCAATTTCAAAGCGAAGGCTGAACCTTTATACCTAGGTTCGGGATAAGTTAAACACAGCTTTTAATGGCTTATAAATACCTAACGTAATTACAAAACAATTTTCACAACTAAAAATAAATACAAATGCCTACGAAGCAAACAAATCAATTATTTCATGTTAAATATACAAATGTACTTACGTATGGTAATTCATCACAAAACAGCTTAACGCCTTATTCGAAAAATCAAAACGCTGGAATAAGTAGCACTATATGTTATAATTCGTTGTACTTAAAGTTCACTCTACTTAAACAAACAAACCTTAACTTAATTATTCAACTGCTTATATTAAAAATAGGGATTAAATACGTAAATATATATTAAGAAACAATTTAATATAATAATTCTTGAGAAATTCACTCTTCACACAGTGTTAAGCTAGCGTTACCAGATGGCGGTACCAGTTCATCTGGTCTCCGCGCCTTAGAACGTAAAAGCGAGAGATTGGTAAAATGCAATATTGTCTGGCTTTACTCGTAGTGTGATTGGTTGAAGCGTGCAAGAAGACTCTTTGTTGGGAATACCAGTCTATAAGCTACAATACCTATGTTTAACGTATCTTAATTGTCATTGCCATTACATTATTTATACCTACTTTGTTTTTTTATTAGATGAGTCGTTTTGGAAATGCATTTTTTTGTGACGTAAATGATGAAATTGAAAATAAAGATCAGTAAACTCTAAAAAGTGACAAGAAAACGTCTGAACACAATTAATTACAAAACATATTATTGAAGATATACTTAATGAATTAATTATTCATAAATATTCTTTTAAATTTTATCTATAAATTTTTTCTCAAGCTACGTTGCCAAAAGTTAATATAACTAGTGCAAATTGGCAGTTTAGATAAACTGCCAATTTGCACTCTTTATATTACCAAGCTACAACGCTTTCGAAAAAATTTTCGATACCACTGATTACGATGTTGACATTATAATTGCAAAACTAAAAATGATGGATTCAAAATGGCCGACTTAAACTTGAAAATCATGCAAATATTACAAAAAATACATAAATGTGTTGCAATTCTTACAATACACACATTAGATTGAGAACGCTGCGAAAATGGTAAGAGATATGAAAATAATAATGTAAAAGCAAAGTTGTAGAGAATTAAACTCTCTACATAAATTTCAGTGAGAGCATATATCTTTTATAGAATGTGCAAAGGAAGAGTGCAAAGTGTGACATCGTACAAATTCATCGAATTTAAACAAATATTTCCAAAACAATAAAAGATACATATATGCCGTCACTCACTTTTTTATGTCAAATTTAATTCTCTACAACTTTGTCGCTATAGTTTTTTTCTCAGTTCTTACCATTTTGGCAGCGTTTTCATTTTAATGTGGGTATTTTTTCAAAGTATATTATATATCTACGTATTGGTAGCCATATTGGAGCCGCCATTTTGAATTTTGCAATTTTTGAAATTTTCTGAGGCTTGGAACGGTACGCCCTACCCAAGAACCGTAGACGCCAAGGATAGCCAGATCAAGCAAATCTGTCCGCATGGTGCCGTCATTAATGACGTAGCGCGCGCCCTATTCCAGCTGCCATTTAAAATGCATTGTGTGAAGCATATTTTTTTAATAATATTAACACCACGCACAATTTATTGAAAAAATTGAGGTATACAACATTTTCAGTATTCTTTGTATACAAATATCGTGGACTAAACGTGTGTGAAAAGTTTCAAGAATGTAGCAATTTTTTCCTTTTCCACTCAATGTCAAATTATAATATATTGTTGATTATTCGATTTATTGCTTTGCTTAATTTTCTGCTTGAATTAGAATCTGTATTTTTCCTCTTCCTCTGATTGCTGAAATTCATGCGAATTACAGTGCAAGCAGGCAAAGCGTGGAAGTTTCTGATAAAAATTGACAAAATTATGTCAAATTTATTAAAAGCAAGTCATAGAAATGAAATGCCTAGTTCAAGGAAATATATATTTTTGTTTTTCTATACGTCGGATATTGATTTTTGATTCACAAAAAAATCTGATAAAAATGATCTAAACAAAATATTAAATTATGAAAAATATGTATTATAAAAATTAACATCCAGTATAACAAAACATCTCGGAAAAGTAGGTCTACATATAATAAAAAAACAGAAAAATCTGATAAAAATGATCTAAACAAAATATTAAATTATGAAAAATATGTATTATAAAAATTAACATCCAGTATAACAAAACATCTCGGAAAAAAATACGTATTTTACCTAGTAATTCATTTTGCAAGTCTTATTCATAGTCGGTCTTCGACATTTTTCTTCACTTCTATCTGAATAATAACAATATGTAATACATGAATTATTAAGCTTCTTTTACCTTCTATAATATATACAAAATCATCATTGAACACTAATGATAATAATCGTATTTTAAATCCTATAAAGGTCCAAAATAGTGTAAGCAATAGTATGTCCCTGTTTCTGCACACGATTTCACTAATCAAGAATGTTTTTATAACTCAAAGAAACGTATAAAACACACGAAGATGTATATATAAGATTTACAAAGAAAAACCAGAAAATAAGTAGACAAATATTATTAATCACACCACTAAACACAGAGAAACAATGCCGTCAGAAACGTAAACAACAGATTTTAGTCTCGCCGTGACGTCACAATTTTTTTTCACCCTGGGGTAGTAATGGGGCAAATGCCAAATTTTTTTTTTGAGACATTAGCTTCTCTTATATATACTAAATACAAATTTTATGGATTGATTTACCTATTTATTCCTATTTACCCCAATTTACCTCCCAACATTTCAACGGAATAAGATGAAAATATCATCTAGTTCCAGATCTCGTTAAAATACATATAAATACATACATACGTGTACCAAATTTCAAGTTAATATCTTAAACGGTTCCAGAGTAATCGTGCGCACAAAAAAAGTTACAGAACGACAGACAGCAATTTTTTTTGCTCAAACTTAAAATCTCGACGTTTCATGACATTCTAAGCCTATTTGAACAATAAAAAATTTCAAAAATTTTACTTCCACTGGATGTGGAAGTAAAATAAAGTTTTAACACTAACATACTCTTCAGATTTCAATACAATCGGACTTTTCCTTCTTGGTTATCATGCTTACAAGAAGCGTGATGGATGGGCTGACGGACAGGCGAAAACATTTTGAAAATTATTCAGAATTAACTGAATGATATGATTTTTTTATAGTTTTAGAAATGTTCCGATCAATATGCTCTATGTTCCGATTAATATGCTCTACATTTTCGCATTTGCGAAGAGTAGAATAAGGAAAGATTTATCTTCGTAGAATTGTTGCACCTTTTAGAGGATACTCATTACATTATTTTAATCAGTTAATTGTTTACGTAAAATTGTCATATTTTTAATTCTAATCATCTCCTGATGATGCCAGCTTGGTTGGCGAAAGGCTTGTCACTACCTGTACTGTGTAATATCTTTTTCTGTTTTTTTTTTAGAATATTATGTACATAATTTTTTTTATGCCCAATTTTTACTTTTACTACTTGATTTTCTTTTTGCAAAAACAATATGCTACTCCTCCAGTTAACACTAAATTAGTGTTCGAATTCCAGTAGGATCGGGATTTTCCTTTTTAAGTTGCCATTCTTACAAGAAATGTGACAGGCGTTCGGACGGACAGGCAAATATATTCAGAATTGTATAACCAGCACAAAAATACTTGTTTTACGAGCAATATTAACTATTTTAGAAAAGTGCAAATCAAATATAATTTTCTCCTGATGATGAAGGCTGTGTTGGCGAGACACGCGCCGATATACTTTTCAGTACGCTTCAGTCTTACTATCACATTGAAGTACAAATCTCTTTTTTTAATTAAAATGTAAACATTAAAAAAACTTTGATAATGTGAGGTAATAAGTAACAAATCACAGCGTTACAATTTCCGCTTGAGGAATGCGCTTGAAATATTAAACCTAATTTTCTAGCCGTAGTGGTACAAGCTAAAAAAGCTCCGAGTGACACATTTAACGATCTGCAGACTATCGCCGACATCGTCGACATAATTTCCTGGACATCAACGAGATCATAACTTATCGCGCGCGGCACTGCGAAACTGCCTTCAAAATATCCGACACAGCGTCCGAATGGCGATTTATCTGGGTTTATTAAACCTTTATACGGTCACTAATTAATAGTTTGATTTACGATCCGGAGGAAATTTCACTAGCATACTATGGATATGATTTATACCCGAAAACGCTGTATATCTGAAGTCTCAACATTCACTTCGCTGGTGCATTACTAAAACACTGTCCGCGGTAATTATAATTGATTAAGGAGAGAGGCTTTGTAAAACAAAAACTAGTTTTCGAGGCATCGATACTTCTAAGAGTTTCGCACAGGCCAGAATAGTTAATGATCTCTCTCTTTAATGGCGTATTGCATTATAATTATTATCCTAAATTTTCACATCTCTGAGCGCCAGACCAATAATAATAATAATCCTGTCTGCTGATCGATGTATCAATCCCAAATTACAACAACGTGATGTGATGCTCAAGGAAACTGAGGGTTGAGCAAGTGCAAAGACATCCAAATAGAAAATGTGGAATGCAAACACCACAGTAGTGTGTCAGTAGGAGCCTTCGGAACTGTTAAGAAGGCCATGAAATCCGGTCATGGCCTTCTACAACAACTGCCTTGTCAACCGAGCGCACAAGAAGTGCAGAAGATCGTACAATTTGGAACAGCGCATATCTTATGGAAAGTCCTGGAGTAGGAGTCTCCGTGATCCCTTGTTGGGATCTGGAGTGTTGGAGGAGACATCACCATCGTCGCGTCGCCTGGAACGGGCTCCAACAAAGTCGAGTTCTAAACGCGCACTAGAGATCAGTGAATATTTTCCAGCTATAGCTTTTGCTTGCTAAATCAATAATAATAAGTAGAGAAGCCAGACAAGTTACGAATATGTGTCAAAGCCTACACCCAAGATCTTCCATAGAATGCGAACTGGGAGGGAGAGGCCTTACAGTGTTAGCTCCTCTAGAGTCATCTCTCTAATTTAATCGTACTGCAATCCTTACTGCTCTCCTTTGTGTTAGGTAGCATAAGAAATGCTGGAAGTCCAAAATAGGCTGTAATTAAAGTTGTTTGTGGGGCGAGTGCGAGTCCCACCTTTTAGCGGCTTGTATATCAGCGTATATGCGGAAGCCATGTAATTTCAAGACGAGGATTACCTGATGTGATGCTCAAGTAAACTGAGGAGTTTTATATAGCATCCTTCGGAGGGCCTTTAAAGCAAGCGGTCCCTTGTCTATTAAATGTTAGGCAAGTAAAAGATCCTTACTCTTCTTACGAGAAGAGGTTCGGCAAAATTTCCAGGCTGGGGGTAGCTAGTCTCCTGGCGATAGACCCTGGTAGCGGAAATAGGCCGACGTTAAATAAAAAAATTTCAAAAAAGAAGTTGTTTGTGATACCTGATTTGCCAGATTACGTAACAAACATATATTCCTGGAAATGAAGTTAGATAATTTGTTATCTAAGTAAAGTCCTAGAAACTCTACACAATGAGCTTTATCATTTTTCATGCCAGCATTGACTTGACAAAAAAAAAATCATGTTCTCCGTTTTTGGCGTATTTAATGTCAACTTATTTGGGCTAACAACTGTGTATCGTGAGCATCTGATAAGAGTTTATTTATATATTTAATTTTTGATGTATAGTGCCATCAGCAAATAGGATAAAATCAGCCCTAGGAGTGATATTGGGCAAGTCGTTTACATAAATAAGGAAAAGTATTGGTCCCAATACCGAACCTCGAGGAACTCCATCCATATTATTGTGTCCAATTTATTGTTACCTATCGAAGTACACTGAAGACTGTTAATAATACAGGTTTTATTAAGCTCTCTGTACTTACTACTGTTACTAAATTTGTAAAAAACTAGCTTTTCTAATAAAAGGCCATGGCAGATTGACAGCAACCTTATAAATCGGTCTAATTTGGAAGTTAGGGAGGTCATTCGATGCAATTTAATGCTCTTCAACTTTGAATACAGTAATATTTTTCGTACGACGCGTCGTTTGCAAGATATGAGCAGAAAACTGGAAAAACTCAAAATTTCGAGATTTTTTACGTTTTTCGACCTGAGCCGGTACTGCTACTGGGCAGCAAACTTCAGAATCGTGTTCAGCACCCCAAAAAATATATAATTCCGATGAGAAACCTTCTACCAGACTCATCTTACGAGACAGGCACTTTTGAACACCATTTGATCAGGCTACTGGTGTTATAATTTCTGAACCCACGATAGAGGGATTTTACTAAGGGGGTGTAAGCACGTAACATTTATCTTTGCCAATTTGACTACGTTCCTCTTCGATAGAATTTTGTGAAAAATAAATGTTATAGCTTATTGTATGGTGTATAATTAGTAAAAAAATGCCGGTGGTCGCTAACGTATAAGTACGTATTTAAATTTTTCAAACAATTCGAAAACATCAATTTTTGTTTTCTTCATGAAAAGATTTCCTGAAAATATCATTATTAAATTATTTTGGGTAGATTTACAATATATGTGAAATACAAACAAATTGGTTCACTTGATTAAGAAAAAAAATTTTTTTTCCCGATTTTCGAAAAAAAAAAAATTCCCAGATATTATGAAGTTTTTGAGGTCAAAACTTTTTGTGGTAGTATCTTTCGCAAAGAGACATCACTGAAAGGAACCAGGCACAAAAAAGTTGCAAAGGCACGAACACTTATCTTAACCTGTCATGACCTTTCATGTCATGGTCAAAATTTTTAGTTAGATCAAGATATTGTGTGTAAAGCATGCGTTTATGATTTCAATTAATTTTTTTATAGCTCAAAACATATGCAGAAAAATAAAATACATAAAAAAAGCTAAACGTCGTTCTACTTTGTCAAATAGCGTCACGAAATTTGTCAAGATTTAAATTTCCTGACGGCTAATAATTTCGATGGACTCACCGTGTCTAACCAGATTATCAAGAGTTTATCTCGCCGATTACACACATGCATAGTTGTCCTATTGTTTGCAGACAGTACGTAAGCCCTGCTCTCTCATAATTTAATTGTACTCTCGATTCAACAATGACAAACATAAACAACACTAGGAATGTGTTCTGTTGAGAACTTCAACCTCTGTACATTCTACAGTGCACATAAGATGCCACGTCACAATTTTAATGGCTGAACCCTTATTCTGCTAATTGTTCTTATAGAAAGATGTTAATAAATTATGTATATTGTCCACTGTTGTCATAAAGTACGTTGGGTAGTACTTGAAGTACGCCTGCAGGTTGTTAAATAATTAAAAATATTGGTATTTTGTTACAGACAGGTTAAGGTACTTGAAAAGTAACCTGTAACTGGTCACTTAAACCGAAATACTTATTTGATGAGCGTTGAATTATGTTCATTATCTAATCTACTTCACTTTTTTTCGATAGCTTAGTTCAGAATGCCCTGTAACGTTTAGTACCCAGAGTGGTTCACTCCTGTCATTATAAACCACATAATATTAAAAAACAAACATAGGTTCAAGTATACGTAAAAGTTAAACTATTATTTAAAGCAAAACCCAGCTGATTAGTTAAAAGAAAAGGAATAATTCCCTGTCCGGGATATCAAAAGGTAAAATACATAAATGAATCGAGAGACTTTTGAAATAGAAGTCACTATTTAAAAATAACAAAATTTATTATAAAGGGTAGAGCAATGAAACATCTCAGTGTGGGCAAAAAGACAGTGCTTAAGATTTTATATTTCTACGAAACAATTTATCAAAATGCATAGTACAACACAGACATACATAGTGAAAGACATACATATAAAGAAATTACAAATGGTAATTCATAAAAATGTAATACAAGGAATGTTGGCTAACTCAGATTACTATACTCCGAATTGAATTAAAATTATTATTAACAAAACTAGGTTTCATCAGTTCTAATATAAATAAAACTATAAACAAATTTTTATGAATAAATAAGTTGTGATGTTACTAATGATCGGGAATCAGTGGCATAGTAGTAAACTTAACTACAATGTTTAAAAAAACGTGCTTATGCACAGATCAACAGTTTACATGTCTTAGAACAGAAAATATCTACATAAGTTTTTTAGGAAAAAGCACAACGCACTCGCGAAAGCAATTCTCTATACCTGTTTAAACGGAGGACAGATAAAAGTTATAACCACTACATAAACAAGTGGAATTAAACAAAACCGCACTGCACATAAAATGAACGACGCCATGATGTATGAAGGAAATCAAGAGAATATGGCCCTTATAAACTGCAATTTGTCGTTGGCCACAGTGGAATCAAATAAATGTTTATTTACTTATAGTTATAGTAATGTTCACATGCACCCTGTAAATTTACAATAAAAACTGTCAGGAATTCGCGTATCACGTTGTAAAGTTATGGCCTCCATGTACAATTACGCCGAAGAATTATAAGAGTATACATAAAATCACATCACATTGCGCATGCATTTTTACGACAGTGGTGTAATTTTACATCCAGTCTGTGTAATTCTAGTCATTATCACAGCATGAAAAAGCACGCAAAATTACGCAAATACATTTTTCAGTGTAGGTTTGATTTCAGGTTTTCCAACGCCTTCTAGATGACAAAGCCGAAAAACATGCCACAGGTTGATATCTTCGCAAAAATGAATTCCTCCCCTTCCGACATCGATTCGCACGTCACTGGAAGGGGCGCGTAGTGTGTGCGGTTTTTGATAATTGGTAGAAGTTACCATGGTAGTTTTATTGTTATTGCCTTCTGCGCGAGCACCACTTTTAACATCTCCTGTGCATTCTGAATTTAAATGGAGCGTGATTGTGATTTCTATTCCGTGATTTTCAATTGCACAAAGACGTTGGCTGTCGGCGACTGCTTTGTGTTGTAGTTCACACGTCATTTCTAAAGCGCAAGATATGCCACTACACTCCAATGAACCTCGCAAAAAATCTCGCATATTCATAATAACAACGCAACGGCCTAGTTTGCATATCTGTCGTAATATTATATTATATAAGAACTACTTTGGGAAAACATTGTATATAAATAAATTAAATTTTCTAAAGGTGGTATCCGTCTTGTGATATGGTTAAATAATAATAGTAATAATAATTTTCACCGTTCAAAATATCATTATTCTATATCGTGTTGCTTTAACCCTCAATTAAAACAATCCATGTGTCATTATTTAACCATTTTTACGTTCCACCTCCAGACTCCTATTTCTGGGTTCTTAAAAAATACTTGCACGCCCTTTAAGTCTTAGTTTATTCGCTTTATTCAAATTATCTCAATTTAGCGGTCCATAAATCCGGACGCTTCAAAGAGGCGCGTGGGATGTCATTAAAGAATGATGTATCCTTAATTTGAAGGGAATTAACTACCTATAAGAGAACTTTAGATCTACGTAAAATTCGCTTTAATTAAACGCAGTCAGTGGCAGGTTTTTCACAGAAAAATTATCATGTCTGAAATTACGTTTTTTATTTGTAGCTACCGAAGCCGTTTATAAAATTTCTTTCTTTTTGTACCATAATGTTGCTGAGAATGTATACAGTCAACAGTGTTATGAAGAAAGAAATTTGAAAAAAAAAATGCCAAAATCTCTGGCGGGCCCCCGCTACGAGCCCCGCGCTTAATAATTGATGAGCGGGGGGGAGAAATTTGAAAAAAAAAATTGCCAAAATCTCTGGCGGGCCCCTAAACTCAGTACCCAATACGCGCAGGCCCCCATTCAAACTTTTCTTGAGGCCTTTTGAGGAGCCCCTGTAAAACATGTTTTTTGCTTGTTTGACTACTAAATATATGTATTTTATGGAACTTTATTTTGTGATTAATTTACTTGACTTTCGTTTTGTGAAGTGAGAGGTGTTGAAGTATCTGAGGTGGTTCGTTCCCCTAAAGCTCCCGGGCCCGGGTTCCGCCACTGACTAGCTTCTTTCCTACCTCGACTAGACCTCGAATTTTTAGTATACGCCGCGCATCAATATTCAGTCAGTACTAGATAAAAAATGAAGTGGAAAATCCTCTCCTTTTCTTATATAGTCGATCGTGATTTACACGGAAAGTTAAGAAGTCAAATAAACGTTTCTATTTAAAAAAATCAAAAAAATCATTGTTTTTATCAACACTGTTTAATATACATACATATACGCTTTGTTTTTGGAACCTTAGCAGTCTTTCGTTAAATGTGATACTTTTCCAGTTATTCGACAAAAACGTTTTGAGATAGCCGTTTTCTCAAACTAAAATCGCAATTATCAAGCCGTTGTAATAAAGTACAACGTAAAAACTATTAATTTATATGAAAAAAAATGCATGAAACCTTTTGTTACAACACAATAAACATCACGTGTGTACCTACGCTCATGGAAAAATGGCGTTATGGATACGCTGTTTTATATTGAACGAAGAAAATATGAATAAAAATTTCAATTAAGGGTGGCCGTGCCGTGCTTAAGAAAATGATTTCGTAATTCGACAATTTCTCCTATATCCTTGAACCGACTGAAAAAACATCTTGATAGGCTTTTAGAGAAAACTTGATAGAATGAAATCAACAAAAAATTTTTTTTGATTTTAGCACGAGAAAAAAATTTCTTCTTTAATTCTCAATAGCCTAGTACCATTCTTTAAAGTTGTCTCTAAAAGCCCATCAAAATTTTTTTTGAATCGGTTCCGGGATGTAGGCATAGGAGAAATTGTCGAATAGGCTCATTTAACAATTTTTTATTATTACATATTCTGAAAGAGCTTGGTGAGTATAGTAAGTATGCCAAAAATTAGAATTTACTGACGCCGCCTTCATGTATAAAAAAATTATTAAAGTCGGCGCGCTTAAAAACGCTCGGGATAACCATGTAGTCGAGTTGTGACGTCAGATGGCTGAACCGCCCAGTGAACACGGCTGTGAATGCAAGTTAGTAGAGTAAAATCTGGAAGTAAAGTTGCTTAGTTTTCGAGAAAAACCGGCGTAGAACCAAACCAGACTTAGTGGGATTCTTAAGATAATCGTGTACACGAAATCATTTTTTACGACATTTTTTGGTGGTCGAGAACTTTTTTATTTCGGATAAACTCAAAAAAAAAAGAAAATATTTGTGCTATCAAGCTATTTTTTTTTTTTTAGATTAAAGTAGACACAATAGCGCTTCGAACAACGTCCCACGTGAACCCGATTTATTTTTTTTTAAGTCAAACTCAAACTTGTTATTTTCAGTAGCGTAATTTTAGACAATCGAGAAAAAAATGTATTTATAAAAATTTGTATATACATGCTGCGTACAAATTGAAGCCAATAGTTGAAAAAAGTTTTTAGGATAAAAATTTTTGATGTTCCGTTCATAGTATTGAGTCAGCGATTTTTTTTAACGGGCCAAAGTCATATTCTTGCGCGCTCGGCTGTAGCAAGCCCGCCGACTGCAACGATCTGACGGTCCCGGTCGGGGTGTATGTAGTAGTTTAACTTATATCAATAGATACAAAACCAGTAGTGATCAAAAGCATCGAGGGGATCAATATTATTGTTCAATATTTCATATATTGTACAATAGTATTGATCGTATGTTGTTAATATTAAGAAATTGTACAATAAATATAAAATAGTATCCTTTTAATAATAAAAAGATAAATACCTAATCTATAAATATCAATCAGTGTTACTGTGTTACTAATTACCCACCTAATTAGTAAGTTTATTAGACATTTTTAAATGAATGGAAGTAAAAACATACGCATAAAATGAGTTTTATTGTTGAAATAAATTTTCTATTTGGATAGATAAATATGTAGTATGTAGTTTATGTAGGCCCTACATTAATAGCATTCTGATTGGTTCATATCTGCCTCGAAATCTTTAATAATGTTGTTACAGGAACGACATTTGCACTCGTTGCAACATTTTAGGCCTTCCTTAAAACAAGCACATTTTCGATTGTCACAATTTTTATCCGAACAATGAATACTTAATGATTTTCGACAACCGCCACTTCTAGGCGACTAATCTGACCAACCCTGTATGCGAGGTGTATTAATTGCGTCCCAATGTCGCATTTAGCGCTGATAAAAAAATCCCTGTTGCCACACGGTACATTTTAGGAAAAAATATATTGTTTCAAAAACTTTTGTGATTGTGATTTATTTTCTTCGCTGCATGTATGTAAATATTTTCAAAAATAAAAAAGTTATCGATTGGTGAAGATTTCAATACATAAAATATATATTTTTAGTTTATCTGATTTTTAGAGAAATGAAAATGCGAATTGTGCCCAAACCGTTTATATTGGTAAAAGCGCTACAGTGTGTGCTTTAATTTGACGCAAAACAAATTTCGGTACCTTTAATAGTTTTAAAGATATGGCGATGAAAACAAAAAAAAAAACAATTTTATTTAAAAATACATTTTTTTCACTTTTTATTGATTTAAAAAGTTCGAGACCACAAAAAAATGTCGTAAAATATGATTTCATATGCCCGGTGACATACTCAAAGGAACCTAACATGTTTGACCTGGTTCTACGCCAAAAAAAAACGACACGATAGACTTACGAAATCGCTGCTCTAATATAGGTATCGGCGCACGCCAAGTGACGTCACTCTACGGACTGTTGGCCGGCCGAGCGTGTTTCTATTCAAATGCGAATATCTCTGTGGCTATTGATTCAATTGAGCTGACATTTTTTTCTGAGGCTATTGGTTTGTTATATTTTAAAATGAGGAAGAAAAAGTAGGAAACTGCCATATCAGTAAATGACCCTATTACGTGTAATGACTTATATTTTACAAAAACTCACTTTGAAGTTCACGGTTTGTTTGGCGCCAGGGATGGCATGTTTAAAACATGTTAAATACACAATGCGATGTTTTAAACAAATGTATTATTCTGGAGTTTGTGGAAAAGCAGGAAAAGTGCCGAGATGGTCCATTCCGATAAATAATTCCGATATAAACAGTAAACACACACTCACAAAAAAATAGCCTCTGTAGTCTTACTCCTATGAATCAAATGATCAGTGGTCACATGCATTAAACTGAACATTTTATTTGTAGAGTGCTCTAAAATCCGTTTAAGAACGCCATCTGGCATAAAGTAGTAGTGGCAGACACAGGAACTTGGCGCCATTTAATTTTAGTTGGATATAGTTTTAAACATTTTAAACCTGATTTAAACATACCATTTAAAACATTGAAAAAAAATGTTTTTTCCAACCCTGATGGCGTCCACGCTGTTCTTTGGCATAATTCGACTACGTCGCGAAGATGCTTTGTTGCTAGAAGGTACCTACTTTTTCCTTGTCTGTTGAAAGGTATATACATCTACAAAATCAGACCAACAGTGGCATACATCACCCTGTACATAATATTAGAAACACTAAAAAAATCACTTAATGCCTTTCAAAGCTATTTCCATTCTAATGACTGCCTTGTTGGCCATTATAAGCCCCATAAAACCAGACTATTCCTTAGTTTACCACCTCTACAGACGGATTAACAGATCTATAGACATAATTATTTCAAATTTATTATCGATAAAAAACGCGATTATAAATACCACACACATTTTACTTAAAAAAATACATTCAAGTTAATCCCGTGAAGTATAAAACTGTACGCAGTAGACATTTTAAGTTTCAAGAAGCGTGGGACTGGTGTTGCTATTAACTGTGGCATACGTGTGATATATATTGTTATTTTGAATTGTTTATTGGGTAAACGTGTCAAGTCCTCTTGTAATATATCTTTCGTTCGCTCCTACAGGAGTCAGTAACAATGAAGATTAGATTATTGAGTGACGTGATGTTTTAAGTAAATTAGAGGCGCACTTTTGATTAAAAATAATTTAAAGCCGTATTTGGTGCGGTTGGTTAAGTCAAAACTGTGTGCAAATTAATACAAAGAGAAAACAGAGGAGCCTTTCTGACGGGACCACATTTGTTCATAGTCGCCATGACGATAAGGCATATATTTGTCAAAAGCCATATGATAATTTTTGACGTTGTGCGATTGACAGTCTTTGAAACTCTTACACGGTGGTTGGTTATTTGCGTGCCTTTTTCTTCCAATTTTCGACAATTTCTTATTCTAAGTTTATTTATTTATTTGATTTTTGTTTATAATGGGTTCTAAATGGTATAGGGGTTGTACTTATCATCCATGCCCTTCGAAGATGAAACCAATAAGCTTCTTTTTATTTCCCAAAGATCCTGAAAGGTATGTACAAAGTTATATTACTGAAACAACTATAGTTCCTGTCTTATGAGTTGGGAAGAGAATGAATAACTGAGCTCCTGCGGCTCTTTATATAGTAAACGGTTGCTAGGTCCAAAACATTTTTCTTAGTTACCAAATACCAAATTACTATAGATCCGGGGAAGAGTTTGTTCGTAACGATGAATCTAATTTAACATTATTAGTATGTGCTAACCGATTTGAAAAACTATCGGTTAATAACTAAAAGAAATAATTCATCGTTACACCTTCTTCTTTTTAATTAAGGCTCTCATATTATAATTAAGTAAAGTGTGTGAGGTTGAATGCCTATTTTTACTGGATTATATATCGATAGATTTCAAATCTGCCCCTGTCATGTCCCTAAAAATACCATGTTTAATTATGAAGTATAATGGCTTCTTTGAAGCTACACCACTGGTACCGCTTTTATAGTTTTTGCACACTATTATCTCAGATGGGTTTCTTATATAAATCATAATTATACACAATTTACTCGCATTACTAGCTGTATAATAACAGCTGATGTACTCGCGTATCTGTACCCGGCCAATTAATGTATTCTTCCGTTGGCAAACGTACAATTACGTTTTAATTGGCCTGTAATTATTGCCGGGAGATTTCGCTAGATATAAGAATAATGAAGTTAGCAAACATAAAGCCCCAAAGCCAACCCACTGTAGTGGATGACAGGAGAGTAAAGCTCGCGCATGTTAATTCGTTTAATGACAGCCCGTACGCGTTTCGGCACACCGTGATGAGCCAAGTATAACACTAATTGTTGTTTTAGTGTTAAGTCTTCTATCTAGCGGGCTATTTTCGAAATGTCAAACAGAGTTTTCTTAATGAGCGGTAAATTGATCATTCACTCCGAAAACTGTGAAATGGAATATGTAGACGCAAAACAGATGATAAATTCATGTGTTGATGTAAACATTCTTCGCGGAATTACTGAATTTTTTATATAATAGGCCCGTTGCATGTGCCGTATATTTTAAATTCATTTATATAGTGTTACTAAACATTAGCAATTATCAAATCTGTTTTCATAATTTCTAACTGTAAAGTATTTAAATCACCGACTAAGATCCGGGAGAAGGAGCGAATCTGAGAACACACTCATATTGGACGTCACGTCATCTAACAGTATATCTCTGCAAGTGCAATGATTCGGTCATATAATTCGTGCAGTTTGCGGTTATTTTCTAAAATTATTTAGTTGTATTCGGTCTGTGATATTAAATTATAGTGTGTATTTAAGTGTACCGTATTTAAAAGGGTTAAATTGTTTTAAACACGACTGAAAAAGATTATTTCAAAGGTCAATCGGATAATTTACTGCGCCACAAAAATATTCATAAATAAAAACTATAAGTCTTAGATGATTTTTTTTTTAAACTTCTGTATCTTGGCTTCAATCGCTTGGCTGCATGCATATGAAAATTTGCAAAAATAAAAAAGTTTGTCGCTTAGTCAAAATATGAGTACATTCTTAGCGAAGTAATAAGTTCATTGTTATTTAAAGAAAATAATAAACAATAATCGATAGAAACAAAAAGACCATTGGGAGCGCTTGTTTGTGTACTTGAATGAAAAAAAAATCAGATCGATAGCTCAATTAGATTTGAAGATATCGTAGGCGTACAAGGAAAATCCACCAAGTCCACTTTTAGATAATTTTTGATAATTGCAGTCACTAAGTCCATATTTCCTGATCTTTCATATGAAAAACAAACTAAGTCCATATCAGGTATCCGTTCTATATTATAGAAGTGACCATTTAGTGTAAGTCCAGTTTACATGGACAGCTAAAATCAACTAAGGGCATTTAATACATTTGAAATATTTAGTATCTCATTTGATTTTACACTTTCTTACAAATATTACTATCCATTTTTCTCGAAACTGCATATCTCAAAACTTCATCATACAATAAAGTGTAGATCAACCTAAAAATTAGTTGGTGAACAAAAAACAATGTCGTTGTACTATTTAATTGTAGACCAAATTGAAAATGGTTAGTGAACATAAAAAAATGTCATTGTACTATTTAATTTGTTACAAGAAGATATGATTATTAAACTACTATTTGTTTACGAAAACTAATAAAGTTGTATGACTATTCTTTTCTGATTGATTTAACTATGAAACTAGATAGGCGCGATTTCATATGCTCTTTTTGGTTGAATTTACCTATCATTTTCTTTGAGTGTATGGTTAGATAAATCAGAACACAGAATTTTTGCGGGACTTCAATGCGGCGACTGGATTAATAAGCTAAGCCAAAAATTTCGAGAGTATCGCACGTGCTATACGACCATGCATATAAATTTAACTTTGTTTAATACGTTGCGGCTCGCGTTTGTCCACTTGGCTATTTTGTATCCAATTCGGATGTTGATTGACCTCCCTCGTGTTATTGCAGCTTGTCGACGTTTGTTTGTGACAGTTCGATAATTATATTGCAAATATTTTTTCGAGCCGGTTTAAAAATGTCCGTTTTAAGTGTGAGCGAGCGCCGGATTTAGATGAGTGCACAGTTGCATGGAATTGCACCAGAGCTTTTCCAATTTTACGCCAACTTGTAATGCCAAAACAAATTAAGGCAAACTTTTAACTAGTTTTGTTCAAACATAAACACCGAAATTAGAGCCGTATGTTAATGCCTTCGGAATGACACCCTATTAACTTTTAGCACTTGTTTGCGTATCTCTACATGTCGGCTTTTGCCTTTTTCCCGTGCTGTGTAAATGGAGGAGTGTGTTTGCATTATAGTTATAGTTATTCGACTAATAACAATGATTTAGATTAATCTGCTCAAGAATTATTGACAAATGACAACAAACTGACCAACATCGAATTATGCGTATTAACAAAGCCATTTAAGTAAAGTACTCAGGGGTCATTTTCGACCAAAAACTGACGTGGATGGAATATCCACATCCAAAATACACACAGAAAGCAACAATTGCCCACCCTAGCTGTACGTGCACCCCCCGATCCTAGGGGATAATATTTTTCATAAAGATTAAAGCCTGAGGAACAATTTTTAGACATGTCCCAAAAAAAAACTGCCAGCACTTTCAAAATGGCGGCCATATGTTTTTGTCATTTAACACAGTAACTAAAAAAGATGGACAAAAACTTTTTTCACAAAAAACAACGCCCATAGAATTTTCTACAATGTTTCTATACAATATTTTGATAGGAGTTACCATTTTCAGATAAGTGTCCTAAATTAAGAAAACATTGAAATTCATATATCGGTAAATCATTTAGAAGAAATAACTGTGACAATTATTGTAAGGCGTATAATATAACTTTCTTTATATTATTAATGTAACAAAAAATAAAATAAACTGAAAGAAATTAATAATAATAATATTATAATTTGCAGACATTTATATCTTGAAAACGGTAACTCCTCTATCAAAACATTGAATTAAAGCAAAATTGTAGGCAATTTTATTCAAAATATGAGTTTATATTTGCCAGATATGGATCAAAGAAATGGGCTAGCGTGGACGAGTTTCGCCTAATTGCCATTAGACAGAAATGTGGTGACAAAAGCTGAATCATTTATCTGGAAAATGGTAACTTCTCTCCAAATATTGTGTAGGAACAAATTTGTAGAAAATTTTATGCACTTTATTTTTTCTGCAGAAAGTTTTTCTCCATCTTTTCTAGTTTTTGTGTTAAATGACAAAAACAATATTTGCAAATTTTTTTTTTATAAACATGGACGCCATTTTGAAAGTACAGCCAGTTTTTTTTTGAGGACATGTCTAAAATTGTTCCTTAGGCTTTAATCTTTATGAAAAACATTGTCCCCAAGGATCGGATGACAGTTACAGTGGGCTCTCGTAATACCCGGTAAGATACGGGCAGATGTGTGAAAAGAACTGGGGGTTAAACTCAAAGATGACCCTATGGTTCTATATTGGGGTTCTAAGACAAATCATAACCTACGTATCGGTGGTATGGTGGACCAAGATACTGCAATTGAGAGCAATTAGGCTATTAAAGGCTTGTAAATAATGAATACTCTACTGATGACTACTAATTAACGAGTCCTGTAAAATAGACTATTAAAAAAGTCAAAAACCGTATTTTGCCGGCCATTTTCAAAGATGGGAGCTTAAATGCAACTCTTTTTGTGAATTTATAGGATTTCACTCAGAAGGCTACAGAGACTCTGTCTACAAATTTCATTGATGACATGAGATTTTTAAAAGACCTCATTTGTAACATGTAACGATTGCACTACGAAATTTGTGAGATTTTAAGACAAAGGTTTTTCAGCAAATATGATGTTCCTCTAGTTTAGTATTAAGTATAAGTAAAGTACATGAAAAAAACGTTAACACTTCAATGCATGTATATTTTTAAATGTCTTGGGTACTCGTCCGAGTTCAATTTAAAATAGAAAGTAAGCTATAGTTTCCGGTGGAACAGAACCAGATACAATTATTTTAAGAACATAATTTTTGCACTGTCTACTGTGAGGCATGTTTTAAATCGATCTTTCAAATTCAGACAGTGAACAGGCGAATGACTTCGGACAATACATAATATATAATTTTTTTTCGAAATTCACGTTCCTTTAGAAATCTGTCATCGACTTGCTAATTGTTTCTTTAAGCTTACAGGAAATGCTTGCTTTCTGTGCAGTGTCGCCCAACAAAAACTAATGATCTCAGTAATCTAGCGGAGAACTAGTTTATATAAAAAAATAAATTAAAAAAAAACGTGTTAAAGGCAGTGGTTTTATTTTAAAACCAAATTGCACTAAGAAGTAGAAAGTATATTTTTTGTTCAACTTTGTAAATAAAAAACCATTGGGCGGTCATAAAATGTTACTTCATATAGTCAGGGCGCCCAATTTTCTATTATCAAAGTTGAAAAAAAAATTTCAATTAGGAATTAGTCGGTGTATGGGATAAAAATAAAACGAGGTTATTTCCACTAGTCGACGTTTCGAATAAACTTTTATTCTTCCTCAAGACTGAAAAAACAACATACAAAAAATATGAGTTACCATATTACAAAAATGGAATGAATTTCAAAAACATTTTTTTATAGTATAAATAAAATATATGACAATTACTTTAAAAGAACTAATTAAAATTTATGTAAATTATGTAAATAAATGAACAATTACAATGCATAATAATTTAATAGTAAGTAATAACCTTACCTTTGGTGAAACAAAACCACAAAAATACTTCTTAGGTGAGAAGGAGTCATAATATTGAACAACTCCTTCAGAGCAATAAGACTAAAAAAAAAAAAAGGTCGTTATACGTATCAATCCAAAGAAGATTTTAATACTCCCAATTTTTACAAGAATAAAAATTTTTCTCATAGATTTTGAGTAATTTTAGATTTTAACGTCGTATATTTTTTTCTGAATGTTTCGCCGCCATTTTGGAAATGCCATATTTCCAAAACTAAACATCGGAGAAAAGAAAAGAAAAAACCATTCGATTTGTTTCCGTAAAAGCTTTAATTTTGTACCCTTGCATTTTTTTTATTAAAATCTACATTTTTCGAGTAATTAAGAAAAAACATTGATTTTAGGGGGTGAAAATTACAATTTCAGTTCGCAATATCTCGAAAAATATGCATTTTAGCAAAAAAATGTATAAGACCTTTCTTTCTTATAATTTGATTCTTTATCAGATTATGTGTATTTTTTGGGGTTTTTTTGCGACAACCCCCAAGAAAAGGTGGGAACCACCCTTAACCAAAAAGCAGGAAAAATGACAATATAGATTGTTATATACATACTGTATGAAGCGTGTTGAAGAAAAAAATTTAGAAATTCTTTACATCATTTGGGATTTAAAAGCTTCACTTATGGGCCAGGAACCCGCCGACCACTAATTGGGTGTTAGTTCTTGATCCAATGTGCTTTTATGGAGCTAGTAATTATAGTTCTTGAGTATTCTGTACAAAATGCTGCTTTGCAGTTCAGTACCGTGAGGTGGCTTACAACCAGGAGAGTAGTTGTTTTAGAACGAGACGATTAAATTGTCATTTCTGTGGTACGGTTTTGATTTAGTTCATGAACTAGTATGTTTCTACAGTTGATAATTGTAGTTTTTGAGTATTCTGTACTAATTGCTGCTTTGCAATTCAATACACGAAGGTAGATTACAACCTGGAGAGTAGAAGAAGACGGTTAAATTAAAATTTCTAAGTTAAATTTTTACCAAAAAATGATAGCGCTTTTCATGATGTATGTTTGCCGCTCCACATTTTTTGCTTCAATTATCTTTTTAAGTCCGTAAAATCATTACCAACGTTTCAGTTAACCACTCAGGCTAACGATGAAATTTATAGCGGCATATACGTTAATCGAGATTTAAATTAACCGGTGTGTTTCGAATGCATGTGTTTGATATAACCAGCTAAAAATAAGGACTGTATGCTCATATCTGCCCAGGAAATAACGTATGTTACAAACCAGTACTCGGAGATCTAGAAACTTTTCGATAGGTGTGCTTTGAAAAACGATTCATAGTTTAATGAACTAACATCTATCCGCGTCATATTTAATATCGTCTAAGAGTTTCTATTATTAATAATAACTACAAAGGAAGCTTTTTTTCTGTTTTAATCAACTAGGTATATTATAACCCGACAAAATTTTTTAATAATCCTCGTAGGAAAAAAATTCTACAGAAATCCGTTTCATAACACGCTTACCTCAAATGTCGAATAAAAAATGTCTGTGTATCTGTATGTATGTATGTGAAGTGTAGACTATTTATTTTCTAAACACGATAACTTCTGTTAGACTAAAATTTTTATTTCACATTTGGTATATAAAAATATATAAAATAATTACTGAACTACACTATATCCGTCATAAAGGGTGATCGCCAGAGGTGGGTACATTGTTTTATTATAATTATGGTCTTAACTCAGTTTTCGAATTTGGACCAGTTGCATTAATAGTAGGCAGTCATTGCACGTTAACATACAAATTGATGTAATTTTTCCAAAGCCTTAACAGACTTGACCAAGGAATTACTTAGTAGACTTCGTATTGCAGGTCGATCTATATTGTTACTAACGTTTTTCCAAAGTTATTTATGCAATAGAATACACTATGTAGAATACCATAGTTTCAAATATGTCCAAATTCAGGCTATCTCTGGGGTTTACAGGGTTCCATTCTGAGGCCCCTCCTGTTCGGTTTATAAGTTACAAAATATTCTGTGACAATAAAAAAAGTGGTGTGATGCAAATAGCCTCCCCTTCCATGTAGAGAAAATGTAATGTGATGTCACATAATAGAAAAAAATCCCATCCTCTATGAATAGAATTTAGATAATAATGCTCTAACCCGTCCCAAATTTGTCAAAGACCTTGGCGTCATTTTCGATAACAAACTGACATTTAACAAGCATAATGAACAAATCGTACTCATATACGGGTTTTGTTCTTCGGAACTCTAAAGGCTTTACAGATGTTAACGTATTTTTGTTGCTTTTTCACTTCATAAGGTCAAAGAAGTAAATGAAGTAAAAAAAAATTGAGGCTTTTGGTTCTTGTATACACACTAAATCACATTTTTAATTTTGTCACCCCCTTCAATAAATGGTGGAGGTGGTAATGGGGCGGCTAATGCCAAAAAAAATTTTTGAGACCTTAGATTCTCTTATATATTATACTAAATACCAATTTTATGGACTCTTGCTTGATTTACCTATTTACCTCCATTTACCCCCAACCCTTCAACAGAATAAGAGCAAAATATAATGTAGTTTCAGATCTCATTAAAATACATACGTGTACCAAATTTTAAGCCAATATCTTAAACGCTTCCAGAGTAATCGTGCGCACAAAAAAAAGTTGTAGACAGTCAGACCGACGCGACAGTCAGACAGACAGAGATTTCTTTTTTGCTTAAACTTAAAATCTCGACATTTCATGACATTCTAAGCCTATTTGAACAATACAAATTTTCAAAATTTTTTTTTGCTTTACTACATCTCCACTGGATGTGGAAGTAAAACTTTTTCTTTACCACATATTAATTTACACCAATACCATGTATCTTGTCAAGTCTCGTGTACCAAATTTGAAGTCAATATCTTAAACGATTCCAGAGTAATCGTGCGCACAAAAAAAAATTAAACGACCGACAGACAGAATTTTTTTTTGCTCTAACTTAAAATCTCGACGTTTCATGACATTCTAAGCCTATTTAAATAATAAAAATTAAAAAAAAATTTTGTCGTTACTATATTTCCACTGGACGTGGAAGTAAAATTGAAATTGTAATTTTTTTTCTATACGTTATGTTATGTATCTTACGTTGTGATTTTCCTGTTATGTACAACTCATCATGTATCTTTATATGCAGTATATATTATGTTATTTTCAATCCTGTATTGACATTTTATACTGTTGAATAGCGTACGTAATTTTTCTTTAAATTTCCCATTTTTGGGTGGAGATTTAATTGAGTCTCCAATGGTGCTTTCAATACAATTAGGTTACAAATGAAACCCCAATAAACCGTAGACGTTGCTCAACATTGCAACGCGTTTTTCACGAAGGACTATCCTGAAGGCACATAAAATGCATGAAACTAGGGCCTAACTAAGTAGAGGTCATTCTTTTATTTTGAGACGTTCCTTCTGTTTTCCCTGTCTTAACCACGTAACTTTCAGTTCAAATTAAAATACAATATTAATTTATCTTTACTGCCATACATAGCAGTAGCTAGTTATATGTATTTGCATATAAGAGAAGTTCCACATTACAATGGCTAAGCCTAATCGTTCCCTCTAAGGTA
Organism: Rutpela maculata; assembly: GCA_936432065.2. Lineage (NCBI taxonomy): Eukaryota > Metazoa > Arthropoda > Insecta > Coleoptera > Cerambycidae > Rutpela > Rutpela maculata. The sequence goes on along the minus strand of OW386293.2, from coordinate 133,970,624 downwards.
AAATTAACTGTGAAATTCGCTACGCATTCCATATTCATCGCAGACTTATTTTACACATTATTTAGATATTTTAATTAAACGAGATATTAGACACTCAACTCAATACAAACAGACTCTCCAGGGGAAAAGAAAAACATCTACCGCACAAGCTTCACTTCATGAAGGATGATTAATGACAGTTTACTGCATATATTAACAATAATTTCGCGCAAGAACGGTGCAGATGAGATTTTTATATTGCGTCCATGTTAAAAGTGCTAAATAAACAGAATGTCTGTTCTGCTTGAGGTCTGGACGGGGTAAACAGGGCTTTCGCGTATCGAAAATCTGTAACCGTTTTATTTATTGATTTATTTTATTAGTCCTGTTAATGAACGCTCAAAGAGGAGGTCTGGAAGGAAATGCCGAGATCCCATTTTTTTTTACTTCAGTGCTGTGTTTGGACTAGTTAGGAGGTAAACATACCAAAAGTGTTCGAACATAGGAGGTGAGTGGGGCACGAAGAAGGGCCTGTTTTTTGGTTTTTCACTTATATCTCGAAAACGGTTAGCCCTAGCCAAAAAGGGACTATGTGAAAAATTGAAGCTTACAAAATTTCCTAATGTTTACATTAATTTTTTTCGTATCTGTTATAGTTTTCGAGATATACGCTCGTGAACTTCGCTTTTCGAAAAACTTTTCCTTGCCTCACGTTTTTTGATATTTGCCACCCTAATACTTGGAGTAAAGGTAGTTAGAAAATAAAAACAATCATTCGTTGAAATTAGATTTAATTTAAAAAAATTTAATCAAAAAAATAAAATGATGTTAAGGCACGTTAAGTACCTGGCATGACATTCAGTACATGTAACGACATTAACGAAAAATCATAATATGAAAATCATATCGTTTTGGCTCTCTTGTGGCGAGAGGGTCCTGGTGTCAGCTGAGGTGGTGGTTCGTCGTCTATATTCTCTTCCACCTCATCTTTCATTTCTTTAAACGATATAGAAAGGGGCTCCACCTCTTTGGCATTCTTCGTTTCCTAAAATGGGGATACCATTGAGACAATTACCTTAACATTTTTGATATTAGATTCTGTTGCCGTTTTGCCGTTTTTTTTGCAATATTTCATTTTAATTGTTGATTGCACGATCTCTGACTTACGTAACAGTCAGAACTTTGGGAGAATTGTTATATTTTCTCGTGCAACATTACCCATTACTTCAGCCCAAATTAGCTCACCGGAGGTCAGTTCATAGTGGTAAGGCGGCAGTCGTAATACATCATTACCTCTAGCTTTAGCCATTTCCTCCACGATATATTTCTTATATATCAGCAAATGCTGTTTCTCTAGGGCAGGGATTCCCAACAAAATTTTTTCAAGGACCCCCTCATCGGTCGCTATACTGACAAGGATCCCTTAAAAGCTTAAATTCTTCTTAAAATGAAGATTATGTAGAATCTACCACTGCAAGCCAAGTAAAATACAAAACAATTGAATATCTCAGTGACATTTCGCGGACCTCTAAGACAAGTTGGTCCGCGGACCCCTAGGGGTCTGCGGACCACCTATTGGGAATCCCTGCTCTAGGGTCTGCAATTTGGCTTTAACCAAGCTTGGATTTGTGCTTTTATCCATGCGTTGGTTGGGAACTTTTCCATTAATCGGCTGTGGGACGGTGCGTTATCCATAATTTATAACGATAGATCCGCGTTCCATCTTTGTGAGAATTTTTTTCCTTAAAAACATTTGCGTTCATGTCCTCATGATAATTGTCAGTTTTTTGGACACCCACGAATACTGAATCATTTTCTATGTTCGCTTTTATTAGGCGTTTTCTTTTCCTGTTGGTCTTTTTAACAGTAACAGCTGCCAACTTTAGGCCAATTAATACTCTACCTCCTCTTGAAAAAGTTCTGGAACTAGCTGCCTATAATCAATTGGTGGATTATTTTCAAAACAACAGTATTTTTGTAGTAAATCAGCGCCCGGCTTCAGAGCTAAACATTCTTGTGAGACAGCCATACAACTAACTTTAACGAAATGGAAAGAAATGATTGATAAAGGAAATTATATTGTGGCAGTATTCATAGACCTGAAACGGGCATTTGAAATAATAGATAGTCTATTGAGTAAATTAAAATATTATGGTCTTGGTGGTTCTCTGCTTGATTGATTGAAGGACTATCTATTGAACAGAAAGTAAGTTACTAAAACAAGGAATACTTTCTCATCTTCATAGCTAATTGGAACAGGTGTACCCCAAGGAAGTATACTAGGCCCACTGCTATTTATAATCTACTTGAATGGAATTAACTGTATTACCAATTGTGAATTTATTAATTTATATGCTGATGATACACTCATTGGCAATTAGTAGTAATGATCTTGATTTAATGAATACGGAGCTTACTAAAATTGAACAATACATGCAAACGAATAAATTAAAAATTAGTGTTGATAAAACAAAAGCTATGATAATAACCAGTAGATACAAATACAATTTAATCTACATAAACAGTATTAATTTGAGAATAGAAAACAGAAACATTGAAATAGTAAGTGAAATTAAATACTTAGGTATATAATAGACAATACACTTACATTAAAAAATCATTTTACGTATACCTATATACAAGAAGATATCAAAAGAACTCTATTTCTTTGCTCGAATTTCAAATAACTTGTCTGTATACACTAAAATAACGGTTTTTAAGACAATAATACAACCACATTTTGACTACTGTGCTAGTATTTTGTATCTACTGGATAGTAATTGTACACCAGGAATCAGGACTACAAAAACTACAGAACAGGGGAATGAGAATGATTCTCAAGTGTAACAGGTTTACATCTGTTAATTTGATGCTAAAAACACTCGACTGGTTCTCGGTCAGGGAAAGGTGGAATTATTTTACAATTATTTTTATCTTCAAAATTATAAATGGAATGCTTCCAAGTTATTTTACATTTAATTATCAAGTACATAACCATTTCTATATTGCTAAAACAAATTTAAAAAAACCAATGAACACATTATTTTTCAAGGGTCTTAATGAATACAACAACCTACCTAGTATTGTTAAAAATAGTAGCAATCTTAACAACCCCAAACATAATTTGCTGGCGTATCTGAGGTCTTAGTCCTGTAATACAGTTCTTTCTCTTGTTTATTTTCTCGTTGTGATGTTTATGATTGCATTTATTACAATTCTTTGAGAGTGCTATTTACGTATATGATAGGCTAATGTCTAATTTAGATTTATAGTCTTACGTTTTTATAAAATGAACTAGTTTATATTTTATATTATATTTATATTAGGGTGTCCTATTTCCAATAAAGTTATTATTATATTATTATTAATCCGGTTAACTTTCATATGAGCTTAACGAACACTTTGAACATTTTTATCTTGCCAAATTCGCGTTACAGTATGTCCTTCGTTCAACCACATCTTGTTTAAATAATATTTTCTTCTCCGTTCATGAGTATAGTAGCTGTAATTGCCTAAATATAATTTTTTCGCCAACAAAAAATATCGTCTCTCTCGAGTAAGATGCTGTTGCTATTTAGTTTTGCAAATACAGAGTTCAAATCACGTAAAATTTTACTAAGCGTCGTTTGGTTCATTCTGGGTATATCGTCATTTTCATTCAAGGACTGTAAAATTTTCTATAAAGTAGGAATTTCATTATCAAAGAAAAATATATGAACTTTACGCCGAAATCCATTTTTCTCGAAATCGTTTAATTTTCTTTTTTCCCTCCAAATTTCTCATTAGATTCTTGAATATCCCCTTCACCTTTTACCTGCCTTAAAATTCCATAAAAACTCTATAAACATGCATGATTAATAAAATCTAAGGCTTTGATTTTTTCCAAATGCCTAGATACGATTCGTCAGATTATGACATTTGCGAAACTTGTAAATTTGCACGCCTCATTGTACGCCAGTAGGCCTACTGTCTACACTTACTGCTCAGACTATACATTAATACAAATATTTCTTCAGTTGTAAGAGCATACGAAATATTCTCTTATTGATCAACGATTCACAGAAAAAACAATCGATCTAATTAAAAACTATGTCGCACTCAATATAATCATGAAGGGACCTAATTACCAAAGCGGCGGATATACGAAAAAGGGTGTTCATAAAGGTTAATTAGAGTTTTGAATATTTCAAGGATGCTTGATTGCGTCGCCGTATAAAGAAATTAATTAACGTTCAAATTTAAAACCTATTGGCAACCTACGTAGAATAGATAGTGTCTGGTTTAAAATAGACGTTGGAGCATACGTTTGGATATTGTTTTTAATATTAATATATTCAATAGTTATCATAATTGGACAGTTATTAGTAATAGTCGATATTAATCGATATTGTCTTTTACGGGACACGTCATAAAATTAATTAAAAACGTGATATATACCTTTGTAGGAAAAGAACAGTTGTAGATAAATTTTGTTACGAAAAAAACGTGATGTTTATGAAAGTAAATGCTTATTATTAATAACACAGGCACACAAAAGAAAAAAATATATAAAATATTGTATTTCTATGAATTTTGAAGCGCTGAATATGAAATCATCGTCGGAATTCACCTAGAAAGTTACCAGAACTTTCTAACCTCAAAAATAGCTTAAAATCTACAATATTGTAAAAAAAAGGAAATAAATACCCATGAAAACGTCTAAAATATTGTATACCCATGTAATTTGAGACGCTGAATACGAACTTGATGTCAAATTTCCCCCAGCAAATCACCAGAATTTTCTAACCTCAAAACAATAGCTTTAAATCTACAATATTGTCAAAAAAAATGAAAGAAGTCCTATGCAAATGACCACATCTTAACACTTAAAGTAGTAATTCAAGATACCTTTTAAAGTTTTTAAAAGAGTTGAGAGAATTTGGATGTCAAAGGGTTAAAGATCTTATTCCTTTTTGTGGTAACTATCAAAAGTTCTATGCAGTGGATTTCGCGCTCGTTTGACTCCTTTTTTTTTTGACTTCTCCACTTCTTAGATCCTCATATTAGACTGGCGGTATATGACCAGTCAGGTGCAACGTTTTTAAAATGTATGCCAATCATATATATGAATGAAATTGCCATGAATATGCCAGAAACGCAAATTTTAGGCAGTCGTCGCGTGCAGAAGGGTGTGCAAATCGATTTTTTTGTTTTTTTCTTGTTTTTTTTTTATTCTAAAATGGATGCCAATAGTGCCAAACGAAAAAACGTGAAAAAGAATCCAGCAGAAATTCACTGGCATGCAGTTTCCGCGCGCAAAACAACTCTTGATGCGCACATTAAATCGTAAAATTTTTTGGTGTTCTTGATTTTGGATGATTTTGATTTTGGATTTTTTTTCAAGGCTTTTCGTTTGGCACTATTGGCATCCATTTTAAAATTTAAAAAAAAACACAAAAAAAATAAATCGATTTGCACACTCTTCTGCACGCGACGACTGCCTAAAATTTGCGTTTCTGGCATATTCATGGTAATTTCATTCATATATATGATTGGCATACATTTTAAAAACCTTGCACCTGACTGGTCATGTACCGCCAGTCTATATTGATGATTTTCCTGAAAATATTGGGGATTATAGTGAAGAACAGGGAGAAAAATTCCATCAGGACATTATGGAAATGGAGCGATTTTGGTCAAAAAAAATTTATTAAAACTACTAACTATATTCAAAGTTTTCCCCATCTTGCGCACCCCCCGGTTATGAAAACATATTTCCCATTCCCCCTGACCATTTTCATTTTCGAGCAGAAAAGGAACCTCTTATCTGAACCCATGTAAAAAGTGGAGTATGTTGTACTTCAAACGATGCTGAATAATCAATGGGCCCAACCTCCTAAAGTCAAGGGTTTCCAAGATATTTAAGTATACAGTTTGAAAAATGCAGTTGGCAGAGGCAGTACGTTGTTTCCATCAGCCTTGAAAAACTAATTATACAGCTTATATTTGTATATGGTCGCCGTGTAAATTTTCAAATAACACACATTTTTGTTATATACAACATGCGACAATGCAGGAAGAGCTATAAATACATTTTTATGAGCGTATTTATTCTTTTTAAACCTTAAAACGCTTGTGAATTTCATAACATTCGGACATAAAATGGTATGTGGGACAACAATTCGTCCAAGGGTATTGTTGCGTCGAAAAAATATATTAAATTAAAAAAAAAGCGAAGGAAATTTACGAGCGGCATAAATGAAGCGTGCTTTAAAATGCTTAACCAGATGTAAATCATATTTTAATTGTTCTAAGAATACACTAAATGGCTGCCAAATGTGCGGTTAAACTTGACACTTTAACGTCTTTATAGTTTTATAGGTAGGGTTGGCGCCTTGGGGATTATACTAATTATTATCTTCTTAAGACTTTAAACAATGTCGCTTGGTGGGACGTATCTGGTATTAGATGTATGGTTTTCTATTGCAATCGTTAATGTGCACTCGGGAATACGAAATGTCTATTTGCGGTCTAGGAAATAGTTTTTTAAAGTATTCCTCAAGATGAAGCGAAATATCCGCAGCGGAAGCGATACCAAAAATGGCTTTTTTGTCTACTTTTGAGGTTATAGGATTCAAAAGTTTTTTCAGCTTATTTATAATAAATACATCATTTAGTACCTTGCTCTTTAAAATAAGCTTTCGAATGGTCATCTACGATGTTTACTCGCAAAGTTATAGCCATTTTAAGGTGACATAAATTTGAAACCATGATCCCCTACAACTCAACAATATTAACCAAACGATTAAAGCTTGTTGGATTATCCCTTCTGTTGTGTTAAATCTTGATTCGTTTAGAGTTGTTCGGTTACGATTGTTGGGTTGTAGGGGATCATGTCACCTTAAAATGGCTATAACTTTGCGAAGAAACATCATAGATGACCATTTGAAAGTTCATTTTAAAGACGAAGGATGGTACTAAATGATGTATTTATTAAAAATAAGCTGAAAAAATTTTTGTTCTATGCATAACCTCAAAAATTGCCAAAAAAGCCATTTTTTAAGTACTTAACCTCAAATATTTCAAAATCCTGGCGTGATGGGCCAATTCGCATTCAGCGCGAAAAATTACTTTGGAGATGACCCTCAGCTGAATAACAACATTCATTCCCAGACCTGTGATACATCAGTAAAAATATTCTCGTTTTTGTTCATTCAATGATCATTCATTACATCTGGTTCATTATGTACAATTCTTATTCTATGCTAATAGATCTTTCGACGCTAACAATTATAATCACACTGGTCGTCCGAGCCGAAATGGACGTCGCAGTCCATCTTGTTACATTCATAATCATCAACTGCATCGTCATTACCATCATCACTAGAATTATCATCATTACCATTATCATCAGACATTATCATTTCTGGAATTAAATTTATATTGTAATCAAGATTATCATCATCCTGTTCAAGTGATTCCTCTACACAAGCAATTATTAAAGTTGGTATCCTTACAATTCTTACAGAACGAGGTACATTAATACCCAGTTTTTTGTAGCCACATCTCTTAACACATCCACCCTTACAAGTACAATTATTTTGCTTACAAAAGGATTTTGAAATGAATCTGGAATGGGTTTCTCTGAAGAGAATTTTGGTTGTGAAAATCCATTTTCCATTGTCCATCCCCAGTTTACCGAATTTGTATTCTTATTCAAAAGCCAGGCTTGACATTGAAAGAATTCTCTAAGAGCATGCTCGCGTATGGCTGCCTCTGTCGGGGAAAATTTACATGTATCCACATTCTTATCTTGCTGAAGCATGAATTGGAATCTAATTGAAATTTCCTTCAGGAGGGTATTTTTTCAAATATAAAAAACTGACTAATTTTAAAGCTACCTTGCATAGGTTATTAGGTTATGCATTTGGATCGAGAAAAAATTCCGATTCCGTAACCAGATCATCGTAGTTGCTTAAAATGTGGGGGTGGGTTGGGTCACCTGTGGTCAATCTTTACTTATTTTATTCAAATTGATAAAAACAAAACCGACCCGACAAGCCCTCGCAAGTCTAGCACCGGAAAATCTGAAGGAGGGTTGGTTATTCCGGTTTAGGGGTAGTGAGTAAAGGGTAGGTCGGAAATTATTGTCACCATCGTGTTACCCGCCCTCTAGAACGGGGGAAAATGTATTGCGTTCCAGTCATTGAACTTTTTGGGTTTTTGCCTTTTTCTGGTTTACTTCATCCGAAAATCATAACACCAGGGTAATACTAAACACTAATTACAACAAGTAATTACTTCATTAATATACCACTAGAGACTATAATTTACTACTTGTCACTTTATTACTTTGCTTACTTCTTAATGTATCTCAACCCATTATCTGTACTAAACTGTCCTAACTCGGCTTCTCCATTCCTCTATATACCTAAAGATGAGAACTCTAGAATGTTCTCTCCTCATTCTGTAATTTTCTAGTAGGCTCTCTGCAATTTCCAGATTTTAACACCGCGCGCCATCTCTGGGCTGATTGCCAAACTAACTAACTTAATTGTTTTCTGTTACTTATACATGGAACTTGGAGAGAATTCCTGCAGATGTCTCTGGGGGTAAAAATATGTAACAATATGGACCCACAAAATCTTTTACTATGGACAAATTTTTAGCTATCGTTTTTGTCAGATAATAGTATATTATTCAACGAGCGGTAATGTAGGTAATAACTCACGCAGATGAAGTTTACAGCACGAGCCGAAGGCGAGTGCTGAAATTCATCAAGTGAGTTATTACCATTACCGCAAGTTGAATACTATACTTTATCTACGATTATAACAATAAATATTAAATTGAGAAAATTTTGTTTAAATTACTCAGTTTGTTTATTAATAAAATTAACTGTAAAATTTAATTTTTGTGCACCCTTTTATATTTGTTGTCTTCAAAGATTTAGCCACTTTTAAGCGGAGGTAGAATGTGATTTTTATCGAAATAGTCATAAACTGCTTGTAGACAAAAAATCAGCTTTGTAGATTAATATTCCGCGGCGGAAAATGCAAAACTTCTCCACAAACTGCACTAGCCCGGAGCGCATATTCGGTCAAAAGTCTTGTTTTTTATGTTAGAGGAAAAATAAAAAAGCGTCGGAAATCTCAATCAATTCTCTTTATATAAGCTGTCTACAAATTTTTCGAAAAAAAAAAACGATAATTATCGAAATATTCGAGGAAATGTAGGAAATTACACGTTTTCCTATAGATTGTATGTAAATCTTAGAAGAAATAATTTTTCTCAGAAACTTTTGTTTCGAAGGGCCAAGATCAACGAAGCGTCAAAGTAGTACATGATATTAAGTGAACATCGTATATGAGATCGATTTTAGTTAATTACCGATTAATTAGGTGACAAAATGGAGAAATTTTACCGAAAACAAAAAAATCCCAAATCCCGCCCCCTCTAATTCCTTCATTTTTCTCGGAATTCTATAAATAGAAAAAAAAGTTTTAGCAAATTTAATCCTATTTGAATTAACTAGAGTAGTCTTTTGGCGTAGGAGCCAAGATTAAAAAGTTGCGAACTGTAGAAGCTCAAACTTTGCGATTTTTTGCCGTACATGGCCAACATTTCAGTAGTTATCTCCGAAACGAAAAAAAAAAAAATCAAAATTCTGATGGTAGCAAAAGATTCGTAGTGGAAAATACTCGTTTGACCCTGTTTTTTATTTCGAGCTAACTCCCACAGTTTCGGAGATATCTGCGAAAAATAACAAAAAACAGCTAACATTTCGGAGCCGAAAAAATTGCAAAAACATGCAATCTTGACACGTCATATTTTTCGAAAAACACCATACCCGTACGATGTCGCGACGTAAAGAGTAAGTCTTCCAGATAAACCTGATCGTAAATTGTACGGCGAAATTCGAGAATTCGGCTCGGCTTGAACGAATCAAAAGTTTTTGTGACATTTCAGCAAATCGATCTTTTTTTGTAACATGTTTAATTTTGTACTCATTTTTGCAACACTAAAAGTTTGGTAGACTTGCACTTTCATCATTCATACTGTCTAAGCTATCATGAGAAAAAAATCTAGCTTTATAGATATTAACGCGAAAAATCTATCGCTACCTCCCTGGCTACCACCTTCGTGTGTCGCGCAGTACTTCGATTGGAAAGGCTAGGCATGAAGATAAAGGTGATTGGCTCTGTACCTAGCGTGAGTTATAATAACTCACTCATTATAACTCACGCTATTTATTAATTGTTCAAAAGCAGTTCATTAATTACAGGGTTCCCAGTTGGTCCCTTTTTATGGACTTGGTCATTTTAAGGTGACATAAATTTGAAACCATGATCCCCTACAACTCAACAATATTAACCAAACGATTAAAGCTTGTTGGATTATCCCTTCTGTTGTGTTAAATCTTGATTCGTTTAGAGTTGTTCGGTTACGATTGTTGGGTTGTAGGGGATCATGTCACCTTAAAATGGCTATAACTTTGCGAAGAAACATCATAGATGACCATTTGAAAGTTCATTTTAAAGACGAAGGATGGTACTAAATGATGTATTTATTAAAAATAAGCTGAAAAAATTTTTGTTCTATGCATAACCTCAAAAATTGCCAAAAAAGCCATTTTTTAAGTACTTAACCTCAAATATTTCAAAATCCTGGCGTGATGGGCCAATTCGCATTCAGCGCGAAAAATTACTTTGGAGATGACCCTCAGCTGAATAACAACATTCATTCCCAGACCTGTGATACATCAGTAAAAATATTCTCGTTTTTGTTCATTCAATGATCATTCATTACATCTGGTTCATTATGTACAATTCTTATTCTATGCTAATAGATCTTTCGACGCTAACAATTATAATCACACTGGTCGTCCGAGCCGAAATGGACGTCGCAGTCCATCTTGTTACATTCATAATCATCAACTGCATCGTCATTACCATCATCACTAGAATTATCATCATTACCATTATCATCAGACATTATCATTTCTGGAATTAAATTTATATTGTAATCAAGATTATCATCATCCTGTTCAAGTGATTCCTCTACACAAGCAATTATTAAAGTTGGTATCCTTACAATTCTTACAGAACGAGGTACATTAATACCCAGTTTTTTGTAGCCACATCTCTTAACACATCCACCCTTACAAGTACAATTATTTTGCTTACAAAAGGATTTTGAAATGAATCTGGAATGGGTTTCTCTGAAGAGAATTTTGGTTGTGAAAATCCATTTTCCATTGTCCATCCCCAGTTTACCGAATTTGTATTCTTATTCAAAAGCCAGGCTTGACATTGAAAGAATTCTCTAAGAGCATGCTCGCGTATGGCTGCCTCTGTCGGGGAAAATTTACATGTATCCACATTCTTATCTTGCTGAAGCATGAATTGGAATCTAATTGAAATTTCCTTCAGGAGGGTATTTTTTCAAATATAAAAAACTGACTAATTTTAAAGCTACCTTGCATAGGTTATTAGGTTATGCATTTGGATCGAGAAAAAATTCCGATTCCGTAACCAGATCATCGTAGTTGCTTAAAATGTGGGGGTGGGTTGGGTCACCTGTGGTCAATCTTTACTTATTTTATTCAAATTGATAAAAACAAAACCGACCCGACAAGCCCTCGCAAGTCTAGCACCGGAAAATCTGAAGGAGGGTTGGTTATTCCGGTTTAGGGGTAGTGAGTAAAGGGTAGGTCGGAAATTATTGTCACCATCGTGTTACCCGCCCTCTAGAACGGGGGAAAATGTATTGCGTTCCAGTCATTGAACTTTTTGGGTTTTTGCCTTTTTCTGGTTTACTTCATCCGAAAATCATAACACCAGGGTAATACTAAACACTAATTACAACAAGTAATTACTTCATTAATATACCACTAGAGACTATAATTTACTACTTGTCACTTTATTACTTTGCTTACTTCTTAATGTATCTCAACCCATTATCTGTACTAAACTGTCCTAACTCGGCTTCTCCATTCCTCTATATACCTAAAGATGAGAACTCTAGAATGTTCTCTCCTCATTCTGTAATTTTCTAGTAGGCTCTCTGCAATTTCCAGATTTTAACACCGCGCGCCATCTCTGGGCTGATTGCCAAACTAACTAACTTAATTGTTTTCTGTTACTTATACATGGAACTTGGAGAGAATTCCTGCAGATGTCTCTGGGGGTAAAAATATGTAACAATATGGACCCACAAAATCTTTTACTATGGACAAATTTTTAGCTATCGTTTTTGTCAGATAATAGTATATTATTCAACGAGCGGTAATGTAGGTAATAACTCACGCAGATGAAGTTTACAGCACGAGCCGAAGGCGAGTGCTGAAATTCATCAAGTGAGTTATTACCATTACCGCAAGTTGAATACTATACTTTATCTACGATTATAACAATAAATATTAAATTGAGAAAATTTTGTTTAAATTACTCAGTTTGTTTATTAATAAAATTAACTGTAAAATTTAATTTTTGTGCACCCTTTTATATTTGTTGTCTTCAAAGATTTAGCCACTTTTAAGCGGAGGTAGAATGTGATTTTTATCGAAATAGTCATAAACTGCTTGTAGACAAAAAATCAGCTTTGTAGATTAATATTCCGCGGCGGAAAATGCAAAACTTCTCCACAAACTGCACTAGCCCGGAGCGCATATTCGGTCAAAAGTCTTGTTTTTTATGTTAGAGGAAAAATAAAAAAGCGTCGGAAATCTCAATCAATTCTCTTTATATAAGCTGTCTACAAATTTTTCGAAAAAAAAAAACGATAATTATCGAAATATTCGAGGAAATGTAGGAAATTACACGTTTTCCTATAGATTGTATGTAAATCTTAGAAGAAATAATTTTTCTCAGAAACTTTTGTTTCGAAGGGCCAAGATCAACGAAGCGTCAAAGTAGTACATGATATTAAGTGAACATCGTATATGAGATCGATTTTAGTTAATTACCGATTAATTAGGTGACAAAATGGAGAAATTTTACCGAAAACAAAAAAATCCCAAATCCCGCCCCCTCTAATTCCTTCATTTTTCTCGGAATTCTATAAATAGAAAAAAAAGTTTTAGCAAATTTAATCCTATTTGAATTAACTAGAGTAGTCTTTTGGCGTAGGAGCCAAGATTAAAAAGTTGCGAACTGTAGAAGCTCAAACTTTGCGATTTTTTGCCGTACATGGCCAACATTTCAGTAGTTATCTCCGAAACGAAAAAAAAAAAAATCAAAATTCTGATGGTAGCAAAAGATTCGTAGTGGAAAATACTCGTTTGACCCTGTTTTTTATTTCGAGCTAACTCCCACAGTTTCGGAGATATCTGCGAAAAATAACAAAAAACAGCTAACATTTCGGAGCCGAAAAAATTGCAAAAACATGCAATCTTGACACGTCATATTTTTCGAAAAACACCATTGGGACGGCCGTACGATGTCGCGACGTAAAGAGTAAGTCTTCCAGATAAACCTGATCGTAAATTGTACGGCGAAATTCGAGAATTCGGCTCGGCTTGAACGAATCAAAAGTTTTTGTGACATTTCAGCAAATCGATCTTTTTTTGTAACATGTTTAATTTTGTACTCATTTTTGCAACACTAAAAGTTTGGTAGACTTGCACTTTCATCATTCATACTGTCTAAGCTATCATGAGAAAAAAATCTAGCTTTATAGATATTAACGCGAAAAATCTATCGCTACCTCCCTGGCTACCACCTTCGTGTGTCGCGCAGTACTTCGATTGGAAAGGCTAGGCATGAAGATAAAGGTGATTGGCTCTGTACCTAGCGTGAGTTATAATAACTCACTCATTATAACTCACGCTATTTATTAATTGTTCAAAAGCAGTTCATTAATTACAGGGTTCCCAGTTGGTCCCTTTTTATGGACTTGGTCCTTATTTTCGGCAAAGTCCCTAAAAAGTCCATAACTTCAAAGTATGGTCCTTATAGTCCCTATTTTCAACGAACTGCATTAATAATTACGTTTGAACACGGATCAATTGTTAAAAAACCATAATGAGCATTTTAAAACGCGCACGCTCATACTAGCAAAACCCACATCTATGATGTCGCTAGAGCCCTTCCCATAAGTGTGCCCCTACATACGCTAGCGGATGAGTGGGGTCTTCTGCAGACCAAAATTAATATTGAAACGAAGGATAGAGTTGACAAGTATTGGGCCCAGTTTTGGAAAAGAAGAACTCTTTCATGTGATTTAAAGTATCCAGATTGTAATCGCTGCTCTGGACCTTTCTCATGGTAACGTTTTTGTCGAGCGTGTGTTCTTTAGCTCCGGGCAGATGTTCACGGAAGGAAGGACATCACTGGGTGCGTGTATGCTGAATGCTACAAATGCAGTTAAATCGGGCCTTAAATTGTTCGACAATAATAAGCCATCCCTTATTCTAATAACAACTCTTGACTTTGGCCTGTGGCGCCTACAGCTCTCATGGAATGTACTTATAGGCGGAGAAAAAAAATTAAGGAAGATGATGCCACAAGAAAAAAAAAAGAAAAAGGAAAAGCACCAAGCTGAGGAAATAGCATGACAAAAAATGGAAAGAGATAGAAAATTCCTTTCCGAAGGTGAGGTGAGATTGCAGGCGCTAAGAAAAGAAGAGAGAGACAGCAGACGGCATACTATGGAGGCTACCGAGCGTTTGAAAAAGGCAACATCGAAGATACAAGTAGGTAGCACTGGTTCAAGCTATGGTTGAAGGAGCCGAATCTGTTAGAAGAGAAGCCATTAAGAAGAGGACGCAATTAGGCAATCTGAAGTTGTCAGTGGAAAAAAGAAAGTCAGACATGATTTCTGGGCTTCTAAACAAGAAGTCCAAGACATGTCAGTAAATGTTTGATGTACATTTTTTTAAATATTTCGTTTCCAATCAAGAGACTAGTCAAAGTCGTATTACACGTAAGGCAAATTTTCTTTTATGTTAATGACAAATTTAACTTCATTTTTTTTTTTATTATGTAAAGCATTCATGTAAATGTATTGCATTTTTTTAAAATAAAACATGGAAAATTATACAAATCATATCTTTGGTCCCTATTTGGTCCTTTTTTCTTTTGATCCAGATCAATTTGAGGGACATTAGCCCCTGAGAGCTTTGTAATTAGTATATAACGTAATAAAAGTAGATAAATTGTATTATTTATGGCTGCAGTATGATGTATTTACTCGCTTGATATCTTGTACTAAGCGGAATATTCACTATTCAATAAGCAATCGTTATCTATTATTGTTGAACAGCAAGGTACACCTACTTCTACTTTTTAGAAAACTTTTTAGGTACCTACACCACATGCTTCCACCATACTGTGACACCAATACTCATGCGTGTGGTATTTTAAATTCAAATATACTCACTAAAACACGTAAAATACGGTAAACAGGTCTAGTAGATCGTTATGAATTTTTGACATGTCTATTATTACTTCATTATTAGTTATCCTATTACCATCATTCATTAATCAAAACTTCGTTTCGACTGTATTAATTACCAGATTTAAAACAAGTTTAACCCAGCAATTAATCATACTTTAATAACAGATTTAACAACATTTCATTAAATCTGTTAATTAAAGATGTAATTCGGACATGGACTGTGGTTAGAGGCAGCTTAAAAGTTTATTATTCATTTTAATATGCCTCAGACTATAACTATACAGATAACGTGGTTTAATGATGAATTGCACCATTAGAGACTTCACGATGTATGTAATTATTTCTCGTTTTCGACGTATTTTTCGAAATATACAACGCCACTGATAGATAATGGTTTTACAAGGCGTGATATGTCATGGGTGTATGTTAACCCTTTTCTTTGTTGAATTTTCTTGGTCTAACATGAAACTTTGATACTTATCAGTTTTTTGTGATGCACGAGAGTAGCATAAAAATACTAAAATTTTTATCGAAACGTTTGAAATAAATAAAAATATAATAAAATTAAATTACAAATAAAAAAAACCGACACAAAAATATCGACTAAATAACTAATATAAAAAAAATAAATTAACACAACTTTAAAAATTATTAAATAATTTTGATTCCATATACGAACTCTTATGATTTATTTAAATCCAGCTTACATTTTCTTTATGTCCTCGAGATTTGCTTTCTTATACGCATGAATATATCGGGAGCTGCTGTTTTGAATATAACTATTTAGTAATTCGTCTTTACAGCAGCCCCCGACATACGCTAGCGGATGAGTGGGGTCTTCTGCAGACCAAAATTAATATTGAAACGAAGGATAGAGTTGACAAGTATTGGGCCCAGTTTTGGAAAAGAAGAACTCTTTCATGTGATTTAAAGTATCCAGATTGTAATCGCTGCTCTGGACCTTTCTCATGGTAATGTTTTTGTCGAGCGTGTGTTCTTTAGCTCCGGGCAGATGTTCACGGAAGGAAGGACATCACTGGGTGCGTGTATGCTGAATGCTACAAATGCAGTTAAATCGGGCCTTAAATTGTTCGACAATAATAAGCCATCCCTTATTCTAATAACAACTCTTGACTTTGGCCTGTGGCGCCTACAGCTCTCATGGAATGTACTTATAGGCGGAGAAAAAAAATTAAGGAAGATGATGCCACAAGAAAAAAAAAAAAGAAAAAGGAAAAGCACCAAGCTGAGGAAATAGCATGACAAAAAATGGAAAGAGATAGAAAATTCCTTTCCGAAGGTGAGGTGAGATTGCAGGCGCTAAGAAAAGAAGAGAGAGACAGCAGACGGCATACTATGGAGGCTACCGAGCGTTTGAAAAAGGCAACATCGAAGATACAAGTAGGTAGCACTGGTTCAAGCTATGGTTGAAGGAGCCGAATCTGTTAGAAGAGAAGCCATTAAGAAGAGGACGCAATTAGGCAATCTGAAGTTGTCAGTGGAAAAAAGAAAGTCAGACATGATTTCTGGGCTTCTAAACAAGAAGTCCAAGACATGTCAGTAAATGTTTGATGTACATTTTTTTAAATATTTCGTTTCCAATCAAGAGACTAGTCAAAGTCGTATTACACGTAAGGCAAATTTTCTTTTATGTTAATGACAAATTTAACTTCATTTTTTTTTTATTATGTAAAGCATTCATGTAAATGTATTGCATTTTTTTAAAATAAAACATGGAAAATTATACAAATCATATCTTTGGTCCCTATTTGGTCCTTTTTTCTTTTGATCCAGATCAATTTGAGGGACATTAGCCCCTGAGAGCTTTGTAATTAGTATATAACGTAATAAAAGTAGATAAATTGTATTATTTATGGCTGCAGTATGATGTATTTACTCGCTTGATATCTTGTACTAAGCGGAATATTCACTATTCAATAAGCAATCGTTATCTATTATTGTTGAACAGCAAGGTACACCTACTTCTACTTTTTAGAAAACTTTTTAGGTACCTACACCACATGCTTCCACCATACTGTGACACCAATACTCATGCGTGTGGTATTTTAAATTCAAATATACTCACTAAAACACGTAAAATACGGTAAACAGGTCTAGTAGATCGTTATGAATTTTTGACATGTCTATTATTACTTCATTATTAGTTATCCTATTACCATCATTCATTAATCAAAACTTCGTTTAGACTGTATTAATTACCAGATTTAAAACAAGTTTAACCCAGCAATTAATCATACTTTAATAACAGATTTAACAACATTTCATTAAATCTGTTAATTAAAGATGTAATTCGGACATGGACTGTGGTTAGAGGCAGCTTAAAAGTTTATTATTCATTTTAATATGCCTCAGACTATAACTATACAGATAGCGTGGTTTAATGATGAATTGCACCATTAGAGACTTCACGATGTATGTAATTATTTCTCGTTTTCGACGTATTTTTCGAAATATACAACGCCACTGATAGATAATGGTTTTACAAGGCGTGATATGTCATGGGTGTATGTTAACCCTTTTCTTTGTTGAATTTTCTTGGTCTAACATGAAACTTTGATACTTATCAGTTTTTTGTGATGCACGAGAGTAGCATAAAAATACTAAAATTTTTATCGAAACGTTTGAAATAAATAAAAATATAATAAAATTAAATTACAAATAAAAAAAACCGACACAAAAATATCGACTAAATAACTAATATAAAAAAAATAAATTAACACAACTTTAAAAATTATTAAATAATTTTGATTCCATATACGAACTCTTATGATTTATTTAAATCCAGCTTACATTTTCTTTATGTCCTCGAGATTTGCTTTCTTATACGCATGAATATATCGGGAGCTGCTGTTTTGAATATAACTATTTAGTAGTTCGTCTTTACAGCAGCCCCCGACATATTCATGCGTATAAGAAAGCAAATTTCGAGGACATAAAGAAAATGTAAGCTGGATTTAAATAAATCCTAAGAGTTCGTATATGGAATCAAAATTATTTCATAATTTTTAAAGTTGGGTTAATTTATTTTTTTTGTATTAGTTATTTTGTGGATATTTTTGTGTCGGTTTTTTTTTAAATTTGTAATTTAATTTAATTTTATACTTTTTAAACTAAACATGTACATACAATATAGCGTATTATTATATCACGAGTCCCACACAGAACTTTTTAACCTTTAAGCCGACGCGGTCCAATTTTGTATTCTACTAGTCGCACACGGTTTATAAGACCGGTTCTATTATAAATATATTTATGTGTTACATTTAATTCTAATAAAAACTGCATCAAAATCGGAACTCCCGTTGAAGAGATATAATGCCAGACAGACAGACAGACAAACATACGAGTCAAATATATAAAACATATTATATGTTTGACCAGGGCTGGCTCCAGGTATTTTGTCGCCACGGGCAGTTTCGTTTTGCCGCCCCTCTCTTAAAAATTTTTTTCGTCCCAACATTTTTCTGAAGAGCGGGGGGGGGGAGAAATCCTAAAAAAAAATTTTTTCGTCCCAACATTTTTTTTGAAGAGCGGAGTGGAAAAATCTAAAATAAAAAATTTTTTTCGTCCCAACATTTTTTTTTGAAGAGCGGGGGGGAATCCAAAAAAAAATTTTTTCATCCCAACATTTTTTTGAAGAGCGGGAAGGAGAAATCCAAAAAAAATTTTTTTGTCCCAACATTTTTTTGAAGAGCGGGGAGAGAAATACAAAAAAAAAATTTTCGTTTTACAGAATCTTACCCCGTTACCCCCATTAATCCACGCCTACTGTAGATTTGAAGAATTTGCCGCCCGCTTCGCCCCCCCCCTAGAGCCAGCCCTGTGTTTGACTCGTATGTTTGTATGTTTGGTCGGGGCTTAAAAAATTGAAAATTTTTAAAAACCTCCGATCAATTTATCTAATCGTACCAGTTTCACATGACCGAATCAAAATGAGGCCGAAATCATATTCGGCGACCATAATTGTCTGCACATTTTTAATTTTACTTCAATCTGACAATTTCTAGAGAAGTTCAACATGGCGAATTCAAGGTGGCGACCAATCATCAAAGTCTAATATGGCCTAAAACCTTTTCGACAAAATACTCTTTCAAATTAAAAAAAAGTGCATCAAAATCGGATCACCCGTTGAAGAGATATGAAGCCATAGACAGACAGACAGACGAACATACAAACATACGCGTCAAACTTATAACATCCCTCTTTTTGGGTCGGGGGTTAAAAATTAACTAACTTCAAACTTTTGGTTATTTTTTGGTGGTGCGTTAATTTCTTGGAGAAGTGTATATTCATTGCATCATTCCTATCCGATATAAAACTTATAGTTTAAACCGAATCCTTGACCATTTCTTAGAATGCAACGTATGAGCGAATACACTATACGATCAAATTATAGTGTTAAAACTAAAAAATTTTGTCCGCCATCTTGGGGCGTCCGCCATATTGAATTTAGTGTGACGTCATTTTATTTTCGTATTCTTCTCAGCAAACCCTTTCATTTGATACTCATATCATGGGGGTGCATAAAAAATAACTGGTCCGCCATATTGGATTTGGAATGACGTCACTTAGCTAACCATGCATTGTCATCCAGACTAAACGTGTATGCAAAATTTCAGCTTAATCGGTTGGAGATAACTATTTTAAAATTCAGTTGCAAGATTTGCCCCATAAGAACAAGGCAAGTTAAATCAAAGCTTGTAATCAAGATGGCGACCAAACATCAAAATCTAATATGGCAAAAACCTTCTCGACAAAATACTCTTTCAAATAAAAAAAAAGTGCATCAAAATCGGATCACCAGTTGAAGAGATATGAAGCCACAGACATACATACAGACAGACAGACAGACATACAAACATACGCGTCAAACTTATAACACCCCTTTTGGGATCGGGGGTTAATAATAAGATTTATACTAACTGAAAAATTAAATGGCTTCTTTTTTATTTTTTTGACATATACCGCGTGTTAAAAGTATTTAACATTTTTATAATTGATCTGAAACAATTAAAAATATTTTTTATGTACAGGGTTATTCATTACATATTACCCTCCCCCTTTATTTCTGTTGTTATTGGAAATGAAATAAAAGTTTCATATAAAAGTAATAAAAGTAGTAAAAGTTGTATATACATATATATTTTTTAAATGCAATAAAAAAAACAATTGCCTACATAGATGTAACAATGAAGGTTGTTTTTTAAATGAAAAACCCTATATGTTTTTACATATTCGTTTAGATCTTTTTTCCCTGACTTCAAGGGTCGATAGGTCTAGCTGTAATATGCTCCAAACATGCATATATAGTAGGGCAGCTTATCATGAAAATGTGGACACACCGGACACTACCAAATTTTCTCCAGGTACTAGTTAGGAACCAACTCCTCCGTCGGCCATCTTGGATTTTATAGCGGCTATTTTGAAATATGGGTATATTATCAATATCTCAGCTTCTAAATCACTTAGGACCACAAACTTGTTGTCTAAGTATACATATTTGGGGTCAGGGAATACAACTACACAATTTTTAAATGTATCACACTATATATTTATTCACTAATATATGTGCCAATTACAAATTATTCACCAATGAACTGTTTTGTCCGGTGTGTCCACATTTTCTAATATGTTTTTTTTATTTTGTTTGTGACCATCGAAGTGAAAACCTGTGTGACTTGCAATTTTTTTGCGCACTAACTTGACAGTCTTAGCTAACAAAAGGATATCATGTTCGTAATCGCATGACATGGCCTGCTGCAGCATTTCCCGCATGCCTTCTACAAACACCAAAACTTTGTACTATCAAACACTTTGTCCTTGCGCTTGTGGAAAGAAAGCTAGCACTTTCTCCTTCAATCTAGTTGTGTTAATCTCCTTCTCAACGCCAAGGATTTTTAATCGGTTCTCATACAGTTCATGCAACTTTGAAAATTTAAAGTAGAAGGTCCCATCTTCCACACAGATCTCTATATAAATATAAAGTTCCACAAGTGATGTAGCCTTTATCTGACTTTCCTCTGCAGATACTCCCACCAAATCCAGTGCTGTATAACATTTCAGATGATATTTGGCGTCAAGGGCAATGGGATCACCACCTTCTAATGCTGCCAATAACTGGGTTTCTTGCAGTTCTGTTGCCATTTTTCGTATGCTTGTATCAGCCATCGCTTCCATGACATAACAAACACGCCATTTTGTCACTCGCTTCACGCCGGGATCGGTTTTCCACAGTTGTGCTGCCTCCTGAAGTACTTACCCGCTTTTTAGCTCTATCCAACTTCAACTCGACGTAACAAGATTTGTGCCATGTACCATGGTTTTGGACCAGTTTATCCGCACTCATGTCGCTTCCAAAATTTAATTTCACTGACAATGACTCTAAGCTTCTAAACTCAAGAAAGACCGGTATGGTGTTGTCTTGTCTTCGATAATTGATACATACAGTGTGTACCAGGATAGATGTAACAAGAGGTGTAATGGACCAAAAATTTTGGAATTTTGGAATGGTATTTGGGGATTGAGTCCTGCTTGTTGTAAAACTAAAGTATACCAAAAATGACTTGATTTGGTGTTCTACAG
This sequence comes from Rutpela maculata, assembly GCA_936432065.2. Taxonomy (NCBI): domain Eukaryota; kingdom Metazoa; phylum Arthropoda; class Insecta; order Coleoptera; family Cerambycidae; genus Rutpela; species Rutpela maculata. The sequence goes on along the minus strand of OW386293.2, from coordinate 133,948,664 downwards.
GGTGTTTTATAAGCAAAGTTGTAAAAATCACCACTAATAGAGTACCTTTATTTTTCAAAATATGAAAAAATTCTACTAAGAAAAGTTATTTAGAATGCAATTTTATACCTCTATACCAAATTTCAGGAATATAAAATTATTTTTTTGAAACCAAAATGGGTTACCCAGAAGCAGACAAGTTTGATATATGTATTATAAGAATAAAAATAAAATCATGAGATGAATAGTATTTTATTTTATAACAAAATAACAATTTTGGTGTAACGTTTTCCAAGTTCACGTGATTTATTCCATGAACTAGTTTCACGATTTTCTAAAACAAATTTCCTCCATTCCTCCTCTATGAAATTCATTCATTTCATTGCGGCATCGTCTCCTCAGCTCCTTCTAGATCTTCCTCTCTTTGCTCCGACGAAGTCCGCTCTAATATTGTTCTTCTCCATATCTTTCATTCGTGTTTTTTACGTAACCAAAACAAAACTCTTGATTCTGTCAATTTTCGTCCTCAATTTCTTATAGCCATGCTTCTAATGACTTCTTTCCAAAATCTTTTGCAACTTCTTCATTTATTTTATCTGGTAGTAGAATCGACATTTGTGTTCTTCTGCCTTTGTTTATCCTTTGCTTTAACATTATAATTCCCTTTTTATTGAATATTACCTATAAGTTTTACATGTTTGTATTATTCTTATCAAGTTAAGCCATTTATAAACTATTACTTATTTATGTGGTGATAAAGATAAAAAAATTAAAACATTGTTATATTAGTGTTATGAGATTTTCAGTGCCTATAGTATTGTGTCGTAAAATCTTATTAATCTGTTTATTTTTATTTACAGGTAAGTGTTGTCCAGAGTCAATTACTGGTAAGATATTAGGTTAATACGTATATATACGCTAATTTGAAATAATAAATGTACAACAAAAATAATAATGAATAAACACTCAGTAACAGTTTTATAGTTATTTTCGTACTATAAGCTCTGTAAGTGTCATTTTTTGACGTCTGTCAGTGTTATGAAAGTGTCACTTACAGCCCACAGGCAGAAAAGCACAAAATTTACACATAAAGCCCTAGGCCAAAAAAGTAAATTACTTTTATGCCCTAGGGCAAAAAAGTAAAGCAATAAGGAAGTTAAATACTAATGAAATTTTGGCATCAATGAAGCATACGCATTTTTGGCTGCCTCCTGAATGTCGATACTTTCATCATAATCCATATTTTTGTTGCAAAAACTCACGTAAATAACTTGAATGGCGGAAATTATTATGAAGTTATCAATTTGACAACTTATTGATAGTAACCATAGCGAAAGAAAACACACTCCAGTTAGAGTTTAAGCCAACTGATAAATCAATTCGACAAATCTTGAAATATAATTAGTTTGAATTAATATTCCTAAAAATTGTAATATTGCTAGTAGTACGAAAAACGTCGTACACACCTCGGCTACAGGTCTCGAACATTGCAAACCTCAACCCTACGGGCTTCGGTTTGCACTGTGTCATCCATCTGTAAAATACACTTACAAGCCTTGGTACATAAATAACTATTATGAGTCGTAAGTGCATTTCTTTTGGTCGAGAATACAGTTTGCAATCCGAGGCCCGTAGGGCCGAGGCTTTACGCTGTAGACACAGAGTTTTAAAATTAAGTTTTTAATTTGCGATTTAAAGTTGTTAAAATTTAGAGTTTTAATGTGATTTGGAAGAATGTTATAGAGATTACTATTCCAAGAATTTTTAATAGATTTGGTGAGCCTGAAAGAGCAGATCTAAGATGGTCCCCAGGCCTAGTGATATAGTTATGATAATCAGAGTTGACATTGTAATCGTTTTTATTTTTATGAATTTCAAGAAGACTGTAATAAATGTATTAAGGGGGCAAAGGCATAGTACCAAAGCGAGTGAAGAGAGGCTGACAGTGATTATGAAAACCTACTCCGGCTAGAATTCTTATCGCCTTTTTCTGTAGACAGAAAGTTTTTTGTGCATTAGTAGAATCGCCCCACAGGATAACTGCGTAACTTATATGCAAATGGATTGTGAGAAATAATTATATTTTCAAGTGTCATGTTCTAAATATTTTTTGAAATGTATTACTTAATAGCTGAATTGACCTACATGATGTGACATCCAGGACAACACCTAGTTTTACATAACTGTCCTTAACCAAGTCGCTATGCGTGAAAAATATGAGTCTTTAAATCTTATCATCTTATCGTTCATAGTCATATTATTGGTAGTAAACCAGCTTTTAGCCAATTGTGCAATTTGGACCGAAAACTGAAGTAAAATAGAATAAATCATTGATATATAAAATAAACAGGAGCGGACCCAAGATGGAGTCTTGAGGCACCCCATGTGAAACAGATATATTTTTTGAGCTATTATTGTTAAATCTCACGAGTTCTATTTAGAAAACAAGAATGGAATAAACCGAGAGGGCAACCTCTAATTCCGTAGTGATATAATTTCTCCACCAAAATAGGATGAGAGACTCTTAAGGTGGGCGGTGTCGTAAACGTAATTCGACAATTTTTCCTACATCCCTGAACCAATACAAAAAAATTTTTAATAGGTTTTTAAAGACAACTTTATAGAATTGTACTAGGCTATTGAAAACTAAAGAAGGAAAAAAGTTTCTTGTTCGAAAATCAAAAATTTTCTATTAACTTCAATATTCTGGTATCATTCTATCAAGTTTTCTCTAAAAGCCTATCAAAATATTTTTTCAATCGGTTGAGAGATGTAGGAGAAACTGTCGAATTACGAAATCATTTTCTTAAGCACGGCACCGCCACCCTTAAAGTGCTTTGGTGGGTCGCCAATTATATGGATTCTTACCTGCTTGATTTACTTATTTACCCACATTTACCACAATTTATCCCCCAACCCTTCAACAGAATAATATGAAAATATAATCTAGTTCCAGATCTCGTTAAAATACTTATGTGTACCAAATTTCAAGTCGATATCTTAAACGGTTCCAGAGTATTTAGTATATATAAGAGAAGCTAATGTCTCAAAAAAAATTTTGGCATTAGCCACCTCCGTTACTACCCCCACCCCATTACAAAAGGGGGTGGAAAAAAAAATGTGATTTAGTATGTGTACAAGAACCAAAGGCCTCATTTTTTTTTTTACTTCATTCAGTTTTAACCCTAATATTATCCAATTTCCGAAGTAATTTTTCGCGCTGAATCCGAATCTGGCCTCAGAATTGGCCCATCATGTCAGGATTTTGAAATATTTTAGGTTACTTAAAAAATGACTTTTTTAGCAAATTTTGAGGTTATGTATAGGATTCAAAAAAAATTTCAATTTATTACTAATAAATACAATTAATCAATAAATACATCATTTAATCTTCCTCTTTAAAATAAGCTTTCGAATGGTCATCTACGATGAAATAATTTTTTTCACCCCCTTTTATAATGGGGTGGGGTAGTATTGGGTGGTGGCTAATTCTAAAATTTTATTTGAGACATTAGCTTCTCTTGTATGTACTAAATACCAATTTTATGGACTCTTACTTGCTTGATTTATCTATTTACCCCCATTTACCCCAATTTACCCCAGAACCATCCAACGGAATAAGATGAAAATATAACCTAGTTGCAGATCTCGTTAAAATACACATGTGTACCAAATTTCAAGTCGATATCTTAAACGGTTCCAGAGTAATCGTGCGCACAAAAAAGTTACAGACAGATCGACAGACATTTTTTTTGCTCAAACCTAAAATCTCGACGTTTCATGACATTCTAAACCTATCTGAACAATAAAAATTTTTTTAAATTTTTTGTCGTTTCTATACTTCCACTGGATGTGGAAGTAATATCTGCGATTTTTAGGTTAGGTTAATCCAAAGCCACTTTTTCCGCAGCACTACTCTAAAGTACAATGTCTTAAGAGTATTTGCCATTTTTTTAAATTTAATTTGATTGAAATCTCTACTGTCGACAGATTTTTGTCCAAAAAAGCTCATATTTTTCCCACTGTGCGCCAGCCACAGAAATGTCGGGCGACAATTTTGGACCTCCCTGTATAAATAGGTCATAGCTAAAGGACACTAAATGAATGGCATAATCTATTCGTGTCACCAGGCAGAGTGTAAGACTGGGCAATTAATATTATTCATCGTAAACCCTACTAATCCTTCCCGAGACGCCAATGCCCAGAATCATCATTCATGCTTTTATCTCCGTTAAGGTGTGTTGAATACTTATACGTGTGACTATGCCGATAAGTTAGTATACTCGCCATAGGCAATCACTTGAACTAGGTAATAACGTTGTTTGATAAGGTTTATTATTATTATCATTATTGGTATTAGGACGATCTAAAATGAGAAACTAGCCTTGGAGATTGATATAGAAGTGATTTGTTGGAGTTGTGGGATTAACAATGGTTAATGGGACAAAAATGGTTTTATAATCGCATCCTTCATCATTATGCTATAATTATTTGTGTATAAGATGTTTCAACATCTAGAAGTATCCGACAGTTGCTGTGATATTAAGAGAATAACAATAATAGTTTAAAGAATTAAAAAACACGTTTTTATAAATACTACATTAAGAAGCAAAAAATAATCATCGAAGCTGTTCTCTCTGTCTACCCCGTATAGTCGGGGAGCCCTCCCTAGGTGTACGTGCACCCCACCGATCCTTGGGGACAATGTTTTTCATAAAGATTAAAGTTTAAGGAACAATTTAAGACATGTCCCCCCCAAAAAAACTGGCTGTACTTTCAAAATGGCGTCCGTAAAATACAGAACTGTTACGGGACATTGTTCTGAGGGTGTTAAAAGAGAGTTTTGACAGTAATATTGGTGCATCAATAATATTGTTAATGATTTTAAAAAGAACAATTTGAGACAAGCATTCTCATCTACGACTTAAACTAACTAAAGAGAACTTATCCAGCAGGTCTTCTTGTGGAAAACCGATCGCTGGATAAGTACCTTCAGATCTGAAATGCATGAGGGATTTGCTGATTCTAACTGGTTGACATGTACATTATAGTGTGGGGTCCAAACAAGTAACGCATATTCAAGCTTGGATCTGACAACAACAATAGAGCATCTTAAGCGTATCTGGGTTTGAAAAATCATGGTAAGTTCTAACTATGAACCCATGAGTCTTGCTAGCTTCTGACACTATGGTGCTAATATGTGTATTAAAAGTTTTATCAAAGAAAACACCTTAAGTCACATAGTGTATCGTTCTCTATATTATAATCGTAGGAAACAGGTATGGACTATGTAAAAGACATAACATTTCATTTCTGCGAATTTAATGGAAGATTGTATTTAGTACATCAGTTACTTATTTTGTTTAAATTTGCCTGCATATGAAGACAATCGTCAATCGTATAAATTCTTGAAAAGAGCTTCAAATCATCAGCATACATTAAATAATAATCTTGTCTGTTAAGTCATTCGCTATGTCATTGATAAATATTGTGAAAAATAGTGGCCTAAGAACCGACCCTTGCGGTGCCCCCGAGGTAGCAGTGTATTCGACAGACTTGAACCCATTGAAGGTAACATATTGGACTCTGTTTGACTTTTCTCTTTTCAGGGCTATCATAACAATTTTAAAGAGGTTTCGGCGGATGTATTAGTACATTTTGGCTAAAACATCACTTTCTTGGCTGGGCATTTTGGATCATGCGCGCCAACCTCGGCGTAAACATAAATATTTATAGTAGACGTATATACGTTAGCTTGTGAAGCGTCTACTTTGTAGCTGTAGCCTCGCGTACAGGTAGGTTTTGTAGCCTCGCATCGATTGCCACTTTTCAGGTCATCAAAAACGCCATTATTTTTTAAAAAAATTTTGTCAAATTTAGCACAGCTGGTTTTTTAATTGCAAATCGATTTCAATCAAAACCAAAAAAAATCCAACCCGCCTGTTGGCTTTGGGGTTAGTAGCAATCAGAGCTGGGTAAAGTACTCTGATAAAGTGCTTCAAGCACCAAGTACCAAGCACTTAGCCAGAGTGCTTTAAAACATCAAGTACCAAGTACTTTTATTTATAACAGTACTTCAATTACCAAGTATAGTACTTGAAAAAGTAAAGCACCAAGTACCAAGCTCTCAGAAATATAAATGTCAAGCGGTAATATGAGATTAAAAAACAAAAGCAAGATTATTGTCACACCAATCACACCTTTATGGTATGACGATCATGAAAAATTCAGGAAAAATAAACTCTCTAAAAGAAAATTATTTATGTATTTGTTAGTAAGTAAATGTAGGTACATAATTATATTAATATTATACATAGCGTTTAGGGAGGACCTTTTTTTGCTGGAATCTGGCATATGACACTATACATTTTTGTCTTGGGGGAGGTTGACAAACAATTGATTTACAAAATATCGTCTTTTATCGCATTTTTATGAATATCTCCTGTCGTACTGGTCGTATTGCAAAAATATAAAATGGAGATTGTTCACAACAAAATTTCAAACAGATTAAGATATACAATATGTACAAACTTCAAAAAAAAAAAAAATGAACAAGCCAATATATATCTTTTTAAATAATTTAATATAGCTTTAATAATAATCTAACCATTTACATAAAATTTTGAAGAAACATACTCTTTATGGATGTTAACCACCACAGAAAATTTCACGACAAATATTTGTTTAAACAGCCAAAAGCCATAAACTATTTAAAAGTTTGCGGGCTCATAATAATTATGCCATTATTTTTTTTTTTTTAATTTAATGCAAAAAGATTGACGGTATCGGCTTCCAATTAACATAAGAGGATATTTATTTTTTTAAATTATTTTTTGGACGTACCTACTTTTTAAACATGTTAATACTTTTAAGTTTTGTAAATATAATCGCAAAAATACAAGAGCTAAACGAATAAAAAAAAAATTACAAGACATGGTTAAACATAAAATAAATTTCGTTAGAGCCAATAAACGTACCTTTAAAACCTACAGTTTAAAAAATGTTTCTTCAAATTCAATTATTGCAATATATTAAGGCGAAAATAAATTAACTGTCTCAAATTATCATAGGGTGACCATACGTCCGGAATTTCGCTGAATTGTCCGAAATTTTGGAGTACTGTCCAGCGAAAGTCCAGCCATATGTCCGGAATTTCGCTGGAAAGTATTATAAGTGTCCAGCATAAGTTCAGCATTCAGGTTATAGTGAAGTTACAGTATTACATTTTGTTTGGAAAAATTTGTTTTGGATTTCTCGTCCCCGCTCATCAAAAAAAGTGTTTGGAAGAAAAAAAAAATTTTCGAATTTCTCCCCCCCCCCCCTCATCAAAAAAAATTTTGTTAATTATGGATAACTAAACACTGAACAGTGATAGGACTTCGTTTTTTTATAAGTTATTGACAATTCATGATGATACTTGTCTGGAAGGGCCTCGAATGAATTTTAAAAACCGCTGCCCAAGAAATCACTACTTCCACATCCAGATTTTCTATCCAAGTCACTCACAACGAAAAAATTTTGTATGTGGAAATAATTATTTATGGAACTTTAATAATATACTATTTGAAAACCTCTACCCCAAAAACCCATAAAACGATACCCCACATCGGTAGTGGGGCGGGGGTGGCTATAGGGGGTGGTAGTGGGGAAAATATAATCTAGTTCTAGATCTCGTTAAAGTACATATGTGTACCAAATTTCAAGTCAATATCTCAAACGGTCCCTGAGTAAACGTGCGCACAAAAAAAAGTTAGACAGACAGACTGACAGACAGAAATTTTGTTTTCGCTCAAACTTAAAAATCTCGACGTTTCATGACATTCTAAGCCTATTTGAACAATAAAAATTTTAAAAAAATTTTTTGTCGTTACTATACTTCCACTGGATGTGGAAGTAAAAGAGCTTGCACGTACTTTTGAAATACTTCATGCACTTCAAATGGATTTAAATTACTTTCTGAAGTAATTGAAGTACTAAAATGGACTTTAATTACTTTAAAAGTAATTGAAGCCCTTTCGAAAGTAATTGAAGCCCTCTGAAAGGGCTTGAAAGCCCCAAGTACTTAAGCAAAGTAATTCAAATGTCAAGTACCAAGTACTCTCTTTTAAAAGTAATTGAAGCACAGTGCTTGAAGCCCTAAAAGTGCTTCAAGTACTACTTCAAAGCACTTTACCAGAGTACTTTACCCAGCTCTGGTAGCAACCCTCAGCAACTTAGCCGCAAAATAGTAAGTATGAGGTGTCGATAAAAGCCCGTTCGACGCATTTTTAAAATTTATTTTTTTCTTCAATTTTTGCTTATTTTTCAACGCTTGGAACTTCAACCATATAGTTTTCCTGAAGGCAAATTATTATTTTTTCTTCAACAATAATTTATCGTATTCTCGAAGGTCCGCCAACTAAGAATACGTGCACTAAATTAAACAAGATTTATACTTGGACACATATTTAACAGTAATTATCGAAAACGTCTAGAACAAGCTCTCGCACCGCTTTGTTGTCAGTAAAGGCACGAGTTAATATTACTCAGACGAGCAGAGAGTTACAGAACAATTAGCAATTATATTTCTGATGTATGCACAAAGCTGCACCCTTCATAACTACATTAATTCGCCGAAATTGTCACGTACTACAACTCGTTTAGTTAGCTACTAATGCAATTACAAGACGCTTCTATTATTTTGCGAATCCTAGGAATGTTAGGCAGCCAGATGTTTATGCAAAGGTATTGATCTGAAATTAACTTGGGTATTACTGGTGTTCAGATAATGAGGACGTATCCAACGGGAGAATTAGTCCATTAAAATCTTGATTTTGCATGTCTACAACGGTAACAAAGCTTTTGCTTTGTTTTCTAGAAGTTTGTTAACCGAAAATCTTAAATAATACTTTCCACTCAGTAGTATGTTATTAGAAAATACTAGTAATTATTTTAACTTTTTCATAAATCTTATCACATATAAGTATAAGTCCTTCTCTTAAGAGAAAGAAAATATGCACAGCAAGGACGGATATGGGCCTTGAGCTTGGGGGGTAACATAGCCGCGTGCTGAAAATAAAAATGTTTTTCCTCGAAAATTAAAATTGATGAGCGGGGGGAGAAAATCTCAAAAAAATTTATAAACACAAGTAATTGGGATATACAGTGTGTCCCAGGATAGATGTAACAAGAGGTGTAATGGACCAAAAATTTTGGAACTTTGGAATGGTATTTGGGGATTGAGTCCTGCTTGTTGTAAAACTAAAGTATATCAAAAATAACTTGATTTGGTTTTCTACAGGGTGTTTTATAAGCAAAGTTGTAAAAATCACCACTAATAAAGTACCTTTATTTTTCAAAATATGAAAAAATTCCACTAAGAAAAGTTATTTAGAATGCAATTTTATACCTCTATACCAAATTTCAGGAATATAAAATTATTTTTTTGAACCTTCCCATTTTTTGCGAATTAAGAGTTGAATTCATATTTAAAGTTGTGTAGGAGCAAATATTAATCATCTCAAAAAGTAGGTTATTGGTAAATAAAAAATTGAATATACGAGATGTAAGAAGGTATAATGTTAATCGAACTAATTGTAAAACAAGAAACAATTACTAACAGAAGATTAATGAGGTTTAAAAATTATAACAAGTAATAAATGTCAAAAACATAACAGATTCATAAACAAATTAATTATTGACCAATACAAAACAATGTTTACAATTTTTTTATTATTCGACGTAGCTACCACCCACATCCACACACATTTCGATCCTTCGCCTGAAGTCCTTAAAACTGTTTCGAATATGATCTAACGGTATGGAATTTACGGCATTTGTAATTCTCTGCTTCAATACTGCTACATCGTTAGGAAGTGGTTCAGCGTAAACCAACTGCTTGAGGCGACCCCATAAAAAGAAATCCAATATTGATAGGTCTGGGGATCTCGCCGGCCACTTGATCGGTCCATTCCTGGCAATCCAATTTTCTCCAAAATTTAAATTCAACCACCGATTAACCATTTCTGTGGAGTGGCCAGGGCAACCGTCATGTTGAAAATGAACTAAAGGCATATCTCTTAAAATATTTAAATGTTCTTCAGAAAATCTTTGAAGAAGCTGTAAATAAGTGTGCTGGTTTAACCTTCCCTCAGTGAAATAAGGTCCAATAACTCCAACGTGATCAGAAACGGCACACCAGACATTCACTTTTTTATAATATTGTCTTCTACAATGAATTCTAAAGTTTGGATTTTCAGAAGCCCAAAACCGACAATTCTGAGATGAAACAACAACATTGGTTGTGAATGTGGATTCATCTGAGAAAATTATGAAATGATGAAAAAATCTCTCTTCCATGATTTTTTCTCCAATGGTCAAACAAAAATCCAACCTACGGCCGTCATCTCCCTCTTCAAGCGTAGGTTTATAATTTGCTTTATACGCCCTAATTTTCTTTGCCTTGTAAATTCTTTGGAGTTCAGACTTGCTAATATTAATAAGAGCTGATCTCTCTCTCAGTGGCATCCTAGGATTTTCTATAACAGAGGCATGAGCTATAATAGTCCCAACATTATCTTCATCATATGCTTTTATTTTTCTTTTCATGTTAAGAACACTACCAGTAGCCAGAAAACTTTTTAATAATTCTCATAGCCTGAGTACGTGACAAAGCAGTGTTTGGAAATTTCAAATTAAATTGGCTTACCACTTCTCTTAGCGAGTTTTCACCGCCAATTCCGTAGCATTGCACAATATAAATTTTTTCACGCACTGTGAGTACCATTTTCACTTAATTTTTTATGCTTGGTTCGTTAATTTGAAACAGAAATTAAGGATAATATTGACTACGTTTGACAGATATGTCAATAATAAATGATAAATGTGTATCCACTGCTTTTCTCATAGCCTACTTTTAGCTTCTACATAACTTTAAATATTAATTCACAAAAAAATCATTTCTATGCAGTTTTAATTGATTGGTTCAAAATAAAATACTAATTTATTGAAAAAATGGGAAGTTTCAAAAAAATAATTTTATATTCCTGAAATTTGGTATGGAGGTATAAAATTGCATTCTAAATAACTTTTCTTAGTGGAATTTTTTCATTTTGGAGATTGTTACAACTTTATGTAACACCCTGTGGAACACCAAATCAAGTCATTTTTGGTATACTTTAGTTTTACAACAAGCAGGACTCAATCCCCAAATGCCATTCCAAAATTCCAAAATTTTTGGTCCATTACACCTCTTGTTACATCTATCCTGGGACACACTGTATATAGGATATTCTAAATATCAATCATCTTCAAAACTTAAGGAGAAAAGGGTGGTGTACCATGATCCTGTTACACCCGGTATATGTTAACCCTCTGGGTATTGACAGCAATAAATTATTACTATTACTATAACTCCGCAGGTTTTTATATTAAACCCCGATGCGATTTTGAGCAAACTAAAGACGCAGTGAATCAAGTTGACTGAGTTTCTCTTAATATAAGAAGTAAAAACGAACATTTCACCACTCTGCTGCAACAAAATGACAAATTTAATGAAAGCGCAGTCTGATTTCATTAGAGGACTGAAGGCACCATCAGAAACGCTGGTAAATTGATAAAATTTCGTTCAATTTTCTGGCAAGTGAAAAATAAAAATGTGTCGGTGTATCGTTAAACGCTAAACAGTATCATATTGAGAGTTTTTTGTGATCGAGCCGCCTTTACGCGACAGCTTTATCGTTTCTCTTTTCGTTTCTGTAGCAATCGTTTTTTTTACCTTACCTTAGTCAATACGACCTTGTTTTTCTAACTTGTTTTTTCTATTTAATTTATATAAACAGAACGATTCAAGCCGTTGACGTATTTATTGCCACTTAAATATTACAGACACATCTGGCGTCAATTTCGGGTATTTTACAATATTTATCGCTCTTATGTTTAATATTCTGACACTAATTTCATTAAAATAGTCTTATTTATTTTCTCAGCTTCCAAATAATTCTTTTTCAGTTAATTATAAATATTTATTATTATACTGAGTGTGCTTGATTTATGAGCTGACCTTAAAAAATAACATTTTCGTGCCAAAAGTTATTTTGAATTATTTATTTTAATTGATGTTTCGATGAAAATAATGCAATAGGAATTGTTTAATGACCAACCACACAAGTGTAAGAATGTAGAGGTCGGTCAGAAATTCGAATATCAAATAATATATATAATTCTCCGATTCTCTGTAATTTATCTAATAAACTCTGTATATATGGAATTACTGCTAAAGATCTAAATTCAGGTTGTAATTGCTGAATGTTCACTCTACTTATGTTGAAAGTAGAGGGAACATCTACAGCGTGTCGCACTTTTCATGGAGCCACCCCTTATATCTAGCTTATCTGATATCCGAATTTTTTGAAATTTTGGTGATGAATATATAACTATAAAGCGAGTCTTCAGACGTAACCGCATTTGATTTTAGTCAGAGGCGTCCGATTCTAGGATGTAGACAGGGGGTCGATTTTCAAAAAAAAAGTATTAGCGATTTTTTTAGAAAAAAACTAGTAAGATATTCTTAATTAGCATCTTTAGAAACCCATTTGTACAAGATTACATCGTAGTGGGTTTAAAGGTGTTTGAGATAGGGGCCGCCAAAAAAGCAATTTTTTGAATTAAAAATATTTTTTATCTGCAAAACGGATTCTCAAATGAAAAAAAACTATTCTTCATTTTTTGTTCAGAATAATGTATTGTACTAGTTTGAGGTGATTTTACAACAAAATAATTATTTATTTAAATAAGGCAAGAATTGAAAAATAAAATAAATGAAACAAAAATAAATAAATAAATAAATAAAACCAATTGACACTCGCAATAACTTTTGTTTTCATGGCTTACTTAGGTCTTTATTGAAGATTATTCGTTAGAAAAATGTTAAGCATGTACTAATTAAAATTCTTTCCTTATTAAATAAATAATTATTATATTGTAAAATCAATTCAGACTAGTACAATACATTATTCTGAACAAAAAATTAAGAATACATTTTTTCATTTGAGAATCCGTTTTACAGGTAAAAATTATTTTTAGTTGAAAAAATTGTTTTTTTGACGGCCCCTATCTCAAACACTTTTGAACCCACTATGGTGTAATCTTGTACAAAGGGGTTTCTAAAGGTGCTGATTAAGAATATCTCACTAGTTTTTTACTGAAAAAATCGCTAATATATTTTTTCGAAAATCGACCCCCTTTTTCAATTCTAGAATCGAACGCCTCTGACTAAAATCAAATGTGGTTATGTATAAAGACTCATTTTATAGGTATATATTCACCACCAAAATTTCAAAATATTCGGATATCAGATAAGCGAGATATGAGGGTGGCTCCATGAAAAGTGCGACACGCTGTATATAGAGAATAACAAATTACAATTCATTTTGCTCATTCCAATCATTTTCACTGCAATGCATCATTTTATTGAAAATTTCACGGTTGTTCTTGGTTTCGTTACCATAGCAACTCAAAAAATTCCGGAAATTTTCATCCTCCAGGGTATCCTGAACGAAATTAATAAGTGCAAATTTTTCTGTCAAATTATTGACATATGATCATATTTGAGATTTGCTTTTACATAAAAATGAAATTTTATTTGTCATATTAAACGAGATAATTATAAAAGAAATCATGAAGCTCGTGAACAACATTTTATTTCATGTTTAATTATGAAACTGAATATTTCAAATGTGTTTGAAAATCCTTTAAAAACTCGCGTTTCAATGGTGAATACATAGGTGAGGAATCTATATAATATAATATTTTGAAACAATTTTATTTAACTTATCTTTTCTAGTTCGTGAAAACTCCAGTAGGTGTACTCTGTACGCGGAATAACTTCTCATTTTGGTTTTGGTCCATATTACACTTTTCAGGTACCTATGATAAGTATTTCAATTTTGGATTGCTTTTTTTAATCTCACAAAGTTCTTCACAATATGTGCATAATGTACATTTCTCTTCTTTTCTCAATAACAATAGAAGTATTAAGCTTACACTGGTTAAACTGTGAATGAAGTAATGATTGCTGAAACTTAGCTACACCATGTGCATAAAACATGAAAATAAACTAAAAAAACAATGATCCACCTATTTTAGTGAACAAAACACACAAACAAACTTGTCTTAAATAATTTTCAGTAATTTTTTGAAACTAAAATGGGTGAAAAAGATATTATTTATCTATTATACGAATATAGGTATTCCAGTTCACTCAAACTGTTGTAACATTAGAAAATATAAGAAAAACAGAAGATTTTAGTGAAGAAAACGTAATATCAAACATTTTAGTGAATATATGTAGCAGTTTTTTGCAACTAAAATGGGTGGAATTATTTTTTTTAACATTGCATATACAGTGTGTCCCAGGATAGATGCAACAAGAGGTGTAATGGACCAAAAATTTTGGAATTTTGGAATGGTATTTGGGGATTGAGTCCTGCTTGTTGTAAAACTAAAGTATACCAAAAATGACTTGATTTGGTGTTCTATAAGCAAAGTTGTAAAAATCATCACTAATAAAGTACCTTTATTTTTTAAAATATGAAAAAATTCCACTAAAAAAAGTTATTTAGAATCCAATTTTATACCTTTATACCAAATTTCAGGAATATAAAATAATTTTTTTGAAACTTTCCATTTTTCCAATAAATTAGTATTTTATTTTGAACCATTCAATTAAAAGTAGGCTCTGAGAAAAGCAGTGGATACACATTTATCATTTATTATTGACATATCTGTCAAACGTAGTCAATATTATCCTTAATTTCTGTTTCAAATTAACGAACCAAGCATAAAAAATTAAGTGAAAATGGTACTCACAGTGCGTGAAAAAATTTATATTGTGCAATGCTACGGAAGAGAAGTGGTAAGACAATTTAATTTGAAATTTCCAAACCCTGCTTTGTCACGTACTCAGGCTTTGAGAATAATTAAAAAGTTTCTGGCTACTGGTAGTGTTCTTAACATGAAAAGAAAAATAAAAGCATATGATGAAGACAATGTTGGGGCTATTATAGCTCATGTCTCTGTTATAGAAAATCCTAGGATGCCACTAAGGGTACGAACATGTCGAAGAATCTTAATAGTTAAATGAGTTGTTCACTACTACAGCCGCCGTCAATTTGTAAAACAAACCTGTACATTTAAATGGGATAGCGCATGCCAAAGATACTTGCAGCAGTTCATCCTAGCAGTTCACACGGGAATCACCGCGGTCATTGCACTTCACTGGCCATTCATAATTGTATACATTTGGTGTGAGGTACGCAGATCCTCGCATCCTCGCATCTAGAAGTTCAGGCCACAATTTGAGTCCGTGTATCGAATTCATCAATTTGTAAAACAAACCTGTACATTTAAATGTGACCGCACATGTCGAGGATGTTACCAGAGCTGTTTATATCCGAAGTCAACTAGCATGTTCACGTCGAAACAAAATAGTTTGTTTTTACATGGTGGTAGAGAGGTAGACTACGCGGGTCGCGAATATTTATCATATTTTGAATAAATATTTCTATGGATATTTGTTTTAAGTTATAGCTAACAACCTTAATTATTGCTTTATAATTAATATATATACAAGCTCGTATCTTAAATTTATTTTTATATGTTTATTTTATATGTTACCTACATGATTTTAGTAAATATTTCTATGAATAATTTTTTTGCCTATGGCTATATATCTACACCAGAAGTAGGGACAGTGGGCAGGACCGTCGACAGGGGGAGGCAGGGGGCCCGGGACTACGGCTATATTACGTCATATAGGCTAGGCCATTCAGTTGTGCACATTTGGCGATTCTCAAAAAAATTAGATAAATCAGTGACGTAGCCAGGGGAGGTCCGGACCCCCCCCGAAATTAATTGACATTTAAATAATTGGCAGGCATGTTATTTAAAATTAACAAATTAATTTCATTTTCGGTTTTTATTGAAAATTTTTCTGGCTGATTTCAAATTTCTATTCCAGCCAACCCCGTTGTAAATCGTGGTTTCTTGCAATTTTATTGCAGCCATATGGATAGGGCAGATAAGCCAACAGTGTGAGGATTTGAAGCCACACAATCTAGCGCAATCTGAATCTGATTTAATCTCAAGTAACCTGCTGCATATAAGTATGACGGATGTGATGTGATTGTATAAACCTAATTCCTTTTCATAATGAAGCGTTCCAGAGATTCCTCAATTATATCTTTTTCAAAATAATAAATAAAATAACAAGGTATATAAAGTAAAGAAAATTGTTTCTTCCTACATGCTTAGTCGCCTAAGTGTGGAATCAAAATTAGCGCCCCTCTCAATAAAAAACAACGCTTTTCTCTTTTCAATATGTGACATTATTATAGATATATCTTTATACAGTTGTACATGGCTCCATGTTGCTAGTTTATTAATTAGAAACTAATAGTTTGCTATAGTTAGTTCTTCTGCAGTTAAAATGAGCCTTCTCATATCAGATGCACTCTTCAAAATGTTTGCCATCTACTGCATAGCTAGTTAGATCACAACTTTTACCATCTAGTATGACATTATTGAGTTAATTCACGTACATGATGAACAGCAAAGGTCTCACTATGCTACCTTGTGGTACACCTATATTAGTTGTTACTTTCCCCAGATTTTCTCTCAATATTTTGACCACTTGTTTTCGATTGCTGTGATTCGATTCGATTATTATTATATTTGAAATAATTTCGGCTTTCAACAGAACTTAAAAAAAAAGGTTTTTTTACTTAAAAAAATGGAGATATTTTAATTATGTAAAAAGGGGCTTATAGATGGAGCAATTAGCATTTTTTCAAAGTTATAGAATTTCAACGTCTTCAACTAACTAGTCGTCGCGACACCTAGAAAATTTAAATCAACTGCAGGGACTTTAAAAGTGCGAAGGGACTCCTGTTTAAAATTGTTTTTTTTTGTCATATACATTTTACTTTTCATAAAAATACAGCAACACGTTCTGAAGTTTATGAAAATATTTTCATTACTAACTGAGATACAACGAATTGAAATTTTGTGATTTGTTAAATTGTAAATCATATAATCGAATTTTGAAAAAAAATTTCGCAAACTGCTTTTTCAAAATTTTTTAGGGGTCGTTAGAGAAGTGCTTCTCGAGATGTTATTTCCCATATTTCGTACGGGTTCCATGCGCCACAGACGAGAAAAAAATTATTGATATTTCTAGATCCGCGCTTGACTCAATTACTCTATTCGTATCTGAGTAATACCTTCAAAACGTTCGGACCCCCCCCCCCGAATAAAAATCCTGGCTACGTCACTGTATAAATATTTCAATTCAATAAAAATCTGTAACAATTAAATACTGTGGTAGTTTTTTAATAAATTAAAAACAGAAAAATAAAACGACAAAACCTTGAAAAAGGGAAGTGGCCCTCAATAATAAGCAGCCCCGGGGCTCGGTAAAGCTGTCGACGGCCCTGACAGTGGGGTATTTAGCAACTATAATTATTGGTATATAATTAATATAGCTATTAAATTGAAAAAGTAGCAATACAAATATAGTACGGCTTTTTCAGCATTGAATACGTGCCGTGTGCCGTATTTTAATTTCAACGACAATTCCCCCCAGTGTTTCTATTCATGGTACACATGCGGATTAATTTTGAAGAACTGTGAGGGGTTGAGGTTTCGCCAGTACACACTACGTTTGTCTAGATTCGCCGTACAGTGTATAACCATCACGCAGGAATGTGTGTACGATATATATTGAATATATTTTTATTTTTATTTTGTGAAAAAGTGAAAATGAATAAAAAGGACGAATCAATCAATGCTCCAGCGTTGTGGGACAAACGCCATAAACAGCACCACAACCGGCATGTTTTGAGTATAGGGAGTGGAAAAACCGCTGCCCAAGGAATCCTTACTTCCACATCCAGATTTTCCATCCAAGTATCTCACAACGAAAACATTTTGTATGTGGAAATAAACGCATATTTCCCTCTCACTCTGCAAAATCTTATCCTTAAAATGGAGCAGTATCCGACTGTTACCTATAAAACTGAGTTTTATATCCGTCGGCAAACGTATAAAAACCGTAGCATTATTTTTCTGGGTACTATACTGGTACAGTTGGGGATAATACAATATTTATATTGATTTTTTTTTATCTGTAATGATTTTTAGTGAACACCATTAACGAGTACGCAGAAAGAATTATATAATGCCAATGCAACAGACGCACACTACTCGTATTATCCGACGGAAAGAGCCACGCGACGGTGCTAGGCCCTAGCCGTAATTTTCAATAATGGGTTTAATTTTTAGTCATGTTTTGAATGTTCGAATTAACTATTTATGGAGTAGGGTTTTGTTCGTAAGCAGTCAGAAAATTAATCCGGTCACAATGCAACTTATTTTGCTACAAAAATAGCTTATAGCTATTTTATAAGTACCAAAATCTGTGTTTAATTTTAACAATAAGAATAATAATAATATTTGATAAAAAAAATGCACACTCCACATTTTCACATGTATTTTTCTTGAAAACTATACTAATAGTAAAAAAGAAAATTCAAATAACAAGTTTCTTCCATCCTGTATTTTCATTTATTTTTGATATACTTGGTATCTATTTCGAAAGATAACAATTTTCTCGATTGCTAATATAATTGCTAATTATTGTAAAGAAACATAAGATCATATTTTATTTCTCATTATTTCAACTAATTCATCAATTAATTTTGTTCAGTAATGTACAGTGTTCTAATGTATTTTAAAAAATACAATAAAATTTCAACAAAAAATAGAATAGACAGGTGCCAGTACTTTTTAATCGGATAGTAGGTACACGTATATTATATCATACCAACTAATTAAATTTTATATTTATCTAATAGTACACCTATTCACTGATTGCGCATATCCCCATTTAAATAATTTGTATTTAAAATGTCCCATAAGAAGAGTATATCTCTGTATAACAATACGCACTCAAATGGGTTTGTTCCAAATTTCGTGAAAAAAATACCTATTTTTGGATTGTTTCCGAAGGAAATAAAAATTCTGAAATTGCCAATGAAAATTCACTGTAATTGTCAATTTGTACTAAGTTTTAATTATTTTAATTTCTGATTGCAATAATAATTATTGCCATGCGCCATGCAACTTTCATTACATTTCATAATTTTCCACCCACAATAACAAACGCAATAGATCACCTTTTACGTTTTATAAAATTTAATGTATCACAAGAATGCACTTTTCAGAGATCTACGTTAAAAAAAGTTTTAAATCGGACCTAAAATACATGCCTTATGATGGTGATTCCAAACAAACGGCGACACACTGCAGAAATAGAAATTATTTACATGAGATACAATAAAACCAGGTCAATCACCCGAAAAACGGAACGGATTGATAAACTTCTCCGACATGTACGCCCAGCATCGTGGCCACTAATTGACTAAAAATCCGAGATGCACGGCTAGAGTCGTTACTTCTTTGGCATGTCCGTACCCTAAGACAAAGATCAGCTCTTATTAATATTAGCAAGTCTGAACTCCAAAGAATTTACAAGACAAAGAAAATTAGGGCATATAAAGCAAATTATAAACATACGCTTGAAGAGGGAGATGACGGCCGTAGGTTGGATTTTTGTTCACATTCACAACCAGTGGTGTTGCTTCATCTCAGAATTGTTGGTTTTGGGCTTCTGAAAATCCAAATTTTAGAATTCATTGTAGAAGACAATATTATAAAAAAGTGAATGTGTGGTGTGCCGTTTCTTATCACGTTGGGGTTATTTCATTGAGGGAAGGTTAAACCAGCATACTTATTTACAGCTTCTTGAAAGATGTTAAGAGATATAACATTTAAATATTTTAAGAGATATGTCTTTA
The DNA here is from genome assembly GCA_936432065.2 of Rutpela maculata. NCBI lineage: Eukaryota > Metazoa > Arthropoda > Insecta > Coleoptera > Cerambycidae > Rutpela > Rutpela maculata. The sequence continues at coordinate 133,928,793 of OW386293.2, read as the reverse complement.
GTTCATTTTCAACATAATGGTTGCCCTGGCCACTCCACAGAAATGGTTAATCGGTGGTTGAATTTAAATTTTGGAGAAAATTGGATTGCCAGGAATGGACCAGACCTATCAATATTGGATTTCTTTTTATGGGGTCGCCTCAAGCAGTTGGTTTACGCTGAATCACTTCCTAACGATGTAGCAGTATTGAAGCAGAGAATTACAAATGCCGTAAACTCCATACCGTTAGATCATATTCGAAATAGTTTTAAGGACTTCAGGCGAAGGATCGAAATGTGTGTGGATGTGGGTGGTAGCTACGTCGAATAATAAAAAAGTTGTAAACATTGTTTTGTATTGGTCAATAAATTATTTGTTTGTGAATCTGTTATGTTTTTGACATTTATTACTTGTTATAATTTTTAAACCCCATTAATCTTCTGTTAGTAATTTTTGAGATGATTAACATTTGCTCCTACACAACTTTAAATATGAATTCAACTCTTAATTCGCAAAAAATGGGAAGTTTCAAAAAAATTATTTTATATTCCTGAAATTTGGTATAGAGGTATAAAATTGCATTCTAAATAACTTTTCTTAGTGGAATTTTTTCATATTTTGAAAAATAAAGGTACTTTATTAGTGGTGATTTTTACAACTTTGCGTATAAAACACCCTGTAGAACACCAAATCAAGTCATTTTTGGTATACTTTAGTTTTACAACAAGCAGGACTCAATCCCCAAATACCATTCCAAAATTTTTGGTCCTAATGGACCTCTTGTTACATCTATCCTGGGACACACTGTATGTAGATATCTTTCTTAGAACTATATAGATATCTAGTGTTATGGTATTAAATTAGTATTTATTTAATTGATGTAGGTATGAAATTTTCTTACCGAATCCCCCCGAGTGGATGAATTAATTGCAGGAATTTTTTAAGAAAATTCATGTACTCAAAAAATTTCCAGCAATAATTCATGCATTTGGGAGATTAGAAGTGAAAATTTACGAATCTTAAAAAAAAGACAGGAACCCTTGTTGAATGAAAACCAAGAATTGAACTACTAACATTTGGTTAAAATACTGTTTGCAAACCAATAACACAACTTGTTGGTTTGGAAGCAAGATGATTTATATTGTTTCTCAACAGAACAATATTATGCTTTCTATTCTAATTGAAAACATATTGTAATGAACTGACTGTCACTCTATGCCAAACTCCGCTCGCCTCTTTAATAGCCGCTCTTATGCATTATTCCTTTTATGTTTTTCATTCGATAAATTATTTATTTTGTTATCCGTCATCAGCCCATATCCCTTTAAGTTACGACACGCCTACCGCAAGTTAGTGGACCGTCTGACCCCATCATTAATTTGGACAGGCTTCCACAATGTATAAAAATCCCGCAGAACAACTTATTAAATTTCTCCATACAATATTTTTCGTAAGTCATCTCTAAACGGAAGTCTTTAAGCGGTTATCCTGCCAACTCTACCATAAAAAAGGCCCTATCTAAAAACTTCACACGGCCTTTTCAAGCTGGCGTTCTTCTATTGTTATATGCCCCGATGGCGATGCTTTTGTTCTTGTTTTGTGATCTGTCCATCACCAGAGGCGTGCCGGCGCGGCGGTAAGAATGGAGAGTCGCCCCTATTTGCGTTTCTTACGTAATTTTCGTCTCGGTGTCATTGTCAGGCTGTTTATTGTTTGACAAGCCAATTTTGCTACATATTAGACGTAAAAAAGTCAATTAAAGCTACACTGAATACTTATTCACATACATATAAGAAAAAGGTCATGTTGATGTAATAATAGTTAGGGAGTTCAGTGATTTATTTTATGCAGTAGTAGAAGTAGAAGCAAAATATAAGGACATATGCGGCTTCCTTTACTACTGTTTATTTACTGTCATAAAAAAAATATTATACAGTTATGGACAAGAATGCAATTGAACCATCATATCATTCAAATTACCCAGAGTCGGACGCAAGTTTTTCTTATCGTTGTTATTCTTGAAGGGTCTAAAACCAAAGTGCGGAAAGTGGTAATTTTCCACACGCGACTGCCGTTGACCGAATGAGGCGAAGCGGAGTTAGGTCAAGCAGTCGAGTGTCAGGAACATTTTTTCTACGAGCGTAATGAAAATAAAAAATAATATAACATGGACATTTATTCTAATGAAAAAGAAACATGTCGTCTAATATTATTTGTTAATAATGTTTTTATTAAATGTACAGTTAGAGGCATTTTGCAATATCAGAAGGTAACTGATTACTTGGGTGGATTGATTGGAGGAGGAGGCTAAATCCCACATTAATCCCACTTTAAAAAATTTACTTATAATCCAGCTTATTTTTTATTTTAATAATGCATTTTAGCATAAAAATATCTTGACCACAATGTATTTAGCTTACGTATCTTGTTAAGTTGCGAAAAGTAGGCTAAAAAGACTTGTTCTTTCATACTTTTTACACCCTTTTCTTTGCACCAGATCATTAATACTGCGTGCTTCTCATATCTGTGTCTAGATTTGGCAAGCAATAAACCCAAATTTGCGATCTTTGCTTCTTCCAAAATATATTCTGGTAGGTCTTCGTCAGAATTATTCATTAGAATACGTTTTTTTTTTATTAAAAAACTGGGCTTTACTTTGAAAATATGCTACTATTTTGACTTGACGTTTGGTATTAATTGTTATGTGACTCAAAATCAGACAATGGCTACATGATTAATGAGAAAAATAAAATGTTTGATCGTCATGACTACATGATTGTTTGATTTTTAAAGAAGCTACTTCAAAAGGGTTAGTGTAAATAAATAGTACATTGTGTATCTAGTAGTAAAAGCAATACATGCCCGGACGACGGTGTAAATTTTTGTCCGCGAGGCATTAGTCGAGGCCAACAAGCATTGAAGTCAGGGAATGTGCTTTTACTACAGGGTACACATACTATTTTTTCTGAAATCGCAATCAATATTATTATAAATATATAAAAATAACAAAATATATTAAGATATACAGTGTGTCCCAGGATGGAGTTGACAAGAGGAAAAACATCTCTATCTCTATTATTGATTTTACGACGAAAAGTCATTTTTTATAAAAAAATCCTGCTTGTCGAAAAAATGAATTTACCATATAACAATCTTGGATCAGATGTACAGGGTGTTAATAAATTAAGAAAACGTCAAAATGCCTCAAGAGAGGCATATTTATTATTTTCGAAAAAATGTTTATAAAACGGCGTTGTTTATAATCCAAAATAAAACCTAAATACAAATTATGAAGTCTAAATTTTGACTTTTACATTTATGTCAACTTACATTTTTTTTCAAACATTAACATAACATAATAACATTAACTTCAACGATTGTGGAAAAACAATTTATTCTACATAGCCTCCTCCTCCTCCTTTTTCTGTGGGGTGTTTTAAAACAGAAAGTTTATACAGATGACCTGCCGCATGCTCGAGAAACAATAAAGGCAAGAATACAAGACGCGGTGAATGAAGTGAATATACCCTCAACCATTCGTAAGGTCTATGGTGAATTTATTAAAAGGATGGAGAAATGTTTTGAGGTTGGAGGAGGCTATGTAGAATAAATTGTTTTTCCACAATCGTTGAAGTTAATGTTATTATGTTATGTTAATGTTTGAAAAAAATGTAAGTTGACATAAATGTAAAAGTCAAAATATCGACTTCATAATTTGTATTTAGGCTTTATTTTGGATTATAAACAACTTTGTTTTATAAACATTTTGTCCAAAATAATAAATAAAGGTACTTCTCTCTTGAGGCATTTTGATGTTTTTTTAATTTATTAACACCCTGTACATCTGATCTAAGATTTTTATATGGTAAATTCATTTTTTCGACAAGCAGAATTTTTGATAAAGAATGATTTTTCGTCGTAAAATCAATAATAGAGATGTTTTTCCTCTTGTCAACTCCATCCTGGGACACACTATATATAAAAAACAATCCGGGAAAGTTAATTTCCCTGGACTGTTTTCTGATAGTTGCTTAGCAACGGACTAAGATACTAGAATAGAGTATTTTGGGATTTGAAAGTGCGCCGAGAAAATAGACATTTCTGATCGATTTCAGAAAAAAATGCTAATGTCACTAGTATTGAATAGAAAAATATAAAGAAAAACTTTGGCAGATTAATTAACATGTTTTCAAAATGTAATTATAACTTCCCGAAAATGCAAATAAAAATATAAGTACTTTTCCGCACTAGTGCAGAAAAAAATTAATTTTCCGCACTAGTACGGAAAACCAAAACTTTCGAAATTAAAATGCGTGTGGAAATATCTATGTGTGCAACAAGTTAGGAAAAATGTTTTTTCCGTATAAGGAGGTCTCACACGGAAAATACAATTTTCCTACATGTTGTACAAATGATTTTTTCTACTGACATTTGCAAATATGATTAAACCGAGATATTTGACATTTATATACTTATACGGAAATGTCTTTTCCGCCCTAGTTAAGAAAAGTTCGACTTTTCCTAACTCAAATTAATACCGAAATATAGAACATTTTCAAACGTCAGCAGAAAAAGTATACTTTTCCTCACGCTCGTAGAAAAAAGACTACACGTCTATGGTTCATATATATTCGACGTCAGAATCGTTAATCGAACAGAACAATCGTTCACCACCAACACATTTCATGTGGTTTTGCCCAGCAGCCAAAAATTCAAAGATAATATTTAATTGTAGTTGTCACATCGATGATTCCCAACAGTCGCCTGATTGACACTTGGTTTTCTTATAAGGGTTCAGGTCCGCGGACCCATTTTATTTGTGCACATCCCGTGATGGCGATAGCGTGCCTTCACTGAATTCTTCATCACTTCGACTTATATTGTTCAATTACAGAAATGAAACCCGCTTGCTCTGGGCGTATAGTTTCTTGATCGGATATTTAATTTCCTTTGAGTGTTTTTTGTGGTATATTTGTTTTGTTTTTTTAAGGTAATTTTTTAAAGTGGGAAAGTAGTAAAAGGGGAATAATGGGTTTATTATTTCTGTTGTTTGAAAAGTATTTATTAAGTTAATGGATTCCTAACAGTGGAAGAAATAATACAATTTAAAGCCATTGTCTGCGAAGAAAAATATTTGTGGGTCTATTATGTAACTATACTGCTGGTTTGAGCACAAAAGGCTTATCTGACAAGTGAGTCATTCCAATTTAGAACGGGTTTTACATATTTCCTTTGCCAGCTTGTTCTAACTTATATAAATAAATAAACAAAATGTTACTGTTACTGCTTTGTCTTTCTATGAGGTGGTGGAAATTAATTTTTGTTTTCATTACTAACGTGTACAGTCGTGGTCACAATAAGGATTCCAACCCAAAGTAAATATTGCGAACATTTTTCAAGTGAAAAAATATTCGGTAAAATTGGCTAAAATACTTACATATAGTTTGTGTTTTCCTGATCAAAACTTTATTGAAAAACTTTCGGAAATGGCTCCTTGGACCTTTAATAATACCTCATCAATAAATTAAAAGTTCGATAAAACACAAAATCTTACAAGAATTTATTATAATTTTTCGTAATATGGTAACTTTGGGAGGGGGGGGGGGGGGAAGCATAATCTCTATCAGTACAAAGCAGTATCCAAATTATCCCTTGAAATAAATATTTTGTAATTAATGCCAAGATTATCTAGTAGAAGAATCTATGCACATCCGTTTTCAACCATTTTCTGAAAAATTTTCCTCATCCTCTGGGGAGGCCGGTTATTCCCCCCCCCCATGCTTTTTTTCTGGCTGCACCACTGGAAACAATATCATCCAAACTACTTAATCTGGCTTCAGATCAGGTCACAGCTGAACAACTGCACTTTTGAAAATTACAGATGACATTTTCGAGGCTACTGATAAAGGTAATTTAACTATATTGCTCTTGCTTAATTATTCGAAGACCTTCGATACTTTAAATCATTAAATGTTACTGTGAGTTTTAACTTACATAGGTCTCAAGTGGTGGTTTATAAAGGTAACACATCTAATTTCTTAAATATTTCCAAAGGCGTTCCGCAAGGTTCGATCTTGGGCCCACTGCTATGCAGTATATACATCTCAATTTTCCATCCATTTTTGTCCCTTGTTCACAACACTATTATGCTGACGATACACAATTATACATATCTTTCAATTTGAATGAGTGTGAATGTAATAACAGCATTAAATTATGATTTCCTTAATCTAAGCATTTTCTCTAAAAGTCATTGTTTAAAATTAAGCTGGTAAGACATGCTCTTTGGTAGAAAGAGTGACATACGCAATTTCTTGCAATGTTATTCACAGCGCCTTCTAAATTGATGATAATATAATTAAATTCCAAGATAAAATAAAAAATTTGGGTCTTCATATAGACGCAGATTTGAGATTTTGAAGTCATGTTATTGTCTGTCTTCAGAGAGCTAATCTTAAAATTATTTATCAAAATAGGCATGTCTTAGATAGAGCCACTAATCTTGGTTGTGTGATTCTTTGGTCTTATCACAAATGAATTATTGTGATGTTTTATATAATCCCTGCTTAAGTAGCAATGATACTAATCGCATTTAAAAAAATCCAAAATTGCTGCTATAGAGGATATGCACGTAAACAAAGAAATTCGCAACGTTGGACAAAATGCTATGTAGTTATAGGCATATAAATTACAGTAGGTATATAGAATTTTTATGATTTAATCTCCGATTTAAAACTTTGATTAACTGCAATAACTGTACCATTAATATTAAAATGTGTAAAAATTTATTAGTATTAGGTATTACTTTGTAATATAAAAGATGTAACAATTTAACTCTTAAATTTCGAGATGGTTGTCGAAAAATTAGTGAGCGAAACTGATCCGGAAAATGTTTTTCTGGGCTCACAGATTTCAGACACTCGTCCAGAAAAATATCACTTTCGAGACATGTTACGTAAATAATAAATTTAATTCTGTAACAGGTGTCGTGGTTTAGACATTTTTAACAACGCTTTTTATCTTGTATTATGTCTAAAATTAATTCATGTGGAATTATGGGAGAAAGGGTAGTGGAAAATAATCCGAACTTAGCGATCTAGATTGATTACAGAAATATGTATGTATTAACGCAGATGTCTCTGTCGCTAATTAATTTTCCAAACAGATAAATGGACAAACGAAAATTTAATTTTCCGATCAAACAGAATGGATGAACTTTGACCCTTTTATTGAAAACTGTGCGGCTCTCGTGCGTGTCCGGTGGCCGAGTAGGTTCTTGATTCAATTTTCGATAATTCAATTTAGGATTCTGCCGGACAGAAAGTTTTAGCTCTGATACTTTTCTAGGCAAATAAGTAATAAACTTTTTAATTAAATGTGTAACGACTTATATAACTTTTTACGAGTCTGATGTGTGTGTAGCAAAGTAGGACGTCTTGGTTGTGATGTACACAGTGTACCAAGTTCGATGAAGCCTGGTGCGAATGTAAAGTTTTAGTGAAAATTTCACACCTCTACTTTTTAACCAATAAGATACCTTAATTTTGCCTAGTTATCAGGGCAATTAAAAAAAATTCCGGAAATTTTTTCGAGGCGCCACGATATTTAAGTGAAAATTTTTTGACAGTTGAAAAGGTAAACATATGATCTACAACCATTAAATAATGTAGATATACCTGTGAATAATGCAACATTTCTGAATTAACATTATTATTTATTATTCGCTATAAAGTTTCATTAAACAGAAAACACAAATTTGTTAAATTATTATGCATTAACAATTTATAATTCAAAAAACGTAGGATGTACAAACATAGTAAGATTTAAATGTTGCTTGAATTCTAACCCATCTAACCCCTTCTTAATGGCGAATAGGAAGGTGACGAATTAATTAGATGTCTGTGTTTTAAGACATATATGTAATATTTTGAAACAATTTTGTTCAAATCTCTTTTACGCAAAAGGCCATATTTACTTGACATCTGCAGCAGACTTTCTTGGATTTTCGTAAACAAACCATTCGACTCTAACGCTTCCTGATCGCAATCTTCCATTAAATTCGTTAAATATATTAATCTTGGATGACATATTTGCGCTTGACTCAAAATGTGTAAAAATTTATTAGTATTTACATAAATTGTACTTTTCAAAGCATTCCATTTTTCTCAAATTGTTTAACGCAAATGCTTACAAGAAATGTTTTACATAAAAATATCTTTGTTTGCTGGTTTACTATACAGTAACTTAATGTAATTTACCAATATAAACCTCATCTGTCAAAAGCATGGCCGCCTATATCACGGCCACCTACTGCAACAAACCATGTTAATATTATATTTTTTAAATTAGAAGTGTTATGGATTACTTTAACAAAAAATACATTTCTACCACCTTTAGTAACCTAAAATTATGAAAGGGCGATAGACTGAACTAATACCCATCTGAGTTTTAGCATTTGGTGTAACTAAAGTTGGTAATTTTTTTTTTATTTAACGAAATATGGTGGATATACCTGTATGATTTTTTTAGAATTTATTTCATGTTGAACTAATATCTTCTTTGGCAAATCTCTAATGATATCGACTAATAAGCAAAATAATAACGAAATAAATTTAATTATTATAGGTTTTGTTAATATTAAAAACACAATTATTATAAATGTTTGTGGGCTGGCTTGAATTGGTGGGTTGA